>CM076573.1:312641287-313036737 GCA_034641835.2 Pinus albicaulis
CTAATCCAATGGCTCCTATTCATCGTCGTGCCCAAACTTCCATTTGCACCTGGTTAGCTGCTCTGCCAGGTTTTCCTCCAATTTTCCGCTGCATCCACATTTTTTCTCATTGCTCCTCCACCCTCACGAGCCTCTGAAGCAGTATTTCCTACTCCCACAAGTTTTTTATGATGTGTTTATCATTTTTTGTAGGTTTAATGGTGTTTTATCTCTATTTTTCCCCACAGTCACAGGTAGGTGATGGAAAGATCCAGGGTGACGATCTTGCTGTTGTAGCACAATTTTACTCAGTGAAAAGTCGGGTGAAGCTCTGGGCAATTTAAGGTTGCTGAGGAACAATTATCGAAGTAGAAAAATTTCAAGGAGATAAAGAATTTGAAACACTGTGCCTAAGAAATCTGTTATTGGGTGATTTAATTACATTGGAGGGGTAAGACTAATTCTTGCATTTTGGAAGCTCATGAAAGTGTTTTCAGTTATTGGAAAGCTGAGCAGGTTGTGTTGGAGTTTATTTGGTGCAAATTTGGAGCATTCATTTCATAAATCATAAATTTTACACTAATAATGATTGCAATCTAAACTTACGGGTTCTGGAATTCTGGCTTTCTTATTTCTAACAAGATTACATGATAATCTAAGGAAAAGTTTAAACATAGATTGCTGTGTACTTTGTAGTTCTATACATGCAAGCAAGAATGGGTTTTCGAAATCAGAAATGGCTATCCTTGAATGGACATCAGTGAATTCATATTCTACATAAAAAATAACCAGTCATGGCTTTATAAGATAGATGAAGTCGGCCATTGTTCAGGAGCAAAGTCATTGAACACATCCAAACTAGTGGAAATTTGGAGATGAAAAATCGTATTTCCATCATTCAGCTGCTCCATCTGTATGTTCTTTCGAGGGATCCTGCACAGTATACTAACATAAAAAACGCCTCCTTAAACGCATATATACATGAGGTCATATATGTGGGTTCATGGATGTTAGGCCTGGATGCAAAATATATTGATGAGAGACGTCCCTGTTGTAGCAGCATGGTGGAATTAAATGCAATTGACCGTTTATCTCCTCAAGCTTGGTGTGCTTTGGGTAATTGTTATAGTTTGCAGAAGGATCATGAGACTGCCCTAAAAACTTTTCAACGGGCCATACAGCTTGATTCACATTTTACTTATGCTCATACACTCTGTGGTCACGAATATGTTGCAATGGAGGAGTTTGAGAATGGCATTACTTGTTATCGAAGTGCACTGCAAATTGACCCTCACCATTACAATGCCTGGTATGGCTTTGGAATGATATATCTCCGGCAGGAAAAGTATGATTTTACGGAGCATCATTTTCGAATGGTTTTCCTAATAAACACTCGGTTGTCTGTTCTAGTGTGTACCTCGAGATGGTTCTACATGCTCTAAAGAGGAATGAAGAAGTCCTTGAAATGCTGAATCAAGCAATCTTAGCTGATGCAAAGAATCCATTACCTATTTATCAGAAGGCAAACGTGTTACTGAGCAATGAAAGATATAACGAGGCTTTAGAGGAGCTAGAGTTGCTAAAAGAAGTTGCACCCCGTGAAAGTAGTGTCTACTCTCTTATTGGTAAAATTTACAAGCGCTTAAATATGCCAGAACGTGCAATGTATCGTTTTGGGATTGCTTTGGATTTGAAGCCATCAACTGCAGATGTTGCCATTATCAAGTCTGCTATCGAGAATTTGCATGTACCAGATGATATCGAGGATCATTTGTAGAAATTCGGTGATGCTGGAATATATATATTGGGGCCAATCCCAATGTCTATCAATCTGTTACAAGTTATTCAGTCACTGAAGATCCAGTCCCAGAGGGAGAGCATCGGTTTCCAGGACTCTCTTTCACAGTGAAGCAACTCATAGATCAGGTTGAATGTGTTGTTGCATATGTGAATAAGAAACAAGAGGATATATTATTCTCTCCCAAGGATGATGCGGCTTTATCCTCATTTCTTCAGGCTGAGAAAGTATCTGGAATGAGTCCCCTCTCGAAATACTACCAAAGTCTTCAACAAAAAGCTAAACAAAAGAAGATTGGTCTTCAAAACTCCAGCATGCTTGTTCAGGAGATGAAAAGGAAAAGCATGATAAATGATACAGCCGTATCTCATGAGGGCTATGGTAGTGGCATAAGAGAGGGGCAGGTAGTTTTTAGCAAGGATTTGTCACCCGAGAAATCCAATGGAGATGCTGCTTCTAAATCAAAAAATCAAGGAAAGCCCGACACAGTCACCATTGCTGCGTTTGAAGAAAATACTATTGTTGAACCTCGATGCGCTTCTTCAGAGGAAAATAATAATGATTTAAATAATAGTGAACAAGATGCTACTGGGCCTGTGATGTTATTTGATCCTTATGGAAAGAAGTGCTGGAAGGAGTGAAAAACTACATTGCTAACGGGTGTTGATAGAGCTTTCCCTTATGCTTCAACTGATGAAGCTGAATCAACGATTTCTGGCTCAGATTCAACGATGTGCGGCATCACAAACAGAATGAATTTTAGGAGAGATGACACCCCCGCAGTTGACTTGTTGACTGTGAGGCAAATGAAGATTGACAGTGAGGATGTATTGCGGGGGGGGGGGCAACCCAAGATTTGTCATCGTACCACAGCAGCCCCCGCAGTGACGTCATGTGAAGCATTAGACAGTTTTACATATCAATTCTGGCATTTGATGTGTGTTTGCACAGGTGGTTATTGGTTTTCAAAAAACCATTGGTGATTTTGTTGTTGATACGTACAGGTGAAATAATGGACCCAAAATGCACCATTTTCTTTTTAAACTTCCCTTTTTATTTTTGGGTTTTATATTATATATTTTATATATAATATTAAAACAAGTCTTTTGTAATTGTAATTAATGCCAAAATTTTCAAGAATCAGTTTTAAAACTGATCATAATAGCTAGTTAGAGGAAACAACAGAGATAAAAGGAGAACAAGGGAGAGGGGAAAAGGGTCCGGTTTTTGGTTCTCCAGACAGTAATCTTTGTACTGAGTTTTCAAGTGATTAATGAATGAAATATAGACTTATATCATTTGTTGATATTGATTCGTCTCCTAGTTTACATAATGTGTTTTTAGTCTTTGAATAAAATGAAGTATCGAAGTAGCATGTCTCTTTTTGCATGTGTAAATAAGAGTTAAAACCCTTAATAGGCGCTCCTTCATTTTAACTGTTCTTTACTTTTTATTATTCTAAAGTCTGAGATGATAGATTCTGTACAGCAGCATATTGTTTTGGGCTTTTTACTTTTATTCTTCTTCTGAACATTTCATTCTATATCAACAAATACTAGCATTGTGGATCATTTATAGAATTTTATTTTGAGGATGCAATGATTGAATCCTGGAGGTGATTGAACATGTATCCATATCTCTGTGACATAGTTATTTGAATGTCTTGAGCATGGATTCCTTTACACAACAAGGAATTGTTTCTCAAGGTACAACATTAATTGGCGCCATTGCCGGGGATAGAAGAAGCGAAGTTCATTTCCCTGGGTTTTCTTTTTACTTCCTCTGGTTGTTCAGTGAGGAGGAAGTTTTTGGCTGTGTTTACTTTTTCAGAATTCTCATTTTCAAAAAGCCAAGCGCGAGGTCAAATACCTTGCAGCAAAGGGTTTCATAATCCCTTTTTTTTTTATGGTGAACAAGATTCAGATTTGAATATTGGTTGTTTATTATTCACCTGGCGACTCCACGGATGAAGGTTTCATTAGATGAAGAATTTTCCTGGCAAGAAGATGAGAAAGTATCATGGAAAAAACATGTATCAGAATTTCCGTTTTTTAAAGGAGGTTCTATTTTTTACTGTTAGTTTAGTGGTTTATTTTCACTTTTATATTAAAAGGATTTTTTCCTGCTTTATTTTCTTAGAATATTATAAAGCCCAAAGTGTAAATTCATTGTTGGAAAAAGATTCTGCTTATATTATAAATCTTGACACACATGTATCTCCTAAGCATGAAAGGAGAGATGATTGTTGTATTACAATCCCGGAAGATAATCAGTCACAGTCTGGGCATAAAGGTGATGATTCCTCATCTTTGGATGATAATATTTTGCTTCACAATAAATTGACTGTTTTTCAGTTCAAAAACAGAGAAATATTTAAACCCTTGAAGCTGACCGCTATTCTCCATCAATATCCTTCAAACGGATTCAAGTCCTTGCCAAGTTTCTCCGGGAAGGAGAAGGATATTTCAGCTAAATCACATATCTTGGAATTTGAATACTTTCTGGACAGACTTCAAATCATTTATGAAGACGTAGCTTTAAGGATGTTTTGCCATTCTTTAAAACAGGATGCTCAACAATGGTTCCAGTATTTGGAAGCAGGTTCAATTAATTCCTGGCAAGATATTCAAGATATATTCCTTACATATTGGAATGAGATTAATTCATATGAAGAGCACCTTTTGGAATTATATTCTATCCAAAGGCAAAGCAATGAGTCAATTTCTGAGTTTAATAGGAGGTTTCAAAATATTTATTTCAGCATGCTAGAAGAAATTCAACCTCCAGAGGCAGCATCTATGGTCTATTAATTGAAAGCTCTTTCTATCGCCTTAGCTTTTTATCTCAAGGAGAGAAATCCTAGTACTCTGAAGTTGATGTTTCTCAATGCGCAAGAAATCGAAGATAATGCGTGGGCTTCTAGAAATTTTTCCTGCAATACAGAAAGTCCAAGTTTTGTCAAAAATAAGAGGGCTTGTGAAGGAAACATTGGAATTTCTTTACAAGAGAATGTAAGTTCAGAGATGAATACATTTTTTCAAAAAGTGTCAGAAGGTTCCTGTATTGAAAAAGAACAAGAATCCAAGTCTTTTGAGTATTCTAGTCAAAACTTAGTTGCAACAGCTGAAATACATTATGAAAGCATGGAAGATCATTGCAATAATTTTGTGAGTAGTGAGGAAAATAGTGCAGCTTCTCAGACTTGTTTGCAAGAAGAGGAAGATTTTAGTTATCAATTGATGTTAAGTGAAGATCATCAGCATTATGGAGAGCAAAACTTGAATGTTTATTTTCAGCCTAAATGTCTACCCACAGGAAATGGCAGCTAATTTCCTAACACACAGTTCCTGACTGAAAATTCAAACAATGAAGGAAACCGCGATGTTCAAAGAAGTCAACATCCACAAAATTTTCGAGAAAAGAAGGTAACCAAAGTTTTGTCTCATGATTTCTATGATCCAGTTGCTGAATATATGGCAAATTTCTTCGGTCAGTAACAAGCTTTAATGCAAGGGTATGTACAAAATTTTGTATATGAAAATTTTTCATGGTACATTCCTCTTTTGATTTTTCAATTTCAACAGTATGAAGGTATTAAATCTGACAAGCAGATGTTGGATTGGTTCCATTCGAAAGTTGAATTCACTTGATTAAGTTCAGCAATGCTTATATAAATAGGAGTTGTACATAAATAAGCTCAGAAGTTGGGCATTCACAGTTGCAGTATTTTTAGTTTATCAATTTCAGTTCAAGAATAAAGATCCTAGAAGAAGGAGGGTTCAGAGAAGTTTTGAAATCTTCAGAGATTTTGGATTGAGAGAAAATTCAGTATGACTCGACTCCATGCCCAATAAAGGCTATTGATCTACAAGTCCTCAGCACTTTGCTACCAAAGTATTGTCCCTAATTACAGCCAGATGTTGTAGCACAATTTTACTCAGTAAAAAGTCAGATGAAGCTCTAGGCAATTTAAGGTTGCTGAGGAAAAATTATCGAAGTAGAACAAGTTTAAGGAGATAAAGCATTTGAAACATTGTGCCTAAGAAATCTGTTATTGGGTGATTTAATTACATTGCAGGGGTAAGACTAATTCTTGCATTTTGGAAGCTCATGAAAGTGTTTTCAGTTATTGGAAAGCTGAGCAGGTTGTGTTGGAGTTTATTTGGTGCAAATTTGGAGCAGTCATTTCATAAATCATAAATCATAAATTTTACACTAATAATGATTTCAATCTGAACTTACGGGTTCCGGACTTCTTGCTTTCTTATTTCTAACAAGATTACATGATAATCTAAGGAAAAGTTTAAACATAGATTGCTGTGTACTTTTTAGTTCTATACATGCAAGCAGGAATGGGTTTTCAAAATCAGAAATGGCTATCCTTGAATGGACATCATTGAATTCATATTATACATAAAAAATAACCAGTCATGGCTTTATAAGATAGATGAAGTCGGCCATTGTTCAGGAGGAAAGTCATTGAACACATCCAAACTGGTGGAAATTTGGAGATGAAAAATCATATTTCCATCATGTAGCTGCTCCATTTGTATGTTCTTTCAAGGGATCCTGCACAGTATACTAACATAAACAACACCTCCTTAAATGCATATATACATGAGGTCATATCTGTGGGTTCATGGATGTTAGGCCTGGATGCAAAATATATTGATGAGAGACATCCCTGTTGTAGCAGCATGGTGGAATTAAATGCAATTGATCATTTATCTCCTCAAGCTTGGTGTGCTTTGGGTAATTTTTATAGTTTGCAGAAGGATCATGAGACTGCCCTGAAAACTTTTCAACGGGCCATACAGCTTGATTCACATTTTACTTATGCTCATACACTCTGTAGTCACGAATATGTTGCAATGGAGGAGTTTGAGAATGGAATTACTTGTTATCGAAGTGCACTGCAAATTGACCCTTGCCATTACAATGCCTGGTATGGATTTGGAATGATATATCTCCGGCAGGAAAAGTATGATTTTACAGAGCATCATTTTCGAATGGTTTTCCTAATAAATCCTCGATCGTCTGTTCTAGTGTGTACCTCGGGATGGCTCTACATGCTCTAAAGAGGAATGAAGAAGTCCTTGAAATGATGAATCAAGCAATCTTAGCTGATGCAAAGAATCCATTACCTATTTATCAGAAGGCAAATGTGTTACTGAGAAATGAAAGATATAACGAGGCTTTAGAGGAGCTAGAGTTTCTAAAAGAAGTTGCACCCCGTGAAAGTAGTGTCTACTCTCTTATTGGTAAAATTTACAAGCGCTTAAATATGCCAGAATGTGCAATGTATCGTTTTGGGCTTGCTTTGGATTTGAAGCCATCAACTGCAGATGTTGCCATTATCAAGTCTGCTATCGAGAAGTTGCATGTACCAGATGATATCGAGAATCATTTGTAGAAATTCGGTGATGCTGGAATATATATATTGGGGCCAATCCCAACGTCTATCAATCTGTTACAAGTTATTCAGTCGCTGAAGATCCAGTCCCAGAGGGAGAGCATCATTTTCCAGGAATCTCTCTTTCACAGTGAAGCAACTCATAGATCAGGTTGAATGCGTTGTTGCATATGTGAATAAGAAACGAGAGGATATATTATTCTCTCCCAAGGATGATGCGACTGTATTCTCATTTCTTCAGGCTGAGAAAGTATCTGGAATGAGTCCCCTCTCGAAATATTACCAAAGTCTTCAAAAAAAAGCAGAACAAAATAAGAATGGTTTTCAAAACTCCAACATGCTTGTTTAGGAGATGAAAAGCAAAAGCGTGATAAATGATACAGCCGTATCTCATGAGGGCTATGGTATTGGCATAAGAAAGGGGCAGGTAGTCTTTAACAAGGATTTGTCACCCGAGAAATCCAATGGAGATGCTGCTTCTAAATCAAAAAACAAAGGAAAGCCCCACACAGTCACCATTGCTCTGTTTGAAGAAAATACTATTGTTGAACCTCGATGCTCTTCTTCAGAGGAAAATAATGATGATTTAAATAATAGTGAACAAGATGCTACCAGGCCGGTGATTTTATTTGATCCTTGTGGAAAGAAGTGCCGGAAGGAGTGAAAAACTACATTGCTAACAGGTGTTGATAGAGCTTTCCCTTATGCTTCAACTGATGAAGCTAAAACAACGATTTCTAGCTCAGATCCAACGGTGTGCGGCATCACAAACAGAACAAATTTTAGGAGAGATGGCACCCCCGCAGTTGACTTGTTGACTGTGAGGCATATGAAGATTGACGGTGAGGATGTATTGCGGGGGGGGCAACCCAAGATTTGTCACCGTACCACAGCAGCCCCCGCAGTGACGTCATGTGAAGCATTAGACAGTTGTACATATCAATTCTGGCATTTGATGTGTGTTTGCACAGGCGGTTATTGGTTTTCAAAAAACCATTGGTGATTTTGTTGTTGATACGTACAGGTGAAATGGTGGACCCAAAATGCACCATTTTCTTTTTAAAATTCCCTTTTTATTTTTGGGTTTTATATTATATATTATATATATAATATTAAAACAAGTCTTTTGTAATTGTAATTAATGCCAAAATTTTGAAGAATCAGTTTTAAAACTGATCATAACAGCTAGTTAGAGGAAACAACAGAGATAAAAGGAGAACAAGGGAGAGGGGAAAGGGTTCTGGTTTTCAGTTCTCTAGACAGTAATCTTTGTACTGAGTTTTCAAGTGATTAATGAAGGAAATACAGACTTCTAGCATTTTTTGATATTGATTCATCTCCTAGTTTACATAATGTGTTTTCAGTCTTTGAATAAAATGAAGTATCGAAGCAGTAGGTCTCTTTTTGCATGTGTAAATAAGAGTTAAAACCCTTAATAGGTGCTCCTTCATTTTAACTGTTCTTTAATTTTTATTCTTCTAAAGTTTGAGATGATAGATTCTGTACAGCAGCATATTGTTTTGGGATTTTTCCTTTTATTCTTCTTCTGAACATTTCATTCTATATCAGCAAATAATAACATTGTGGATCATTTATAGCATTTTATTTTGAGGATGCAATGATTGAATCCTGGAGGTGATTGAACATGGATCCATATCTCTGTGACATAGTTATTTGAATGTCTTGAGCACGGATTCCTTTACACAGCAAGGAATTGTTTCTCAAGGTACAACAGGTCCAAGGCACAAATTCGCAGTGATAGTGGCCTGTTCACATTTCTGCCAAAAAATGACCAAGGTTTCCATCAACATAAGAAGAGGTAAGGTAATGGGATGAAATCACTGCTTCTAGAAGACATGCACAAGAAAGAGAAAGTCAAGACCTATGTTTAAAGAAAATCAAGGTTTCTATGATTGGCCTAATAAAATAAGGAAACAAAGCAGAAAGCAACAAGCTAGTACAAGGTACAAGGGTAGAAGTATATAACTGCAAGTACACATTGAAGATTTTTAGAAATAATAATGAGTTTTGAAAGGTTATAGAGAACTTAGAAGACAACATTGTTTACTTTTCTCTAACAACCCTAAAACCTAGGATTTTGGAAAGATGGATAGAATAGGTCCATGAAATATGATAAGTCCTCCTTCATAACAGCAGATGGCATCCAAAATTTATCCAAGATGTCCCTTAGGGTTTTTCAAAGGTAACATTGTTTCACCTGCAACAAAGAGAGAAAAGGCAAAGAATCTCAGTATAAGAGGCTAACTCCCCAAATGCAGTCAAAGGTCTTCAAAGTAAAAAAAAGAAGGTGTTGGCTCGAGGGGTCCTAACCCAGGTTCGGATGTTCAATGTTTTCCAACAAACCCCTATACTACTATCCCTTTCGGCAGTGACCAGCTTGCGGAGGCCAAAGTCTCACTCGAAGTAGTATGGGTGGGTGTTGGAACTAGGTTTCTACACCCTAGGAGAGGGTAGGTAAGTCAAGCAGAGATACGTTCACCTTGATCGTGACCTGATATGGTATCATAGAGCCTATATTCCCTTTGCATCCATGTGTGCAACAACAATATTACTCATAGAAATCAACAAATCGAGAATTCATATAACAATACATAGCTATTTCAGATATTCTTGTATGAAGCAAGTAGAACAAACCCAAATCGCAACATAAATAAGTACACAAGTATGTTCACAACTTAAACCAATAACACAGTAGCATATACTAAGTAATCAAGACATCATAGATTCATATCACAGTAATTCCAATGGATTCAGATAGGTTACATACTTCTGCATTCATTAATCTTTCAGATCTACTTACAAAAACCCAAAAACCCAACCTGCGCACACAGCAGCAGGGTCCACACATAGCAGGACAAAGGCCCTCTTCACACACAACAGTAGGAGTCCTTACCCAAAAACCCTAACCAAATCTATCGATTTGCACTTAGCAGCAATCTCTTATCATTCTTAGCTTCTCCTACAACTCAAAAAGGTTCAACTACTTATACTATTTTAGCCTATGCATCCAATGGTCCACAAACCGTGGTTTGCGGTCTCTTGATCTACTCTTGACCCATTTACAATGCTTTAGGGGTTTTACCCACCCCAAAACCCCTACGCTATACTAAATATAATCAGAAATATACAAAATGGACCAGTTTCATAGCTTTGTAGGAGACCCTATTCCAACAGTCCCAGAACACAATCTTGTGACTCGTCCCAAGTCACGGCGATGGTAGGTTCTCCACCTGCACACGTATTGAAGTGAGGGGGGTAATGAGTGGAGGCAGCACCTCTTGACTCTAGGCTATGGCACTCTATGTGAGGTCCACTAGCTTTTGGGATGTTGGCCCTTCAATGGTTGTACTGACGTTTTTCAGTGTCCATTTGAGTTCCATGACCACGCCATTGGCATCTTGTGAGAGCTAGAGGGATGTGGTAGCCCATGGCTTTAATCGTTCCTTAAGGACGTGCTTCTGGTACCAGAGTTTCTTAATCGTGTCTAGGAGAGTGCTGCTAGTCTGCAACTGTGCTAACCATTGCGCAGGCACCAAGGTGGGCAAGGTAGCCTCGACCTGTGCGAAATCTTCTTCCTACTGTCGTAAGTCCTGATTGACCTTTCGGAGGGCCGGGTTGAACTAGACCATGGTCCAGAGCTGCATGGCTGATTCGAGAAATTGGGCACCCTGAGCAATTTGCTCTGAGATGGAGTTCATAACTTCGGCCACCAGCGCAGCGTGCTGGGCTCGAACCTTCGGCGGCGTGGCGGGATGCAATGTAGCCTGTAAGTCAGAGATTTGCTTCTTGAGTTGTGCCTTGATGGTATGCACTTCCATCCGAGACGCTTTTATTGCTGCAACCATACTTTCTACCTTGGCCCGAGGTGTAGCTACGATCGAGACTTTGTCTAGAACCTCTGTGCAGAGCTAGTGGATTGCCATTTCAAGCTCCACCTGATGCGATATAGCAAGGGATTTTTCTGTGTCTTTCCATTTGAGGGCCCACTTGGCCATACTGAGCTATTGATGTACCTCCAAGTCTCATCGGTGGATCTCTCAGATTATGGCGGCATGGAGACCTTGTAATGCCTCAGTGGGCAACATAGCCAGGTCCAAGTGGACTCTTGTATCAACTTGGAGTTGGGTTCTTATAAGGGCAATGCTAGGTAAGGAGAAGAGGTGGCTTCCTATCAGTGCGAGCACGGTACTGTTGTTTGCCAAGGGAGCTTGCTTTTGAGTTACTCTAGTCTGCAGCGTATTTTCCTTCCCCTAGAGGGCACAGAGCTCATTTTGGAAGGTGTCAATTTCAGCCTTCTGTTTTTTCTCTATGGCTTCCCATCTTTCCTCTGTGGCTAGTGTAATTGCATCCGTGATCTGTTCGAGGTCACCGTCAGTGAATGTGACCATCGCATCATATTCTTGGCATTGGGCGCGCTGCTTTTTTCGGGGCCCGATACCAGGCTCACCTAGCTGCTTTGTATTATGAATAGAGGTGGTAGCTAGGTTATTTTTCCCTAGCACACTTAGTGCCAGCTGTGAATTGGCCCTGGCATCCTTATTGGCAAGCTGTAGTAGTTGTGCGTTCCTTTCCGTGGCTATGCCTGCGCCCCTCTCGCTTGGTTTTGGGGTTTTCTTAGGGTTGATATTGGAGGTTACTACCATGGTGTAGGTCCCTTTGGTTCTCTTTTCGCCAATACTTAGGCCACTCTTCCACTCAGGGAGATAGAGTGCAATTATCCTATCGATTTCTTCGTCCCCTGACCCAATAATGACTGCCTCTTGTTCAGGCTCTGTAGGTACCAAAGCTTCCATGGGCCTAAGAGCTATTTTCTTAGTGGGAACATGGACTCTTGGTTCCAGGGGCCTATCAGTAGCGGGAGTGGGTCACTTTTCCATGAGCAGGACACAACAGGCCCAAAAAATCGCCCAGCATAAAAAAACTACATACAGGTTATGGGCATAATATGGAACTATTGTCTAAGCTAGCTATCCTACTTTATAGTGCCCATGGTCGTCCAATGGTAGGGTAAGTTTCATTCGGATCTTACCATCAAGTAAATGGTAAAAAATCTCAAGGAATCGCTTCATTAATCACCAAGCGCCTGCTCCGCTTAATGGTAACTTCTCCTCTTTACCCGATTTTACTGTTCCCCCTATCACTTTTCGCTCCCTATGTGCACTCTGCGTACCTGCTGAGCTTGGAATAAAAATCCATGCCTCTTGCACATCCCCCCTCCCCAACACAGGCTTGTTCCTAAGGTACTCTACAACCAAAGACATGTTTTCCCCACAGGTTTCCTCCTAACCACACCGGATCCCTTGCGGGAATGAGTCTTTCAGAGGCGTTACAAGCAGGGCGTATTCCAAAACAAACTTTCTGTAATACCCAGCATGGCCAAGGAGTGACCACAGTTGTTTCCTTGTTGTAAGAGTCACCGCATATATGATAACTTTGCCTTTTGTGTTCTTATTCAACGTAAGATACGTCCTATTGCATCCCTCTTGTAGCCTGAGCGGCTCGATAGTTGTGCACACGCCTTCCAATTCTGAGTTAAACAAAACTCGTGGATCATCCTTACTATCTTTTGGGCTTGGGCTACGGTAGTTGATCATGCTTGGTATCTGTGTTTCCCATGTGGATAATTCTGGTGTGAGGAACAGGTGCGATTCACTCCACTCCCTAGTGTCAATGTCTTGCAGGGTTGCGTCAAGCACCATGGTCTGGCCTACTAACCCAAATGTTCCCAAGAACTCTTCTTTTAACATTCCCTAGTGGCAGGTGCATCGATGGAGCTCCACATCTAAGTACCATGCAGATGGAATCGTCCCTAGATCATGAATCAATAGGTGAACCCATTCCTTAGTCGTCTTGTCGCACCACTGTTTTTCCCATACCGACAGATATTCGCGTGGATCTTCCGATCCAAGAAATGTCTTGACCAATAGGCTGGTCAGGGCTTCAAATCGCAGGATCATCATATCCTGACATGCCTCCCAATCCTAGAATTCCTCCTCATGTGTCTCCCACTAGCGCACAGGTATTCCATGCAAGGCTAGCTTAAGGGCCCATACCCTTCGTCCCTTGGGAACCTCTGCTTCGAATACTCGCAAAAATTCCTTAATGCTACTAGAAGCATCAAATTAGGTTAGGTCTCTTACCTCTGAGGAAATTCAGCGGAAGTCCCTGGTGACTAAAAGACATCGCAGCGCTGAGACATCATGCAACTGGTTTTGCCAATTATCCATCTCCCCGTCAGAATCAGATAAGAATTCACTGTCCTTTTTGCAGCAGAGTACTCCTTCCGCTGTGGGGTTGATCCAATCTTCCTCCCATGCAGTCAACTTGTTAATGTGATCCACCTCCTCTTCATCATGCAACGGCTCTGTATATCGTTCACCTTCTTTGGGATCTAATGGTACTATCGCCCTTGTGCTGTTATTCTCAAACACCATGCTTCTCTTTTTGAGGTTAATGATACCACCCATATCTATGGCCCAGTCCAATCCCAAGAGCGCAGGGTATGGTCTGCATCTTCTACAATTTCTATTACTTCAAAATCAGCTCGGTCCTTTACTCCTGCGATATCCACTGTAATTTTAGACAACCTTCCTAGCGGGATGATTTTCTGTTGATTTTCCATGCGCAGCTGAATAGTGGACCATTCCAACTTAGGCTCTCCCATTCATTTCCAAGTCTGCTTAGGTAACACGTTAGCATCTGACCCTAGATCCAAAATAACCTGGCTCATTTTGTAGGCACCAATCTGCGCAGACAACTACATTTTTCTTCTGGTGAATTTATTATACCTGTATAGCTTGTGCACATCCTTGACTTCCAGGGTTAGATTGGGTCATGTTGCGTAGCTATCTATTAATGCCTGAAGGTTCTCCACAGCCTTTGGGTTGCGTAGCAGTTTCATACATGCCTGCAAAAAGGGCTCAACCTCCTCATTTTCCTTGAGGTTCGTAGGTGGTCGAGCAGTAGTTACCTTTGTCTCATCAAAGTCCTTGCGAGCTATGATAAATGTTTCTTTCCTCCTTTTTAGGTCTAGGCCTTCTTGTTTGATAGCAGCTTGACGAATTTTTGGTTCCATCACAGCCTCCTCCTCAGGCCCCCTGGTGGCCATCCTACTACGTGTCACCACATTCACACTCGGATATTTGTGTTGCAGCTCAGCCTTAACTCTCTGCACATTTTGCGTAGGTGTCGACTGCTTTTCCTTCATTTTCGCTATCAAGATCGGGCAATCTTCAATCACATGGTCCAATTGTCTGCAATATCGATAGGATTTCCTAGTGGGGTTCAGGTAGTTGCTTGCAAAGTGCCCTACTTCTCCATAGTTATAGCAGATTAGTTGACCTCGTCCCCATCCTGTACTTCCACTGTGTCCTCCTCCCCTGCCCCTTGATGGGGAGCTAACTAAACCTATAGGGTCCTTGGCGACGCAGGGTCTGATTGTACTTTGTATAAGTTTCCTCGATCAATTATCAAATCATATGTCTAGCAGTTTTTTTCCTCATGTCCCACCGATTTGCAGAACCTACACCATTGCTGCTTTACCTCTAGAATGTATGCAGCAAGGAGAGGACAGTGGTTAGTATCGTGCAGCCTTGCGACGCAGCAATCATCGCACCAGAGCGCTGGCCCACTGGGTCTCGCAGCTTCCCTAGGGCGCAATGGGCTAGGTCCCCCGCCCTGCACATAATCTTCTAATAGAGGATAGTTATCCTTGGTATGGCCATTCACCCGGCATCGTATGCACCATCTTTCGGGGCTAGCCTCTGCCCCTTGTTCCTTTCAAAGGTTCGATATCTCTACATGCATCGCTTCCAACTGTCCCTGGATTTTTTGGACGCCCAGCTAAGTCTCGTCCCGAGGTGCAGCTTCTAACTTCATGGCACCTTCTAAGGCCTTCTCCTGCAATTCGAAAGTTTGGTTCCCCATAGGTACATGTAGGTGAGGCAGCAACATAACAATAAACCATTCTGTTTGTTGTTTGTCATCATATTGGAATCCCCCTTCTCTGATCACCTTCTTTAGTCATTGATCAGACTCCCACACAGATTCAGAAGGTCCTTGCTTGAAGTCTTTTAGGTCAACCACAATTCGGGAGTAGGAATTAGGTTTCTTGAACTACTGTTTCAGGGTGTTCTTAATATCTTCAATGGTTGCATTTGCGTTTTGGCCGATGTATCCCATGTACTAGTCCAAAGGTCTTCCTTCGAAGGCAAGGGACAAATTTTCCCTTTTCATTGCATCACTAGCCACATTCTGCGCAGTCCATACCGATCCTGTGACAAACCAGAATTGTTCCATGTCCTCATCCCCCACACCCTTAAAGGTCGGAAATTTCATGTGCGCAGCTATGTCATCTTCCGGTGGCGGAGGGGTTGGTGAATTCTTACCTCTAGGCTGATTTGAAAGCGGTGTGGTTGGAGGGCTCTGCGAAGTTGCTTCCCTTAATGGACTATAGGCCAATCGATCTCCTTCTAGGTTGGCCCTATAGTACTTTCCACTCCGCGTTGTGCTTCCATCCAGATCAGTGGTCATTCACTCGGTATGGCTAATAGAATACTCTTTTCGCATAATAATATCTTGATCAAAAATGGAAACGTCTTCAGAAACTTACATCGGAACCCAGTGAAGAATATTCGCTCTGATTCAGAGCAGGAGACAAACTGATCAATGTAAAAATCTGTCACAAATGCCCCTAACACGCTGTCTACCCAATGGTCCACTGTGTGAGTGATAGTGTTATCAGTCTTTTCTAGCTACTAGATTAGTTCGGGGGTCCACTCTGTGATATTCTCATCCTTCCAACACTTCTGGAACTCTACCAGTCTTGTGAGCCACTCTTGGAGCTCGATCAAAATTGTTACAAAGAATATCTCGTAGGTCTCTGTGAAAATGTACTTATTCTTCCACTCTTCGGTGGTCAACCTCTTACTGTGGGTCCATTGTGCGAGTGATGGTGTTATCAGTCTTTTCTAGCTGCTGGATTAGTTCGGGGGTCCACTCTATGATCCGATCGTCCTTCCAACACTTCTGGAACTCTAATAGTCTTGTGAGATACTCCTGGAGCTCGATCTAAATCGTTACAAAGAATATCTCATAGATCTTTGTGAAAATGTACTTATTCTTCCACTCTTCAGTGGTCAACCTCTTACTACGGCTTTCTTTTATGGAAAATTCCTGAACTTTCTATTCAAACCATTCATCAATTTCCTTTCTCTTCGGCTTCCAGTACGGCCTTGGCATTACTTGATCCCTCTCCCAAAATGCTCCAGGTCCCAACAATGAAACCATTTTTTGGCTCGAGGGGTCTTGACCCAGGTTTGCCAACAAACCACTATACTACTGACCCTTTCGGCAGTGACCTACTTGTGCAGGCCAAAGTTTAACCCGAAGTAGTATGGGTGGGTGCTGGAACCAGGTTTTCGCACCCTGGGAGAGGGTAGGTAAGTCAAGCAGAGTTGCGTTCACCTTGATCATGACCCGATCTGGTATCACAGAGCCTAGATTCCCTTTGCATCCACATGCGCAACAACAATATTACTCACAAAAATCAACAAATCTAGAATTCATATAACAATACACAGCTATTTCAGATATTCTTGTATGAAGCAAGTAGAACAAACCCAGATCCCAACATAAATAAGTACACAAGTATGTTCGCAACTTAAACCAATAACACCGTAGCATATACTAAGTAATCAAGATGTCACAAATTCATATCACAATAATTCCAATGGATTCAGATAGGCAACAATACTTCCGCATTCATTAATCTTTCATATCTACTTACAAAACCCAAAAAACCCAACCTGTGCACACAACAGCAGGGTCCGCACATAGTAGGATAGAGGCCCTCCGCGTACACAGCAGTAGGAGGCCTTACCCAAAAACCCTGTGCAGATCTATCTATTTTCATTTGGCATCAATCTCTTATCATTCTTAGCTTCTCCTGCAACTCAAAAAGGTTAAACTACTTATACTATTTTAGCCTATGCATCCAATGGTCCACAAATAGTGGTTTGCGGACTCTTGGTCTACCCTTAACCCATTTACAATGATTTAGGGGCTTTGACCCACCCGAAAACCCCTGTGCTATACTAAATATAATAAGAAATAGAAAAAATGGACCAGTTTCGCAGCTTTGTAGGAGACCTTGTTCCAACAGAAGGCAAGCTTAGGGTTAAGTATCAAAGAGAGGAATCAAGTTGAAACATAAGGTTACTATTCAGAAAATGAGGTATCAAACTCCAAAAGGGCACTAAGGGATCAAAGGAAAATGTACTATAGGCACCTACAAAAATTAGAAGTGGCCAAGGGAAAACATGGTAAACCTGATGCACATCTCTTTGCCAAAAGGACCTCACCGTTAGAAATATCAGTGAAAGGTAAGGAACACTTGTTTCAGGTCAATTGCACTTAAGAGGGCCAAAAAGGATAAAGATTGTGTTTTCAGTTTTTCAAGAGCATGCCAAAAGAAGTTTTGAATAAGTGCCCAATTTTTCTAAGGTAAAATGGATGAAAGAGGCCTTTACACTCCCTCAGCCAACTATCGCCACAAGAAGGAGAAGAAAAGGTGCCTTCAGAAAGTCTCCAAAATACTGCAAAAAATAAAAATTTATCAGTAAAAGAAAAAAGATTGAAAAACATAATAAAGTGAGTTTTCAAGTTAAATTTATCTTTATCAAGGAGTATAAACATCTTTTAATCTCACTTTGAGCTTATTTTGCACTTGGTGGAAGAAAGAAAGCCTCAACAGAAGAAACAAAGTGTTTTTGACCGTTTTCTGGGCAAAGTATTCGGGCGCTGCGCAAATGCAGGTTGGCACTGCACTAATGGGCCACCCACCTGTTCAACATTGCGCTGCGCTGTGAAAATATCACCAGACGTTATGCAAACCCTGGGTGCTATGAAAATGTAGGCCCAACTCGCCCAGGACTGACAGAAACGACACGACCACCCGACATACTGCATAACTGTTCGGGTGCTGTGCGAAACTGGCCGCCTGACACCTCCACACGGGCCCGGCATTTCACCCGACTCACCCGGGAGACTGGAAAAAGGTGCACATCTTGGCGCTACACTAACTGTTGTGAAAACCTTGCCAGCATTGCACAAATAGCCTGGAGCGACAACTTGGGCAAGGCACTGTGCAAACATAGAGAGCCTTGCAAAGGCCAAATCTCTTGCCCTAAATTGATTTTTTGTCTTCCATTTGTCTCCAAAGATCTGCAAAAATTCAAGAAATGGTAAGTGGATGTCTCCCCTAATCCTCAAGAGAATTTCAAATTGTTTTTAGTCTTTTATGGTTTTTTAAAGATTAAAACCCTAAGAGGGTAAAACACTAGGTCTTGTGTGCAAAGGAGCCTCTGTTTAAAACCTCCTAAAAGCCAGTTTATATGTCATGTAATGATCAATGAGTTAAGGTGCCTACAAACATAGTTGAGAAGGGCTTCCTTAAGCTCCAAATCCACTAAACCCTAAGGACCCTAGCCTCCACATAACCCATCCTCTAAAGTTGACTCCATCACCTTTTTTACCTTGTTTTCACCAAACCCTAAGTTTTCAAACCACCTCTCCTATAATTATGTCAGGAGCTGAAAACAATAGTGGTAGTGAAGGTGGTCAAAGGCCTTTAAGACCTAATCATAATGGAGGGAAACTGAATAGATTGGAGCCTCAAAGCACTGTGGAAATCACCTCCTCTCCTAGGATCCTATCATACTTTCAGAATGCAAGATGATTTTAGTTTTGTGAGAAGGTCAAATAGGTGAAGAGCCACCTTGAGCTCACAAGGTTCCTCATTCTCAACTTGCATAACAAGCACTCAAACCTTGCAGGAGTGAATTTTGAGATTTCAACAGGTGCCATCTCTGAAGCCACAAGTATCCCTTCAGTGGGTGAAAAATGGTTTAAGAAGGGAAAATTAGACAAATATTTCTTTGAGCCATTCAACAAAACAAGGTATAGAGGAGGCAGCAAAACAATTTTCCCATTCTCACATTTCAATCACAAATATGCCTCCTTGATGTTGGCTATCATGAAGTACTTCACCTGTGAGGGGAGTTAATCTAGGCTCTATACCTATCATGTCAGACTCCTCATTCATTTCACAAGGGTTAAGGTGCTAAACTTGCCTTATTATCTTTATAGGAGCATTGAGAAAATGTCTTCTATTGTCTAGAGGAGGAATCCCCCACAACAAATGCATAACTTATTCCACCATTCCCTGATCAGGATGGTGGTCTTACATATGTTGGAGTAGCAGGGTATACCTTGGGATGTTTTCATAAACCATGAAGCCTTTACAAACACACAGCCTCCTCATTAACCAAATCTAACTTCCTCATCTGCACAAGTACTCTCACCACAAGAAAACCTCCCTTCCTCTCCTTCTCCTGGTGCATTAGGTGAAGCAGGAAGTGGCAATGAAGAATCACATGAAGATCAGGTTGAAAGTGATGAAATTAGTGAGTTAGAGGCAGAAATTAATGAAGAAGAGAAAGAGGATAATGATGATGAGGAAAAAGGAAATGAGGACAGTAGTAGTGAAGAAAAAAATAGTGACAAGTCAGTAGGAGGTAGTGATGGTATTGATGCAGATGAGTCAGCCCCAAGTGTAGAAAAGGATGGTGATGATGAACAAAGTGATGACCAAGGTGAAAGTGATGAGGGTCATGATGGGGCAGAGTACATGGATACAAATGATGAACATGAGGATGATCCAGCAACTAGTGAGCAAGAGGTAGAGGACATGGAAACTGATGGAGGGAATAATGATGAAAAACAAGGCAGTGAGCATGGCCATGATGAATAGAATGCTGACAGTCAAGAAGAGGAAATCAGTGAGGTAGAGAGAAAGAATTATGAGGAAGAGCTAGAAGGGAGTGATGATAAAGGAAACGATAGTGAGCATGGCAGTCAAGAGGAAAATGTGTTTGAGCATGAAAACAATGAGAAAAGTCATGATGAAGACAATGACAGAAAAGGTAACTCTGATAGTGCAACAAGTGAAAGACAAGACAACCAAGAAGACAGTCATGAGAGTCATGAACCTAGTCAGCCTCCTAATGATAATCTAGATGATAACAATGCATAGGATGATGAAGAAGAGGACCCTAATGATGAACAAGGCCAAAGTGAAGCAAGAGAAAAGGCTGATGATCAAATCAAAGACCAAGGTAACAACACTGAAGGCAGCAAGGAGGGTAATGATGATGATGATGTTGAAGGTCAAGGAGTTAGTGATCAAATAAATCATGAGATATTTGATGAGAATCATAGTGAAAGTAAAGGAGCTGATGACAACACCAAGGGTCACAGCCATGATGAAAACATTTACAGCTATATCACTCCCCTCACATGCATACGAAGGCGAGGCAAGTGTTTAGTGTTTGCTGCCTCCAAAAGGCAAGGAGCCTTGCCATATGCATCAAATCCAAGGCTTGACAAGGGCAAAGAAAATATGGAAAAGGTTAAGATAAGTATGAGAAGCAAGAAAACTACTCAAGAGCCTCAATTTATTGACCTAGACAGTGACACTGAAGATAAGGAGATGGTCACTAGACTGTTACTCGAAATCAAGGATGCTCAAATCAGGAAATGGGAGAGGGATTTTGGTATGGCCCAATACATAATTCAGTATTATAAGAATGAACACAAACACTTCAAGAATATAAAAAGGGGTCTAGCCCTCTAGAAGAAGATGACAAAGTATTATGCCAAGAAGCACAAGCTTGTTTGTGCCAAACTAAAGGAAACCCTACTTGAAGTCCAAACCCTAAAGGAGGAAAAAGAGAATGATAGCCATGTATTTTTGGCTGAAGCTTCTCATTATTTGTCCAAGACCACTTAAGGAAGGTCTCCACCAAATTTGAGAGGATTTGGGGCAAATTTTGTTTTTTGAGATTTTTGAGCCTCATTAGCGTAGCGCCACTGGCGCTACGCAAACACATGGAGCATCCCCAAGATAAGAACTTGATATTTTTGGATTTCTCTCAACCTTCAAATCATTCTCACCAAATTGCACATGATTTGGAACAGGTTTGACCCCTCAAAAGGTCAACAAACCTCACTTCTTTCACCTTTCTGCAATTGTTTTGGGCCTAGCGCTGCGCAAATGACGGTCTGGATATTTTTGAATTTTTTACTAGGCTAAAGGAGAGGGATGTGGAAACTAAAAGTATTTTTAGAAATTATACTCATCAGGCTTTCCAATGAGCCATCACAGAGCCAAATTTGACATCGGGAAGGGGTGCAAAACTTAGTCACAAAAGACCCTATTTTATGCTGAAAGTGGCACTGTGCAAATGGGCTGTGTAGTGTGTTTTGGACCAAAAGTCAACAAAACACACTCATTTATTGAAAAATGATATTTTCAGTTTTTTGAGGCAAACCACTCTATAATTATGTGCAAGAAGCTATTTTGGCATTTATTTCTTAGGATATTATGTACCCTTGGCCTTGCATGGTCTCTTGGCTATAAATGACATTTATGGGTGAATTTGACATTTTCCTACCTTCTTTAGGGTTTTTTCCCTTTCTTGCTAAGATAAATAGAGCATAAGGGTTTCATTGTAAATGTTGGCATTTGATGAACTTGGACAGAAATACATGGTTTTTATGAGCTTGGAGAAGAAATTGGTTTTGTGAAGTTGATGAATGGCTTGCTTGGATTGATGACGGAGAAGCTTGTTTGCAAGATTCCTAAGCTTGGTTAATGGTGATGTCTTCTTAATTTGTTTATGTTTTCTTGTTATCATTATGTTTCACTCTTCTTAGTTGCTATAGAACAGAAAATTATAGGTTGATAAATGCTCCTTGAAGCACCTTAGTCCTCCTATTTGATATGGCCTTGATGTTTTCTTCTGCTGGGTGTGTTTGAAGAATTCTTAACTACTTCTCAAGCCTCTTTATGCTTGTTTGTTTCATTTATGGATTAATATGCTGGTTAACAAATATGATTCATGATAAGCCCTGCTTATTTGAGAATATCTAAACTCTGTCTTGTAACCTTTCTTTGAAGTATTGCTTGCTAGGTTAAGTCAAAGAGGTCTTCTTCTAATCTTACCCTTTGTCCATGCCTATCAGCTTCCCTTAGAGTTCTTTGTAGCTTAATCAACAATTTTTAGGAGTTCCCTCTTTGCTTGATTAAAGTTATTGTGCTATCTTATATGTTTTCCCAAATTCTGAAGGTGAATTTACTAAATTTAGAAGCTCTTATGCTTTCTATGTTTCACTGGATTGTTTATCTTGGATATTTATTTGTTTAAAGTATTATCATTGAGTAAATGGTTTTCCCTATCTCATGCTTAGTATATTTTTCTTATCATATTTAAGACCTTTTTGTTCATAGGTAAATGACAAAGGATACTTCATTGCCCTTTTCCCTACCTTGTTTTTCCCAAACTTGATGTCCACCCCACCTCACCCATTACCTTAAGGATCCATTACCTTGCTAGATTGGCCGTGCAACACATTATGATTCATCATTGATACACTCATGAATTTCATTGACTCCATAGCCCAATGATTTAAAGACCTCTCACTCCACCTATTCCACTTGACCACACTAGAAAATTTGGCCCAATTTCCGACGGCCACTTCGTCGCTATTCCGACACATAGTCGTCGCAAGAGCGACAGTTCGAGGCCGGACAAAACATGGTTAGCCATTACGTCGCAATTCTGATGCTTTGCCAAAGTGTCGCAATTCCAACACTTTTTCTGACATTTCCAAACAACCGTCGCTCTTCCGACGTTTTCCAAACCGTCGCTCGTCCGACGTTTGTAAACTATCACAATTCCGATGATATGCGGTCCGACGTTTTGAATGTCGCTCTTCCAACATTTGTAAACTGTCGCAATTCTGACGATATGTGGTCTAATGTTTTCAACATTTCCCTTCCTACGCTTATTAAAGTGTCAGAATTGCGACACTTTCCCAAAGTGTCGCAATACTGACGCTTTGCAAAGGCGTCGCAATACCGATGCCAGGAAGAACTATCGCAATACCAACGAGAATTTAAAATTTAAAAAAAAAATGGAACGTCGCAAGATAGACGAAAAGGACAAAAGTTCACGGTGTTGGAAGAATGATGCTTATATGGCGTCGGAAGAGCGACGCTTACAATGCGTCGGTATACCGATGGCAGTTTCAATTTTTTTTTTTTTTAAATGAAACTTTAAAATATGACATGAAATGGTTATAAAACCCATTTAAAATTATCCTTCATGAGAAACTTTACCTTCGTTCCCTTGTGGCTTAATCCTCATTAAAAGCTCGCATATCAAATGCTTTCCATGTCCAACTTAATGAATCCTAATACTCGGGCTTTATAACTTTGGAGGAGAGCATGAGTATTGAAACTAGGTATTGCTTGTCCAGTGAACACTTGATTACTTACTGTAATGGGTTTTACATATTAAAATTGTATTCATACTAAGAGAAGCCAAAATAATAGAGATTAAATTTTCTAGATCCAAACACCCAATTTCCATAAAATCAAGAGAAAATTGGGTTAAAACAATTTAGAAAATTGATATTTCAAAAACTAATGTCAGGAACAAGAACTGTAAGCTACTTAAACCCTAACAAGCACTTTTGAATTGGATGTTCATGGCATGTTGTCCGCCCCATCTTAGTTAGATTGGAATTACACCTTGCAATTTGATAAGAGTTTGTATTGCCTAATGAACAAAATGCAACTTTAATTGCAACTAAAAAAAAAAAAGCAATCCTCTTGCAGAGTCCATAAAGGTGGTAGTTCTATATGGCTAGGCTTCACTTGAACAAACATGTCTGCCATTAAATTTTTAGTCTGCTCTACTAGACAGAGCTAAGGCAAGGATGAAATGCATGCTCAAGAGTTCAACTTTTAGGGAAAAAACTTGAGAAATTTAAAGAAATTGCACCTAAAATTCTCAGTAACACCTACCTTCATTGGCAATGGCACTTTTGGTACATATAAACAGTAGTAAAAACGAATAGATGAGAAATAAAGGAAGAAAAACTGGACTCAATGCCTGGCTTGGACCTGCAAGATGAGAAATAAAGGCACGTTGACAGGCCATCTCACATAGACCTGTCAGGACAATGCAATTTTATGGCAAACAGTAGCGCAAGCCACACATCTCAAAACAGAACCCACACAATGCAACAAAGAAAGCAAGAATGCTCGTCTTGTACAAGGGTAACCCAATAATCACTAGAATGTTATATCGAATTGTAATAAGCTGTGATGGCTTGGAATTGATGAGAACACCCTAACACATTAATTCCATTTCCCAAGGGTATTTCTTTTTGAAGGAGTTGGACTAACAAAATTCGTTTTTATCAAATGTGCTTGCTCAACTTATTATCCAGATGCCATAGTTCCAATATTAGTAAAGGAAAAATCCTGCAATATATCTGTATTAAAAAAAATGTATATAAGCTTCTAAAATACAGAAGTGGTTGGAATCCAATCTCCTTTAAGGCTAACAATTTGTATTCTCATTCGAAGGGAAAAAATATAATGACAGCTTTTGGTGTTCAAGAAGACACTTAACATTCTAGAAGTTTGTACTACTAAAGAAAATGCATTCTTTCTGCCATAGAGGCTAGGAAAAATTAAAATATTAACACTAAAAGCAAGCCTTTCAAACATTTCTCGGCCTACACAAATTCATTCAAAGTTTTCTGGGTTGTTTTCAAAGGTCGAGATGTATGCAAGAGGTGGAGACACATACATGGAAAAATATTCTGCCAATACCTCTTCACTTCAGGAAGCATCAAGCTTATATATGGTAGCATATCCTTTGGCTTTGTTACCAAAGAACACATGTTTCCAAAAATCTGGGCTGCTTTCTTTTTAGTATCTGCACTTCTTTCCCTAAGATCGCGGTGGACTATAGGCACCAACAATGCTAGTGATGGAGCATCAATAGTATTGACAAACGTTGTCTGAAATGATGGTAAGAGATAAAGGAATACAAGATGTTGGTAATAAATAAACAACATCAAATATCGCAAAAAATGGTATAGAAGGCCTGACATGAAACTTTAAAAAATACCTGCAGAAGAATGTCAAGGGAATGCTTTGTGTATTCATTGGGATTTGAGATACTCAAGGGTAATGTCGAAACTAGTGTAGATATTTCAAGGTTCTTGATTACACTACCAACCTGTTGATGTAGTTAGCACTAGTCAAATAAAAATTATTTGAATAGAATAGTAAGCAATAAATATTGAACAAAATAGAGATGATTGGAATTGACACTCGGATACAAGGCATGTTACCTGTTGTAAATCCATCTGAGCAGCGGATTGAACCTTTGGGTGTGTGTCTGTTAAAGCCTGCAATGTCCATGACAAAGAATTAGATCACTAAACCAAAAGAATAATATAATTAGATAAAACAAATATTGTGATAGTTTAGAACCCTAAGCAATCTCAAAGTTTACTTCAATATTTCTTCATTGATCCAAACCTCAGTCAGTTTAGGAACAATTTTTGGAAGACATTGTGATAGCTGTTGAGGTGCACAGTAAGCCATTGCTCCCAGTAGCTGGACACTTAACTTATGTAACAGAACAATGATCAAATAGTATAGGTAATACAAGTTCCAGCTAGGGATCAAAACCCAAACCCCTAATTTAGGCAAATTAGCGCCTGCGCGCACACACAAATAATATTATTCGTCTAGATGTGTATATAAAAATCCCATGAGTTCCATTTGGGAAAATACTTCATTTGAAAACATATTTGCATGTGCTATAGTTAGAAATATGGAGGACTATACAAGCACACCAAAAATTTAGCCATACAGAAAATAAGTGTTTATGCCATAACTGTTGTGTTGTTAAAGGATGCCAGTTATATGAAAAGGAAAAAGAAAAAAATATCAATTGTTTCAGTTCCACCACCTGTAGTTAAATAATAAAATTTCTCTACATCTCCACCAGCTGTTGCATAATAACAACACTCAAAAAACGTTGCCATGTAAAATAATACAAGATAATTGTATTAATGTCCAAAAAATGACCACAAAAGTAGGTAAAAGGGACTAAGATAGCACATCTAGTTCAGGTACAAAGTAGAAGTGTAAAAGCATCTCCTCGAACAATGCTGAAAGCATAAAAATATTAAGGTCTACAAGCAAACAAGAAACTAATTGCTAAATGTCTAGTTATGAGAGAGTGTAAGAGAAGAGAATGTGCACGGACAATAAAGATGATTAAGACTAGAAATCTAAGTGCTTAGTAAAACAGAGAGGATGGAGAGGATGTCAAGGGCTGTTGTAGGGAAAAACAAGGAGGGTCAGATATGGGCTTGCCCTCAGCTTCATCAACCACTGTGAATGGACTGATCCATTGGTGGATGATATGCTACAGGGAATGACCAATGCTCAAAGGAACCTGCCATATATCATTGGTGGTAACAAAAAATGGAGGAAGTCCATTTCTTCTAACAATCAAGGCCTTGGTCATATGGAGTAAAAAACCTTATGGATATGTATCTATCAAGAAACGCTATAAGATCCAACAGTTAGAAAAATTGGTTGAACATCCACCCAAGGCATAGTTCTGATGGGGAAGGCATTGATCATGGGTTCAAATCAAATTAACTGACTCAAAATAGCTGCCCTCTATCCAGATGTGTCGAGGAAGGAGAGGGGATTACAAAAGGATTTCCTTTCAAAAAAAAAAGCCATTGCTACTACAACTGTACAGTACCGCAATCAACACTTTGCAACAATTAACAATGTGCTAATCTATAATTCTAAACTCGAACACATATGCATGAAAGAAAATTTTAAGTTGTGTCAGATTGCATGAGTGAACATTAGAGAGTTTGAAAGATTCAAATGGATGACCCTCGCATAAATCTAGCACACCTCAGGACAAAGCCCTAGAATTCTCGCTGTAAGAGCAGGGTCCTGAAGCGAAACGTAGAGTCTTGAAGGGTACACTGTGGGACAAGCTATGTTGTAGAGGCCAGAGTGAAGTAATCATACATGCGCTAAACTCAAAGACATGAGTCACCAAGAAGTGCAGCATGCCAATGGAGTTGTCACTAAAGCACAACTGAATGGTGATCCTAAACAAGATGCCAGCAAGATCTAGAGGATCTGATTTTTAGCATTTTAGAACACGATCTTATTTTTAACATTTTAGATAGTTGTATTATATAGTGTAGCTAAGAGATTAAAAGTATCAAATTTCTGTGTGATTATAGACTGCTTGATTAATTATATTAGTTGGTTTCTCAAACTCAGTTAAGATTGAAACTTTGGGACTAAAATGAATTGTTTGTTACATTGTTGACTGGGAAACATATTTTGTATTGAAGTGTTATCTTATGAATTACTGACTATGGCTCTAACAAAGTTGTTACCTTGTGAATTGTTAAGAGGAAAATGTTGAAAAATACCTAATTGTGTGAGAAACCCTCGGGAAAAATTACCCTAGCACTCTACAATGGTATCAGAGCAAAAGTGATGCAGCTGCATTAGACAATAGCCAACAATGTAGGAGGATTTTCCACATGCTGTGGCTAGAAGGGTTTGAATTTATTTAAATTTCTAACAGCAACGTGTCAACACCTTAGCTGTTTGTTGTGGTTAGGAGTAGTTTAATAGCTGTAGAAGTCGAATAGTTTTGGCTTTATTCATCTGTTCAATTTCTGTTTTCAGAAATTATGTAATTAGGCTTTTATGGTTAGAATAAAAAAAATCCTTAGAGAGGAACCGAGGAGTCATACAGTGAAATATATATTGTAACCCTGGACACAGTGAAAGGGGGGATTTTGACAGTGAAAGATTGAATTAAGAAACTGTATTCTCTGATGAATAAGAATTAGCCTTATTGCCTATTTGTGTGTATGTATCGACATTCTCTGAAGAATGATTCTTTTGAATTGAGAACTTTGTGCATAAATTGAAGAAGAACAATTGTTGTGTTAAATCCCCTATAGCCCTCTCTATCTATGGTTGAGTACCGGTTCTCAGTAATTAATCTGAATTTATCAAATTGATATAGAACCCCTGTAAGAGGTCGAGAGTGAGTCTGTTGGTTGAGTGACTTTGTAGTGGTTCTCAGCCCAAGTGAGGGATATTGAGCCTTTTTATAAGGTGTTGAGCTTTTTGTGTTGGAACAAAGCTTTATAGGAGTGAAAAACTGCCATACTTCATTTTCCCAAAGAACATTGAACTTTGTTGAAGGTGGAAAACCCTGCCCATTGAAGAAATTAACTTGCTTCATCGTTAGTCGAGCGATATTGTTTGAGGCTGGCCCCAGAGTTAATGAGATGGATTTTGTACAAAGAAATGCATTAACCATAGTAAAACTCCGGTCATTCACTGTTCTAATCCCAGAGTGGGTTTCAGAACCCATTACCGCTCACATCGTGCTGCCTTTGGCCCGGAGCGAAACCATTAAAAAAAAACGCGATCGTATTATATGTTGCCATGTCACTAGGGTAATACCCCCCCCCCCCCATCACGTTTTTTTGACGTGTTAAGGTCTGACGGGAAAAATAACGCGATATTGTTGTGCGTCGTCTGATCTGGAGGCCAAGAGATCTGATGATAATCGCATGTTCAACTACATGGAAGTTAACTCTAGGTAAAGATTGACGGTTTTGTGTTGATTTAACACTGTTTAATTACAATGGATGTGTGGGGCCCGTGAACCACCATACAATATGAATTTTGTGATAATTTTATAACCCATGGTCGAATGTTATAAGCGTTGTGCATATGTTTAAAGTCGTCGAACCATTGGTTTAACGTTAAGTGATAAGGTCAGAGTATGAAAGCGTTTTGTTATATTATGTTCAAACCTTAGAGAGTGGGTTAAGTTGTGAGTCGGGCTAATACATTCGATAAAATATAAAAAGGGAAGGCTCCAAATATATATTAATGGCTTTATAAACAAGGGACCAAGGTTATAATACAAAGTATATATATTATAGTCTTGAGCGTGAAATAAATAAAAAATACAAAAGGCTCTATTGTTCGGGGTTTACATAAGGATGGTAAAATACATTCATTAATCAATTTCCAAGAATTTGATAAATGAATCAGAAAGAAGAAAATAAATTAGACTTCCTTGGTTTGAGTAGAAGCCTGTATTGAGTGAAATTATTGACACAGAGAGAGACTAGCTCTCCTTAGTGCCCGGATTCAAAATTTTTCTGTCAAAAAGTCCTGCCAGTGGAGATGGTATTTGAAAATTTGAAAAATGGAACCAACGCAAGCAATTTTTTGGGAAAACTATGTAGAGTTTTGGGAGCAACAAGCAAAGTCTTGGAGGACGCTAGAAAAGCAACACGCAGAAAAAATCAGAAAATTAGAAGAATTTAAATGTCGTAACATCTAAGAAGAACAAAATGGGATGACTTCTAAAATAGTGGCAAGAAAAACAAGTCAAGTGACACTGATCATAATATCAAGCTTGAAAAACAAGGTATAAGAAAGGTTGAAGCAAAGACGAAAGCATGGAAATGACTGTATCCCCCTAAATGGGAGGAAAATCCTAAAGAAGACACCATGGCTAGAGGTAGTAGTTCTGAAGGTGTAAGAAGTTAGCTAAATCTCAGAGAACAGGATGGACTTCCCAAGGAAGGGAATACTCTCTCTGATAGTACCATCCTTCCAATTTCAAATATGCAGGGAGGTAAAGATAATTGTGTCAGCAAGGACTCTCCATACAACTCTTGCAGTGATTCCTTACTACACATCTCAACCTCAATTGCAAGAAAAAAGACCAAAGGATCCACTATTAAGAATATTATAGGATCCACTATGAATTTTCCAAACGATGATGAGCTTAGTGTAACAGACATCAAATTTTATGAAGGGATGCCTTCAGGAAATAAACTATTAATATATTCATATCATAACACTTGCGTTGAAAAAGTATTAATTATGTTGAACGATGGTTTACAAAGGATGCAGTGCCATGTTGCCAACTGAATAATAACAATGGAAAAGAAGCATCTACTTTTAGGTTTTCAAATTTACATGACAAGAAAGTGACAAATGCAGCTGCCAGTGGGGGGACAGTCTGATGACATTCAAGACCAAACATCCATATGAGAAACTAATGCACTTGATTTGGGCATTAGGAAGATATGTAGCCTCTTTCCAACATCTAAAATATCATAGAGAAATCAATCAAAGTTATAGATAAATCCAAAAGAAAATGTTGAGTCAACTTATATAAAGAAAACCATCAAATTGGTTCTATGTTCAAAAAGCGAGCAATTGATCTAACTATGTTGTTGCATTGAAATCAAAACCTATGCAAGAAATATGTATCAGCAAAAAGGAGTAAGAATTTTATTGTATATATATTCAAAGAATTTCAATGCATCACTAGGATTTCTCTAATACTTAAGCTCTGTTATTATGATTACAAAGAATTGAATGCTATATGATGCTATATTTATGATCTAAACTCATGTATACAAATGATGAATGTATAAAGTTTTGAAGTGTATGTGTCATCAAATGAGGAAAGCCCTTGAAGCTCTTTAATAATATGGTTGGACATAATCATATTTATCAATAATATGTTGATCAAACGAATATCCATAGTCTCATTATGATATCAGTGTAGCATCAATTCATCGTGATCTAATTGTGAGAAAACCCTTGATTTTATAACTTAAATGATAAACCCCTATTTCCAAAATAGATTTATTCCCTAGAGTGACGAGTCTAGTTGACTTGGGCCCTGTCACGACTAGGCCATAATGGCATCTAGCCTAAGAAGTGTTTTAAACCAAAAAACACCAACACTGTCTATTGAGACACAGGAATATGCACAGAAGACAATACATACGAACAATTGCTTACCCTTAAGATGCCCTTCTTCTTTGCAGATCTATTGACATCATCAAGGCGGTATTCGTGCATAATCCAATTAGTATTGTTTCCTTTAGGTGCTTTTCTGACATAGAAAACTAGAGCCTTCTTGATTCCAACATGCCTGTTGTTTCCCTTAGCAGTGATGGGTTTATCTGCACCTGTGGGTTTCCAGTATCCTGAGCCAGCAACCCTGTTGGGGCGAGAACCATTTGGATACTTCATGTCCCTGGGAGTGAATAAATACCACTCATTTTCTCCAAATAGTGCCTTTTCTACAAGAATTGGAAATGTGTATCAGACCAGAGAAAATAAAATTTGTAATAACTAAAAGAAAATAGGAATTAAAAACAAGTATTTCGCATTGCAGGAACATGACATGGGCATAAATATGAAAGAACAATACAAAAATATGACAGAAGAAAACCCCTTTCCATATGACAGTCCATACCCACAAATAAAAATGAGATGATTCATTTTGAGATTGAAGGTTTCCATATCGAGCAAAGAGACATATCCAAGTATTAGTCCTAAGACATGGAAGGGCATTCATTTTCAGATTTGGGACATTAAAGAATTCATTTTTGAGAGGTATAGAAAACTTGCACACATTTATGTAATGCCCATCTTCAATGGAAAAACCCCAAATTTAACAGATTAGCCTTTACAGGTAGTGTAACCTAAAAAAGGCATGTTCAGCAAGAACCAAACTCAACCAAAGTTGTATGTTTAAAAAGGAACAACATCAAGAAGGACTTGCAACAATATGAAAGATAGGCCTCGCTTCATATTTTTGTTTGGTCAAATAATCCTTTGGAAGTCCTTAGCTCAGTTACTTCATTTTCATTTAGGGATCCAACATATTCTACCTTAAGGGATCATTCTCTTACTACTGACGAGATAACATTACTATGAGATAATTTGCAGGTTTTGGGGAAACAATAATTCAAGCTTTTGTTGAAGCGGTGTTTGCACATCTGGAAGGCCTTATCTCCTCAAGGGAAAAATAATTTTGGGGTGATGATGATGAGATAATTTTGAGTCAAATGGAGGAATTTCATTCTATTTATGAACGGAAAAATAAAAAACAAAGAAAGCACAACAATGATTAACAATTAATCTAAGGGGACAGAACCAGAATAGTTTGCAGACAACAATTAAGATCTGCTTAACTTTGAAGACGGGATGAGATGCATTTTATGGAACAACATTACCAAAAAAATGCAGAGGCATTCATATCTCGAAATTAGCTTGTTGTATTCTTTGCAATGGAGGGAAGGATGTCATGCAGGGGACTCCAATCAAAGGAAACGCTTGTAATCAAGTTGGCCTTTACATTCTTAGTTTCAGACGTAATTGATTCCTGAGAGATTCTTTGTTAGGTCAACACCATTCTTAATATTTATAAACATGCTCGTGGAAATGTGTCAACACAATAGGTGGTTTATCCTATAGCTTAGAAGCTTAAATGCTTATCGATACGTGGTCAAATGGCATTGGAAAAAAAATCCCAAGATGGTGTCGAGTTAATGAAAAGAGAGAAATTTCAATTGTAATGGGATCACTCCGAACGACATTTAGAAATTTTTTCTGGGTATGCTAAGTCTCACCTCAGCAATCAGTGAAATAATTGATTCAAGCTCCAGTGGGTTCGAGAAAAGGCAAGGATTAATGTATTGAAGGGTTGTTGTGTGAATTTGGGTCCGTTTTAATTTTAAATAAATACATCTGAGCATGAAAACTTAGGTGTAAAAAGAGAAGAGTATTTTTTTCAGAGTGGCACAGCGGAAGTGCTAAATATTGAAAGTTCTGCATCATTAATTTATTATTATTATTATTGTCGTGAAGTGGAGGAGCAAGATGTGGGATGGCAAAGAAAAGGTGTTTTGGGTATTGGTGGCCATATAGTTTGGCATCACTGTTTCATAATTTGATGAGTATCACATTTTAGAAGTGGATATACTAACTAATGAAAATGGTTTCCATTTTCTGTCCTAAAATAGCAACAGTCTTATGCCAAATAGGCCTCAAAACCTTGCATCTGATCACCTGCTAAGGCTACCGATCATATAACAGAAATGATGAGACTAGTGCAGAAATGATCAACTCTCTAATAGTGCTTAGAGAAAAATAAGCACTGACTATATGAGAAATGACCAAGCACTCACTCATATAGTCTTGTATGAACAACTTGTTCATTTCTGCAGAAAAATAGGTGATTCCTAAGTTTATCTGAACACTCTACTCACACTACCCACCCTCTTGATTGGATGAGCCCTACAGTGCCTTTGCATTAGCAAGCATTAACTTCCATAGATATTAATGTAGTACCATCATATGATTTGCAGTGAACCTTCCGAGTCATAGGTGGTGAGATCAGACACCATTTGCTCAAAGTGGAGTGGGACAATTGAATTGCAACAATGAAACTAGTAGCTTTTAGTTCAGTGGGATGGCACATTGGTGATAAACATGCTATATTGGATGAGATAGATGCTCTTATAGTTTCTGAAATCTAGCATTCACTTCCATAGATGTTAATGGAGTACCATCATAGGTTTTTCTATGAACTTTCCAAGTCATAGGTGATGATATCAGATACCATCTACTCAAAATGGAGTGGGACAATTGAATTGCGACAATAAAACTAGAAGCTTTGAGTTTAGTTGGATGACACATTGGTCATAAACATGCAATATTGGATGAGATAGAATCTCTTATATTTTATGCAAATGTGGCCCTTGGCCCAAGCCTAAAACCCTGAGGTGGAATATATTTCTTGCAATGAGAGACCAGTCACCTCCATTAAGAAGTTCTATACTTCTCTGTCATTGAGCCTTTGGTTTGTATATAAATAACTTGGGGAGTACTAGTCATCTCAAGTAAGATAGTTTCTATAACAGGGGATTGAAATGCTAGCAGTAGACTTCAACACATTTATTGGATGCTTATGTGGACACTGGTTTGAATTCCAAGCCAACAAGCATTGTTTGTTATATAAGTAGATGAGAGTGAGTAATAGAAGAAATGGAAGTCTATTGAAGAAAAGGTAACTAAGGTATTGGATTAGAATGTTTTTCTTATTTGAGAATAATCATATGATTGACTTGCTATAAAAACTTATGACAAAGAAAAATGGTGGTTTTGATTGAAAAAACTATGCCATTAATAGTCGATAAAATTATATAGCCAACAAGACTTTGTGATGCTTTCAATTAAGAATTCCCCAAACCAACAAACTTCATATATCAATCCAATTATTAGTCTCAACTATGCCCAGAATATGGAGTCATGCTCAATTCATACATCTTTTTCTGGTTATAGCACAGTTTGTCTTTGTTGATGGCATCCAAGCTAAGTAACTAAAAACACTCTAGGAGGACCCCTGAAATGTTGTTTGCCAAATCAAAAACAGATTCCGGTGTGTCACTGCTTTGAAATGTTGAAAAAGTGTTTTGGTGACATTCCGACTTTCTAAAATGTTTTATCAGTTTCTTGAAATGCGCAATATTTCTGTTCCATCTTGAAATGTTTTACAAATTTTTGAAATATTTCAACAACAACCAACAACTTTTTGGGTAGAAAACTAAGCAACAAATTTAAAACACTTAGGAATCACTAAGCAAAAACTCTCTGTAAATTTTTGTAGATGTTATATGCTTGATGCAACATTTTTTTATGTTTCTATTATAAAGATAACATCAAGTACAGGTTGATCCTAAAGCTTAAAAGTATTATTTCACTTTTATCCAACAACATCATTATGTTCTACGATTGCAATCCAAGGTTCGGTCAACAATTTTAAAGGATTCCTGTAAACCTCCTCCATCATTTGTTTTGTATCACCCTCAGTTGCCCCACACACTATCTTAGAGGACATTCTACAAACTTGTTTCTCGCCTATTATAGAGTTCTCTCCTTACTTGAAAGTTTAGATTTGGTGGCCTCTTCTCATTGGTTCACAAGTTACAACCCAGTTCAACATCAGGCCTTGTATATATTCATAAATATAAAAGAGTTGTAAACAGAAGAATTGCGAAGGAAGTCCCTATCAGCCTTTTAGTCTTATAATATACAGGAATGACCTCCAATAGGGCCTATGAACCACAACCCATTCTGATTTTACTTTTTGTATGGTAAAGAATTTGTGTAGGACCTTTATGGAATACAATTCTAATTGATTAGCTTGAGATCATCTCTCCTTCCTTGGTTACTCTGCCAAGCCCATTGTTAATTACAAAATTCATATATTGAGTTTTGAAACTCCAGCCATTGGATAAGGTGGTAGACAGTACATTCATGTTCAATGATACAATGTTTCCAGGACCAGAAATTAGCCTTATAAATAATTTATTTTCTGCCAGAGGTATATTTTTCCCAAGAACAAAAGAGATTGTAAATATGGTTGTAGAGGGCTTGGTTATTTTATATGATCAATTTTACTGTATGCATCAGTACCAAGGCCCAAGAAGCAGAGTGGGAGGATGCCATAGCCCCAATGTCATTGAAATTTCAAGACTAGGCAAGGTCCCGAATTGTGGCGCAACAGAAAGGCATCTCTAACCATTCCATTCTACTCACCATGGACTATCATGGCTAGGAGGAGAAGTCCAAGTCTAAACCTTATTCCTTGGGGAAAAGTAGGTCCATGTTATGTATGCTCATTTTCATTTACAAATATAAATGCGCTACTGTCCTGTAGCAAGGCCATTAGAGGTACTTACAAGCCACAATAAGGCCACAACTGTCTCCAACAAGAACACATAAAGAAGAAGGCTTATAGGCGGGAGGAAGGGTGGATTTGAGTAGGGATAGGTGCCCTAACCAGGGCCAAGTTCTTCAAAAAATACAAATCACATTTTAAGGAATTGGAAGAGAAGTTTGTGGAGAACAGATGTAGGATTTGGTTTGAGTCTTGTGATAGCATTATGTGCTTGATGGTGTGAGGGTCACCTTTGTCTAAAAGACCAAAAAGGGAGGTTGATACAACAATAGTTAGAGGGATTGTTTGGAGAAGTGTTAGGCATAATGTAGGAGTGTTCCTTAGCAAGTAGCTTCTAGAATTGAATGTGCAGTAGCATAGGAGGTGTCTCTATAAGTAAGGGAAATGTTCATATTGATGGTTGGTCCATAAGTGCGATAGGGATAGTTGAGGAGAAATCTCACCCTAGGGTAGTGTTTTCTTCCTTTAAGTGGACAAAAAATAGAAGCAACCTGTGGGAGAAGTTGATACAATGATGAAGCAATGGGATAAGGGCTAGAAGAGTTCCCTAACTGGTCTTCTAGAAGCGCATAATTCAAGGGCAATAGGGCAACAACAGAAATTTGAAGATTTCCTCTTGGATGATGGCTTGAAGGGTGTCCTAGGAGATGACTCCAGGGAAATGGGAAAATCCCCATCTATTGCAAAAGGGATTTCCCGTCCTAAAGAAAAAAATTATAATAGAAAAATCATGAAAAGAAAAGGCTCAAATATCTCTTCCAGACTGGTGACATGGCACAAGGCCACATGGACCACTGTGATTGGTTGAAATAACACATTATAAGCATGATGTTAGCATCTAAAATATCTAGGACATGTGGCACTCCATGATAAAGACACATGGTGTGTGGATTTGAGTTTTTCAGGTGGTCAAGTGGGCCGAAAATAGGTGAAATGTGGCACCACTTAGAGACTGACATGTGCCAATTGGTACAAGTGGTAGACAATTGGCATGCTCAAACAACGAGGTGATGCAAGAATGACACGAGGGAGAAAATATCAGAAAAACCCCAAATATGGAGAACTAAAGCTCATCACCAACCTGAGATTGACAACTTTACATGATGTAACCTACGAAATCGTAAATGGAGAAATCATAGTAACAATAAAGTAACCTATGTAACAATAAATTTGGATTCATATCAGGAGTGGTAAATGGAGAAATCATAGTGAAAAACAGGAAACATGCAGAGTTGCTTACAATCAAATAGATGAAAAAACACATACAAAAAAGCTAGATAATAATCATGAACAGGCTTAATATTGAGTTATGAACTGTAAAGGAACTTACAAAATGCGACATTACGAACCTGGTCAAGCGCACAAGCAAAAATATCCTAGACATGACCCTGGTTGAGAAGTTGTATTCCTCATGATGCAAGAGGATTTGTACCTTCACTGCAAAGTCAATCAAAATCCATCATTATCTATACAATAAATACAAATAATTGATGTAGTATTTTTTACTCTAAGATGCATTCTTATGATAATGTTAGAACATATGTTGAAAATGTCAAAAGATAACTGAATAAGCTCCTCTTTGTTTCAAGAAAAATTTATTGGAGTCGCATGAACTTGGAACAAGCGTCCCACGATCTGAAAGAGTAGCAACTAAGTCAATAGTGACTTTTTTGTTGCTACGTTGGATCGAGGGAGGTTCGCTCCAAGATTAAATCACTCCAATAAATTATTCTCTACTAAACAGGGCCAACCACGTGAATGTGGAAGCTCTTATGGCCCCTCCCCGTGCCCCCCCCCCCCCTTCACATCACTCTCAATTCCCCAATACCCAATCTATATTTCATTTTTTACTTTCATGAGCATAAAAAAATTATTCAATAACTAATAAAAAAACAATGAAATAAAAAGTATGCAAGGAAACATTGAAATTAGTGCTTGACATAAAAATAGTATGATAAATGAGTTTTTTATATAACGCAAAAAATGTTCCAAGTATGGTAACGTTTGTCTTACAATAATACAATATTTTACATTATCAAAATTTATTTTTCTTCTTCATATTTCTAAAGCTCCTAATTATATCATCAATATCATCATGCTCTGCTCCTGTTTCATGCCTTTCCCGCACTGCTGGCCTAGTTGCATAGTCACGATGTCTGGTCTCATCCAGTGACGGGGCATTGCCTTCAAAAACAGATAATATTAAATTTTAATTTGTTATTTTTTAAATATCATTGAACTAGTTCGGTAATATTAATAAAAAAAATTGCAATGAGATTATTTACCTGGTGCACCAATTGTCGCCATTGGGACTATTGCCCTGTCTTCCTCTCTGGTGGTAAGATCCTCAAGGGAAACATTCTCTATCATTTAAGAAAAAAAATTTATAAGGACAACCATCAAGGTATAATTAGAAAAAATTATAAGTGGAAATTAATTACCATCACGGACCTCACTGATAGTAGCATTGTCGGCCTAGTCCCCACTACAATGATCAGGTTGCACGTGAGGAACATCTACATTTGGATCTACAACTGGGTTATTGTCCTCGTCGACAGTGCTGCTCCCCTGATTTAAACAAAGTTGTTAGACATTAAATTTATGGAAGAAAACAAACATATTGAAAGGTTAACGTTTTACCTTATCAAGCATTCTAGGTCTTGGGACCTGCCCCAAGCTTCTACGTCATTCAACTATGGCTTGATAGCCGAAATGGAAAGCGATATTTTTATCTTCCTCTATAGTTTCTGTTCCAAAGTCATCACCCTACATTACATATGATTTTGTATTTTTAATGTTATTTGATAGGATTACAAAAACGTTGGAAGGTGATACAATTAATTATAAGATGTTTAGCTACTTAGAATTCTTGCGGCTAATTTCAAGTAGCCGCCCCGGCCTAGCTTGTGATGGCCCTTTTTTTCAATCCTAGCTTTGGTTGCCTTCGAGGTGTCAGGAAACTTATCATCAAAAGATTGAAGTCAGATATGACGTAGCACACTTTTATTTTAGACATAGAGAAAATTAAAGCTATTGAATTAAAGTTGTAATTTACCTTGCGGGTCCAGTTGGCATTTTTCCTTCTTTCTTTGCCCTTTTCTCTTTTCCGTCATGGATGAGTGCTCTCCACGCACTCTCTGGAACTGTGAGAGGACACTTGTATCTAGGGTTAAATTGCAATTGCGTCCTATAGGTGTCCCTGTTATATTTCAAATATTTGCCAGCTACCCGAGCCACCGTTGTTCTGTCAAATGTGCCCACCCCAAAAAGGGCTTCTAGATAATCTAGAAGTTCTTTTTTCAAGTTGGAATTCTAGGAATTCCACCTTGTGCATATGGTTGGGCAAAAAATTACCAATGCATGGCTCTCCAAAAACTTGTAGAAATCATTGTTTCCTACACAAAAAAAGATATTATCATTAATTTAAAAATAAAAATCATGATAAAATATGTTTTAGATAGAGTACATGAAATAGTTAAAATATTAAAACTTACCTGGGAGTTGTACATGCTTTATAGGGACACCTTCATCGTTCACCAACAATGTGCCATTAATGGTCCCTATGGATCTGACACGTGTAGCTCTAGGAAACGAAATAATGAAGTTGGCCATATCAGCCTCATCACTTCCAACACGTTCAGTCTGCTTGGGTAGGGTGTCTTTCTTGGCTGGCACCTAAAGGAGTAGAAGGTGTATGAGAGGGTTGCTGAGAAATCTCTTTCCCTTGTGTCCCACTACCACCAACATCGGGTTTAGCAAGTGTCAGATAACGCTACATACAAAATAACTTTTTGTTAGTTTAGTCAATCTAAAAATTAAAAATCAAACTATCACAATTCATCTCATGCAGAACAAAAAAAATATCCTTTTGATTTTTTATTATTACCTGATATGTTTCTATCTGGGTCATAAGTTGTTTTATCCTCTCTTTTGTTTCAGGTGTTTGAGGTGTGTCTATCAAAGTATCAAATTCCGACCTTTCTTTTTACGCCTTTTTTCGCAGCAAGAGCAATGGAGATAGGGATGAAGAAATATCTTCCTCATAGAGGGAATCATCAGGCGTACCATGGCCAAGTGTCTGCATATTTGAACAAAATTAATATTATTTCAATTATGTAAATAACTAAAATACTTGAAGATAGAGCAATGCTGGCACTTTACATGTTCTTCCGCTGGCCCCTTTCCACGATCATCCTGTCTCGGGGTTGTTCCTGTACTGCCCTGATCAGTCTGCCACATTGCAATAAAATTATAAATGTAAAAATTTGAAAACAATATCTAACTTGAAAACAAAAAATGAAAACTGAAATAATTTCTAATAAGACACCGGAAGACAGAGTTAGAGTTTCAAATATGCCTTGCATTGAATTCAGTCCTGGAAACATGTCATTACACATTAAGGCACCCAAACAAGAGACGAGTTGACAATGAGACTAAACTGGGTTATTTGTAGTGAAATTTTAAAATCTCAAAAGGTATATTAATTATCGAAACAAATCAGCTTCATAATTTCAGTATTATTGAGTCTGCTGTGTATAAATCACAAAAAAATTGAAACAAAACACTAGAAAAGCAACAACATAATCACATTCTGCTATAGCAGTGATCTGACCTCTAAAGTAGACTTTCTACTAGTTTCATCAGTACCATAAAAACAGTGGAAATGAACACAAGATACAACCACAGATGTGTAGTTATCCGCAAAACCATCCACCCGCCAACCTTCTCTAGTAACCTACACTAGAAACAGATGTATGGGGTATTTTTATAAGGGGTTCCTCAAAAACATCCGCTAGAGGTTCTTTTCCTTGTAGTGATTCTAGCCTATCACATCCAACCAATTTAAATTAATTGAAACTTTGAAATTCATAAAATATACTCTCCATTTTCACAACACAAGAATTTTGACAAAATCCTTTTCAAATTTTTGAAAACCCATGCCTCTTAGAATATGTTGTTGTAGAAAAATTGAGAGTTAAATCAAATGATTTGTGTTGACTGCTTCACAACAATATCAATCGATCAACGAAATTTTTAGTAACATAGATGCGATGATCTATAATGAGGTGGAGGAGGAAGTGTATAAGTGAGAGTGTAAATGGCCATGAATAAATGTTAGTGATCCTCAATTTGGATATGGACAACTTTATTGTGGTATTCAAGAAAGCAGTGAATAATTGGGAGACTGCTATTAAAGAAATTGTAAAATATACAAGTGATATAAAGTGGCAAGGTTACCCTGCCCAGGATACTCTGCAAAAATACAAAGGTGATCGAAGCTAAAAAATAGTGTGTGTGGGGCTAAGCGCTACATCACCTGACTAGCTTGTTCAGGGCTTATCCTCCATAGGTCGAATATAACAAGGCTCGTTGGTTTCCCTTCATTCCATGTTTTCAGCTAGAGTCAAGAACTAAACTCTTGAAACCTTGAAACCCTCCTTTTTTCTTAATTTGAATAACCCTTGCTTCAGGAAAAGGGTCTAACTATCCTAGAACTTGGTATTACAAACTTGTATTGTAACTTCATTAGTTGTAACTGAATCAACTGATTCAATAGAAAATGGATAGGAATGGGCTGACTACTGTTTGTATGTCAAGATGACAACTACAGTCATTGTCTGTGGGTTTTTTTGTAGTATTTTCTTGTCAAAAGGATCCCATTTTTTTTTTTGATAGCTTCCTTCTGGTCACTCCAACCCAGGAAGTGGACATCTAAACCAATAATTGCAAAAATTCCAATGAGAATGAATGCAACAAAAATAATATCTATGCATTGAGTGTTGTTAGCATGCTAACTAAGGGAATTACAAAGAATAGCGCACTTAGATGCAGACAGTCACATAAATCTCTTTCAAGGAAATTTGCTTCTGCCAAGAAATCAAAAAAAGAGAGAATTAAAGGAATGGTCCAACTTCTGAGAAATATAATCTCCGGTGAAGATTACATGGACACTGCTATTGTCCTTAATTAGACTATTAGATATGTTAAATCTCTCCAGGTAAAATTGAACAGATTGGAGGCTAATCAGTAGGAAAAGGTGAACTGGGTTTGACCCCAGTGTGACTAGGTGTCTCTTGCAGAACTCCCAAGATATAATGAGAAAGTGGATGCTACCTAAAAAGCACGAAGATGGCTTCGTCAGTTTAAAATAAAATTAGAAATTCTCTCGCATACTTGTCTACATTCAATGATAGCTGTAGCCATATTTTGATCTAATCCTAGTTTTAAGCATGCTGGAGATTGAGGTTTAGCATTAGCTATAATTATATCCACATGGCTAACTTATCTGGCCCTTATGTTGAATGTATAACTCCTGTCAAGGGAGATGTATCATCCATGCCACGTGGAAATTGTGCCAATGTTTAGGGTGGTGATTGTGTTGATAAATTATCACAAATTAGATTTCTTGATACTTTCCAATTACAAGAACTTGATTATTACAATAGTATGTTCATGTGTGACTATAATATGAACAGATGTCAGTTTAATTTTCACCCTGCACTAGTATAGAGCTTTTCGGAGATTTTTCCCAGCAATGGCAAGGCAAAGAAAGAGACCAACCCTGAAAGCTTGGCCATGGAGAAAAAAACAATTTCTGAAGTACTGGCTGCAAGAGCATCAGGCCTCTGGGATGTTAATTTGCCATGGTACAGGGAAACTATTCCCTCATATTTTACAACTATGCCAAATATGGGATTGAGTCAATTTTTCATGATAGCCCTGGACAACTATGGGGGTGAGTTTATTGATTGTCCTGTGGTTGAAAATGAAGATGCAATTCGTGTGAGCTGTGATGTATTAAGCAAAGGAAAATATGGAGATTCTCAGACTCATCTACATGAAAACACTGCAGACTTAGATGCTCTTTTGAAAACTTAGACGCAATTTGTTATGTATTACATTGACTTTTATTAAAAACAAAACTAAATCTATAGGCGTGACCTATTCAAGGAAAACGAGTAGCCTAATTTATTGCTCTATTTCAAATCCTGGGCATTCTAAATGGTAAAATCACTTTTCAAAATCTAGCAAAATTATGTTTGGCCATACCATTTTTCTTGTTGATGGGGGAAGGGCCTGATTTCTGGAGTTTCTTGTGCGACGGGCGGTTCTTTGCAGCAAGGGCCCGCTTTCTGGAGTTTCTTGCACGACGGGCGATTCTTTGCAGCAAGGGCCTGCTTTCTGGAGTTTCTTGCCCGATAGGTGGTTCTTTGTAGTAGGAGGCGTATATCCTGTAGGGTTTGAGTCGATTAGAAAAGAAAAGGAGCTATAGTACTGATCTACAAAGGCATATATCCAGTAGGGTTTGAGTCGATTAGAAAAGGAAAGGAGCTGTAGTATTGATTACATGTAGGGTAGCTATAGTGATTAATGTAAAATTTTGAAATGCCCACCATGATTAATCCAAAACCTTTGTAATTAATTTGAAATTCCTATTAAAACCATAGTTTATGGCGGTAATGCTCTACCATATAAATAGGTATTAAAACCTTTCAAATGCCAACTTAGGTTTGATTTAAAAATGGCATATAATTTTAGTTTAGCTTGTATAATAGTAAGGCCATTATTTATTGGTTTGAAATAATAAACAACATGCAACAAACCCACATAATTAGTAAATTATTTAAAGACAATAATTCCTACATATTAAAATATAAAGTTATAACATACCAGCTCATACTCGAACATAACATCTGTATCAATATTCTTCTTCTGTATCTTCTTGATCTTCATCCAACTAATCGACATCTATACCAACATATGATTCAGAAACGGTGTTGAAATGATCGACCATGTCATCATCATAATCAATTATGTCATTTTCAATAATATCCTCATCGACATCATCATCAATAATTGTTGCCTCATCTCCTATGCCTGGTTCATCTTCTAAGATATCTTCTTCGTCTGTCAATGCATCTTCCTGCTCATCTGCCACTACATCATCTTCTTCTTGATCAATATCATCTTCTTCCTCTACAATATACTCTACTGGCCTTCCTCTTGGATCATATCTAATAGAAAATGACCATTCGTTCTCACCTGGAACCTCTGAGTAAAAGACTTGTTCGCATTGGCTTGGAAAAACATAGCGATATTTTCCTGCTTCAAACTGTGATGTTTTAACCATTGGAAATCCATTGTCATGTTGAATAAGTGTTCTATCATCATCACGTACATTCATTCGTAGCCTATACCATTTGACGTCGAACAAAACTAATTTGAAGGAATTAAAGTCACACTCAACTATATCATCTAAAAACCCATAATATCTATTTTTAGATTCTCGAGGATGTCTATCACTCCTGGAGGAAACATTAGTGGCCTGGAATACTGCAGTTATCCCACTATCAGAAGTTTTCCTGTTATCATCCAACTGTTTAACGTGAAATTTACGACCATTGCACCACATAGCCTTGTGGTGTTTCAACTGCAATATGCCAAACATGAAAAAGATGCATTCTTAATTAATAATTAATCATATAATTTACACAGCATGAAAATTAACTGAAAAATCAAACTTGTTGTCACATTATAAATATAGTATAAAATAAGTAATGAATAAAATAAGTGAATTAATTGCTTACCTTTCTATCTTTCAAACCATATGCTAAATTGATTTCCCTATCCATAACGTTTCCGTCTCCACTACGATACGCTTCTCTAATCAATTCAGATAGTAGTTGCCATGATAACTTACCGTCATTACGTGCTTTACATGTTTCAATCCATTCACTCATCCACTCAAGATCGTTTGCAATGTATAAAAGTAGTGCCTCGTAATCTTGAGCACCTGAATAAAAAAACAATAATTCACCAATATTAATAAATATTACTTATAACCATGGTAAATTATATTAATTAATAAACTATGAAAGAATAAGACCTAAATGAATATAATTATCATATACATGATGTAAGAAAAGGAACATTATATGTATTATACATAATAAATCTTTCACCTCTCACTTTCTTCATTCTACCTTTTCCCAACAAGTGCTCCTCTTCAAATTTTTTGATGGAGTTCACATCCCAAATGCAATCCACCACCTTCATGGCTAGCGCAGCTAATTTAGGAAGATAATGACTAATATACACCATGGATTGATATACCACATATCCCTCCACCATAGAACCCTCAGGTCGTGCTCTTTGTTTAACCAAAGCCTTCAAGGATTTTAGGTGCCTCTCAACCATCCACATTGACCTTGTGTGTACTGGTCCACACATTTCAATCTCCTCAACTTGGTGTATCAAGTAGTGTTCTTGTGCATTGAAAAATGTTGGAGGTAGATACTTTTACATTTCACACATTAGCCAAGGAATTTCTCTCTTCCAATACTTTATTTCATCTTGATGGATTTCTTTCAATGACAACCATCTGCAAATCATTACGCAAGGTTATTTCAATGAAACATAATATATATTTCATTACAAGTAAATTAATACATCATTTCATTAAGTACAAAAAGAAATTGTAGCAATTAGATTTTGCGTATAAATCAAAACTACTTACCTCATGTATTTACTAAGACCATATATAACTTGTTTGACATTGTTGTCGAAGTCGTTTGGGAGAGATACAGGTAGAACATACTATAACAATAAAAAATGAATCATTATTGGTTTCCAAATTAAACAGAAAAAAGGAAAATTTAAAACATGTATTCAAGCAATAACAAACAAAAACGTATACCAAAAAAATTACCTTAATAAAGGTATGCCAATCATGTGTTTTCACCCCACTGAAGTCACCTTTCTTCGTTAAGATATTATTTATGTTTGAAGCAAAACCTATTGGAAATTTAATTCTTCTAACGACCTCTTTTACATCATTGCTTTGTTGTTCTGTTAATAACCATGGAATATTATTATAATTTCGACCCCCATTGTTGTTTGATCTGTCGATCACACTTTTCATTGCATGATTTGATTTCTCAATGTCAACACAAATTTTGTCAATTTTATCTCTATCATGTGCATCATCTATGGTTCGCCATAACGTTTCTGTCACATTCTTCCCGACATGCATTGTATCAAACAAATGAGCTATTTTTAGGTCCTCATAGTAGGGAAACCTCGCGAATTGAGAAGGATAACATTTCATTCCAGGTGGAAGTACAATATTAGTACCTTCACCGCAACGATGACCTTGATATCAAAGAATAAAATAAATCAGAACAATAATTATAAAATACAATAAAATAAATTCATTAGTTAAAACAAAAATTCTGAACATTACAAAAAAATTATATATATATATATATATATATATACACACACACACACACACACACACACACAAATTACGTACCCAGCTTCTTAACGATTATTAATTCTATTATATTTCAACGTCCAAAACTGAGGTGTCATTCTTCATGGTTTTAATCCAATTTCTTCTTTATCATTGAAAAGATGTTTTTCAGTAATACGATACTTATGGTTCCTAGAGAGGAAGTGCCTAAACTCATCAAACACCATCTTTCTTAAGTCTGGCGAATGACGATACTTCATCTTAGGGCCACAAACTGGACATGCAAATCTACCCTTTGTTTGAAGACCTGCAATAGATGGATCAATAACAATTATACTATGAGATCATTTTTAAAACATGAAATATGGTATATCTAATTTAGATAATTATGTATTATATTAAAGTGCAACGAAATATTACATACCACAAACATGTGTTAGTCCTGGGGCATCATGAATTGTCCATACAAGCATTCCATGACATTGAAATCTCTTCTGCTTGATTGGTTTAGTGATGTCATACATAGTGATGCCATGCCATAACTATATTATCTCATCGATAAGAGGCTCAATATATACATTCATATCTTTGACTTGGTACTTACCTAATTGTTCAAAATTACGGTACATAATAATTACTACCATGATATATGTATATATAAGTAAGTAAATAAATAAAATATATATTTATGCAAACAACGAGAGAAATGAAAATTTTACATTCAAAAAAATAATGTATCAAATACCTGGAATAATCATAGTCAACATTATGTGCTCCCTCTTTATTGACATCCAAGGAGGAATGTTATTGTTGATAACGAAAATAGGCCACACTGAGTAAGTAGATCTAAGCTCTCCGAATGGATTAACACCATCAGCTGCCAATGAAAGCCTAACATTACGAGGTTCATTTTTAAAATCTACATATTTTTCCTCGATTTCTCTAAATGAAGAACCATCTGCAGGCATTCGAAGAACACCATCTCCACTTCTATTCTTTGAATGGTAATCTATAAACTGTGCTATGCTGTTACACCTGAACATTCACTGCAAACATGGAATTATGGGAATATGACGAAGAACCTTTTGAGGCACCTTTTTGGTTAGTTGATATGTTTGATATCTACTAGTACCACATTTCGGACATTCTGTTTTCAACGCATGTTCTCCGTAATATATAATATGATCTTTAGGACATGCATCTATAGTGTTATATTCCATTCCAAAGTGTTTCAAAATAGCACGTAGATCTCGATATGTTTGAGGTAAAGTATTTGGTGATGGTAACAAATATTCACCCAACAGTCTACAACATAAACAAAAACTAGTTAATGTAAAGATTATTAATCATATATACATACATACATACATACATACATATATATATATATATATATACATACATACATACATACATACATATATATATATATATATATATATATATATATATATATATATTGAATTATTATTTTACACATTTATTACAACTAAAAAAAGGGAAAATAATCAACATTTACATATATGTGATCATATATACATATTGCATACCTTAGGAGTTGTGTCATACATCTGTTCGACAAATTATTCATAACCTTTAAGTTCACCGGCAACAATGTAGCAGAGAGAAGAGTTGCATTTGAGTGTTCAAAAAGTCGTTCACTTGACCTTTTAATCAGAGGTACATCATAAATACCGTCACTATCTCCACCATCATCATCTGACTCACCATACAAGTCTTGGAGCATTTGATTTGTCCCATCATTAATGTGAACTATCTCATTATTTTCATCATGATCTACCTCCATGGGATCATTAAAATTACCTTCATCATTCACTTCATGTTCTTCACCTTGTACAACATCATTTCCAATACTAATATTTTCTGCAATATTCTCTTGTATTGGTGCAACATCATCTAATCAACTACTATTTAGCTGTGGAAGCTGGTTGATCATCTGCAAAAAGTTGGGGGGAAACTGTGCCTTTATGAAAATTACAAACATTAATCATTAAACATTAATGTGCATATAAAAAATATTGAAATAATATAAAATTTTACGATATAATCAAAATGAAGATAGATAATTAATTACCATAGGACGATAGTCATTCGATCCACCATCAATGTGCCCATATTTCCTACAATGCATTGTTGCTTTTGCTACTAAAACTCTAACATTATTTCTCATACAACATTTTTTGCAAGGGAAATAAATTCTACCATCACCCCTTTCACCCTTTTGAATTTTTTTTCCACCTCTAATGTTTTCTTCCATTGATGCAAATTATCCTATAAAGAAAATAATAATTATATTTAGCAATTATCTCTCTCAATGCTATAGAAAACCCAAGACGTGTTGAACTCAATGGGAGCTCAATAAGAAAAAAGAAAATAAAAGTGGGCTTTTTACAAATTGTGGGCTTTTTACAAAATTGTGGGCTTTTTACAAATTGTTTATATTTTTAATAAAAATATGGGATTTTTACTCCCAATAAAAAAGTGTATATCAATTTTATATTTAATATAATTTTTTTTATATTTTTAATAAAATTGTGGGCTTTTTACTCCGTCGAGCGCCTGGCTCAGCACCTACACTAATCACCATAGGATTGAGGCGAAGAACCACAAGCTAAATCACAACCAAATCCAAGTCATGAGGGGAGGGGCTGAGTGCATGCGCTGAGTCCCAATTGATTGTATGAGTGTGCATAGCCTTGGGCTCGTAATCGAAACATGTAAAACCTCAACTCGTATATAAACACCAATATAGCTTATACACCCGGTGAATGTGGGATTATCCCACCAGACACCACCACTATACCGACATTCACTGGCATTAACATCATAACCAACATTGTAATAATCACTATTTCCATCACCACCAGAACCACCAGAGATAGGGGAAACACCACCGACTGGAACAAAATCGATGTAATTCTCAGCAGTATTAATAGCTGGAGACGTTGGAGATGATGCTATGGCTCACTTGTCTATGATAGATTCATCAGACGTAGGTGACTTGAATGTCGTAGATTCAAATGTTGCAGGTACCATAACTATATTAGAACTTGATTTTGGTGGCTCAGAGTCGATTCAGATGCCAGTGATTTATTTGGAGACCAATGATTCAAAATTCGAGCGTGCGTGACGTTCCAAGCGGTGGAATGAAGATATGATCGAGAATTTCGCAATGGTTCCTCACCTCCTGGAATGAATATGGTCCACCTTCCCCTACAGGAATCCTATTGTAATGCAAGTATTTGTATTTACCTAGTGCCATATATATATTTGGCTAAAGGAGGCTAATACCCATCCAAGGCTCATTCATCGAGGGCTACATTAAAGGCTAATCAATCAAAGGTAACTATCGGGGCATGGCCCCCCTCTCCATCCTTTCTTTTGAAAAAAACACCAGGGTCCACTTGTTGAGGACTTATGCGGAGGCAAAAAAACCTCACCAACCATCGCAAGAGCGACACTCTGCCACCAACCATCACAAGAGCGACACATTTCCACCAATCGTTGCAAGAGCGACACTTTGCCACCAGCCGCAACACATTGCCTAACCGTTGCAAGAGCGACACTTTTCCATCAATCGTCGCAAGAGCGACACTTTGCCACCAACCATCGCAATAGCGACGCATTCTTCTAAATGTCGCAATAGCGACACCTTGTCTCTGTAACGTCACAATAATGACATACTTCAGAAATCCGTCGCAATTACGATGCTATTTTGAAAACGTCGCAAGACCGACACTTTCCTCTAAGTGTCGGTATTGCGACCCTTGCCTCTAAATGTCGGTATAGTGATGGTTTCGGGCAGGATTTGAAAAAGTTGAAAAAATTTGGGGAAATTTCCGACATTTGGTCAAAAGTGTCTGAACCAAGTGTCAGAATTTCCGCCAAATGTACTAGTGAGATCTCCCTGCTTCTTTTCCAAACCTTGGAAGCTATTAAAGAATATCTAAAGGAGATGGAAGGGGAGGAGTGTAGAATATTTCTGAGAGGTTTTGAAGCAAGCCCTAGCTATTCTTATGATGGGTGTGAGCATTCAGCCACACATGTAGATCCATAGTGTAGTCTATTGCCCACATTGACTGCAAGAAGGATGGAGGAAGAAGATGCACCGAGGGAGGAGACCTTGAGTGACTATCTTCAGGAGTATGAATCTTAATCATGGAGATTCAAAGTGCACTTATACATCCATGGGTTTTGCAGACTTAAGGAAGCAAGATACAACAACCAAAAAAGAAGTAAGAGAGGTAGAATCTTCCTATCTCACTTTGATGGATTAGCAGAGTGCACAACAGAAGCTTGGGTAGAAGAGCTAGACTTCTATTTTCAGCTACACCAAGTTTCAGAGAAGGAGGCCATCAGAGTAGCAGCGCTGCACCTCAAAGGTATGGCCCATGATTGGTGTTTTAATGATTCTACTTCATTTTTTCATGCAAATGTAGAAACTTATGTTGAGTTCATTAAAGAATTGGTGAGGAGATTTGATAAAGAACATTGTGAACCATCATTTGTTAAAACCAAAAACTCAAACACTTTGCATGAGTTGGAGAGACCTATTGAACCAAATCCACTCCATATTTTTAAAGGGGATAAAAAAATGCATGATAGTTTTCCAAGGGAAAGATCCCCATTTCTTGGAGAGCCCTCTTCTCCTTCAAGGGATGACCAATTTCAAGGGTCTCTCATTGAGGATGAGGCATTCTCATACATGGAAGAAGAGGAGAAGTATCAACATCAAGGGATGATGAGCATTCACCCTTATCTATTTCAGGAGGTTTTTACACATAAGGAGGGGACTGCACTGTGCAGTGAAGAGAGGGACAACTCAGTCCACTCATATATACAGTCCACTTCAGATTTTGATGTCTCACTACATGGAGGCATTCCACCTGGGAGGCCACTAGATCTAGAGTTGATGAGAGACATCATGTCATTTGGTTCACCACTCTCGATTTTAGAGAGGTGAAGATTTTGGAGGAAAAATTTGGCATGGGGGATGTCAGAGTAGCAGGAAACAACATGAGGAGAGCTTCACTTGCCAGATCACTAGTGCTATCTCTTGGGAGGATTGATCCATATTGGAAATCTCAACTCTTGGTAGAGTACTCCAAGGATCTAGGTGCATGTATGATTCTTGATGACCTGGATAGAAATGATGAGTATATGGTGGATGATATGGTCATCTATTCTTATGGAAGAGTCTTCTTGACTGGACCTTCTAAGCTCAAGGAGAAGCTACTTCATACAACACATCAGGATTTCCTTTCCATGCATTATGATGCATATATTTCTTTGGAATAGGAGTTCCCTTGGGAGGGCATACAACATGACATATTTAAGCATATGGAGAGATGCATAGCCTGGATGGTGATAGAGAGAAGGTCACAACCACTTCCCTACTCTTTGGAGGTGAGGGGGGATTTCCAGTTGAGCCATTTCAGCTCAAGGTCTCAAGTACATGGTAGAGGAGGTATAATCTCACATGATTTTTTGTACTTCTTTACTTCATATGAGTAGCATTTTGTACCAAGGAGGATCATCCCTTATTTCATTTTGTATGATTATGTACTTGTATCTACTTGTAGCATTGATATTGGCTACCTTATTGGTGGTTTGTGGGGGAAGCCACATGATTCTTGGTATGCACCATTGACACCACATTGTATATTCATGTTTCCATCTATGAGATGACTGTGGCAGCAAACAAGTGGCTTGTGAAGCACTTGTTATTTCTTATTTTGAGGCGGGCATGGGATGCACTGTGCTGGTTCCTTGTGTGGAATTATTATTCACTTTCCAGTTGTCATTTGGCAGCTTGTTTTCATAGTATTTTTCTTCCATATATTGCTGATATATTTTTACTCATGGGAAGCTTTGTTTGGAGAGTGGAATTTGAGATGAAGATGCCCATTGGGAGTATGATTCTCCCTATTTTACATGTTGTATGTTTCAGGAGAAACAATTGGCACACCATGATTGCCACAACACACTTCTTTCCTTCATGTAGGAGGAGCCATTGGGAGAACTTGCATTCTTGGAGGAGGCACTTCATGGTTGACTTATCTTGTGGGGTATCTTGGGACATTTTTGAAGGCCATGAAATTGTAGCCCAATATCAGCAACCTCCCCATACTTACCACAAATGGAGAGAGAAACTACATGGGTGGGAAAATATAAACTCTCCATTCAACCCCAACACATTGCATAAAACTGGGGTTGTAGATTTATTTGATGAGCTACCTAGGATGGCTAATTTTATTTGGATGATAGCATGGAATGATATTTCTCATGTGTATCATCACTCCTACCTTGAGGAGGCCATGAGACAGCAAGAGGGTTTCCACTTACACCTTCCACCTTTTCATGATGTGAGCCATTTGGTCATGCATCTTTGGAAGGAGACATTGGAGGGAAGATTTGTTGCAGATTATCTTGAGCAGTGGTGGGGAATATTGATGAGGAGGCCACAAGAGGAGAAGGGGAGAAATTTTTCTCTCTATATATAGTTGCTTGAGGAGAAGCAACATTTTGGAGGGGGGACTGTAATGTTCCCAATTTTTAGCCTCAAGCTAAAATGAACATTGTAGTTAGCAGTAGATGAATAAAATTGGTAGGGAGGCCCATTAACCTCTTTAGAAGAGAAAATAACATTCCTCATGTGAAAAGGGGAAGAATAAGCAGCTGGATTGAGCACCTACAGGTGTGAACATGATTGGATCATGTTGATTCAGTCATATTTGACCAAGTCCACATGCACTGTCTAGATACATTGTATCTAGATGATGGACTGCATAGTTCTAATGGAGGAAAAATTGCATGGGCTAGGTGGCACATATGGATGGGACCCATTGTGGAGAGGAGCACTTGCTATATATGGAGAGGAGGACATCCATTGTATTCATGCTTGGATTATTATTTGCTTTGGTCTGTTGAGACTTTACTTCCTCTTGCTGTTTAGCAGGGTTGCAGTGCTGCTTAGCACAAGGGTGTTCCCGGTCGGGAATCCCTACCTCATCCTCAGGGAAGGAGAGGTTCTTGAGCTACATATCCTCATTCTATAATTTTGGTCAAGCTACCTCCTTCAGCTACATCACAGTTTCTGTTTAGAGCTGGGTTGTGTTGTAGGGTGCAGCAACGGAGGATCTCTTTGAGTCATTTCCGGGCTTGTTTTTCAGTGGAGAGCTTGTGTATCCATTGGAATATCAGTAAGAAGGACTCCCAGACATATTTTCATATCATTGGCATTAGGAAAACCATCTACCATCCCTCAAAGCACAGTTGTAGTCCAGATCTGCGTTATTTTCAGAGGCAGTTGCTGGGAGGGTTCATTGAGCTCATCAGGAGGGTCTATTTCTGAGTAAAGGGATCAACCTTCTAATTAGAAATACCATTGGAGGAGGACATCAATATTTCAGATCTGTCATAGCCTCATTTTATATCAGATCTAGTTTGCAGTGACACAATAACCCTAGGGTTATTTGTCACATTGTATGTTTTTTGGCATTTCTAGAAATCCTTTTCGGGTTGGCTAGAATTATTGTATTGGAGCCCATATATTCATTATTGGGCATTTATTTTGTTTCCTTCAGCCATATTTCATGTATATACATTTTCATAAGTAACTACACTAATATAGACTGCGCAGTCACTGCTCTCCGGCATTCTATATAGTTGCAACATCTCATGTATCTATTGCCTTGATCATTGGAGACTTGTTATTATGGCTTGAGTGGCATGTCCCTCATGATATTTTGTACATTGTTGCTGATTCACTAATAGAATGATGGCTGAATATTTTTCTCTCTCATGACATGATCATATTTGTTGTGTTTACAATATTGTGTTCATGTATTGTTGTAGCTCCACTTTTGGAATATCTTAAGATATTTCCAATAGTGTAGATTTTTCCTATTTTGGAATATTACATATTTTCATAAATAAATGTGCCAAAATGCCATTTTGCCTTTCCAAAGCCTTTTCATTTTCCTTTTCCAATTTCCTTAGCCATAATAAACAAAATGAACACCCTCTAGGATGTTTTTCCCAACATTCAGCTTGGAATAAGTGTCCCATCCACTGTGGTTATTATTTTTACCTTTTATTACATGGAATTTTCACCAAGGTTGTTACAGAAACCTCCCCCTTGGGGGACATTTTCCTCGGTGTTCAACCATCCATATACCCCAAAGAAACCACTGAAAATCAACCATACTACCCATGGAGATTTATAACATAGCTCAATGCAATATTTACAATGATCACCCTATTGAAAAGAAAACCATCATGACATCATAACAACATGACAAATAAAATCACTTGAAACCATACTGCTTATTAGAGTTTTATAACATAGCTCATGGAATTATTTACATCCATATAAATATGTACATACACCCAAAAATCACATCGAAACATTTACCAAAACATTGCAAAAACATATGCTAAACAAAAACCAACATCACACCAAAACTTCTTTGTCTCACTTGTCAAACAAGGAAGGATACATGGCTCGCATCTAAACCGAAATATCCCATGTAGCTTCATTGAGCCCAAAGTTCTTCCATTGCATTTTAACTTTCTCTATTGCTCGGTTTCGGATCATGAGCACCTTTTTCTGCAATATACACTAAGGCTCCGGCTATAATTCTCCATCAAGTTCCACCTACAATACAGACTAGTCAATCACATGGTCATCATCTTTAACATACTTCTTAAGCAAATCTACATGAAAAAAAAATCATGGAATTTCACTATGGAAGGAAATGCAAGCCGATAGGCCACTGGTTTGATCCTCTCAATGATCCTGAAGGGTCCAAAAAACTATGGTTCAAAATTGGCACATGATCCAATCTGCAAGGAGCTCTTCTTGGGCTTCATCCATAAGTAAACCTAATCCCCATTCTAAAACTCCTTGAAACAAATGTTCCTTTCTTCATAAATATTTTTCCTATCCTATTACACATTCAATTTTTTCTTGATCACCTTCATTTCTTGTTCCATGTCTTCCAACATCTCTCGTCCAATCAATACCCTATTAATCGGATCACTCCAACTAATGAGAAGGTTGCAACTCCTCCCATACATAGCCTTAATTGGAATCATCCTCAACGACTCCTGGTACTTGTTGTTGTAGGAAAATTATACCAGTGGAAGATATTCTTTCCACTTGTGATGTTGATGCATCACATACATCCTCAACATGTCCTTTAGTATCCTATTGACCCTCTCAGTCTGTCCATATTTCTGTGGATGATAATTTGTGATGAAGGCAAACTCAATGCCCAAACATTCAAAAAAATCCTTCCAAAACTTGAAAGTGAACTTTGTATCCCTGTCAGACACAATCTTCTTCGAAACACCATGCAATCTAACCATGTCTTGGATAAAACTTTTGCTACATCACTAGCTGAGTATGTAGTATTCATCAGAATGAAGTGTGCAACCTTTTTCAACATGTCCACAACAACCATAATGGAATCATGCTGCCTAGTTGTTTTAGGAAAACCTGTGATTAAGTCCATGGAAATGACCTCCAATTTCCACTCTGTTATCACGATTGGCTATAGCAATCCACCTGGATGTTTACACTCTGGCTTAATCATCTCACAATCTAAACATCTGGCTAAAAAATTTGCCACATCCTTCTTTAGATTCAACCAATAATATAATTTATTCATTACAGCTAAGTATTCTCGTAGCCTGGGTGACTTGAATATGGTTTCACATGAAACTCCCTCAAGATCAACTTATTGAGCTCAATGATGTTTGATACATATATCTTGTCTCTAAATCTAACCAATCCATCTTCTATGAGATGGTAGTACAAATATTGTACACCTGCACCTCTATCGGTACCTGTATCTGTACCACTAACTGTACATGTACTTGCACCTATACCACCACTTGTACCAACACCTGCACCTGTACCAAGAACTGTACATATAACAACACCCGTACCTATACTTTGCTACAACCTACGCACAATCTCCATTTACCTGTGATCTCGCTGACCTGCCTATAGATCCTGTCCTATAATTTTTTCCCATAGGAGCTTACTGCTGCTAAGTGATTTACCTGTACTCACCTGCTAAGGGCATCTACGACCCTATTCTCCTTTCCCTTGATATACCTAATCTCGAAGTAAAACTCACTGATCGTAGCCAACCATCTAGCCTACATGGCATTCAAATTTGGCTGGTCAAACATGTACCTCATCCCAATGTGGTCACTCATCAATACAAATCTCCTACCAAGAAGATAGTGCCTCCACAACTTAGTACATGAATGATCGTTGCTAGCTCAAAATCATGTGTCAGGTATTTCTTCTCATGTTCACTTATATTATGTGACTCATAACATACCAACTGTCCATCCTGCATAAGGACTCCACCAAGTTTCAAGCATCTGTACACACTAAAAAATCCTTGTTTGGATCTGCTCTTTTTAACACTGGATCATGTGTCAAAAATTTCTTGAGCTGCTCAAAACTACCCTCACACTCCATTGTAAAATCAAATTTCTTACCTTTCCTTTGAAATGATGTAATCAGACAAGATATTTGTGAGAATTTATTAATGAACCTCATGTAGTAACCTACCAATCCCATGAATTACCTCACCTCATCTACACTCTTAGGAGCTACCCAATCTATGATGGACCTTATCTTTTCTATATCTACTACAATTCCCTCCTTGGAGACACTAAGTCATAAGTAGTGTACCTCAATCTAGAAGAAGGTGCATTTTCTGATTTTAGCATACAACTAATTCTCTCTCAAGAACATCAACATTGTTGCCAAATGATTTGCATGTTATTTGTCATTTTTAGAATACACCAATATATCTAAATGAAAACAATCACAAACTTGTCCAATTAAGGACGCAACACACTTTTCATCAAACAAATAAATGTTGTTGGGGAATTAGTCAAACCAAATGGAACTAAAAAAAACTCATAATGGCCGTACGTAGTCCTAAATGCGGTCTTGTAGATGTCCTGCTCTTTGATCTATACTTGATGATATCCCAGACTGAATTCGATCTTAGAGAACACCGCTGCTCCCTTTAGCTAATCAAGAAAAATATCTATCATCAGTAGTGGGTACCTGTTCTTGATGATCAATTTTTTTAGCTACCTTTAGTCAATGCATAATCTGAGAGTGTCATCTTGCTTCTTCACGAACAACATCGATGCACCCCATGGTGATACAATTAGCCTAATGTACCCTTTTTCCAAGTACATTATACTTCTTTTGCGGTGCCACATTTTCTTTGTCATATGCATTTTGAGGCCTTGCTCTCTTAGTTCCATTTACTTTTACCTTTTTCCTTCCCTTTCCATCCTTGTTGACACTTATTTTTTCGCTTTGACTATTCATAGCAATGCTTCAACTTCCCGGTGACTTCCTCAAGTGTATGAGGCTCATCATACTTAATCCGATCTCTAAATGTTAATGTAAAATTACTGATAAATCGTTGAAATTTAGCTTTTGTTAGGCCTCTGTTTTCCTTGCCTTATATCACCTTTTACATGAAATACCCCATACTTTTGTTCATATTGAATAGTTATTATTGTAGTTTGTGCATTCTGGGAGATAATAGAGTAAGTATTTTCCATTCCCTTGTTTTAATGAGATTTAAACATTAAAATCATCATTAATAATAGTTTGTATGTTTGCAGGTTTAAAACTAAATTGATTATATGCATAGCCCAACAGGTCTTGATCCTCCATTCACATTCTTGTACTATGCAGCAAGTTCCTATGACCAATTGGGATTCCTGCACTCTGGTATGCTTGCACTCTAATGAGTTCCTGCACCATGAATCAAATTCCTGCAGAATGCATCAAGTTCCTATTCCAGTAGCATAGATCATGTTCTCATCTCCATAATTATCATATATCTAGTTGTCATGATGGAAAATGATCACATGGGTTTTGAAGAGTAGAGGGTTTATATTCTGATGTGTTCCCTAAATTTCGCCCAAGTCTTCAAGACAACTGGTAGACTAATGTTCAAAGTATTCAATAAAATATGCTTTCTATAAATTACGAAGTTTGTTAAGAGTGTATTCTTCCAATGACTGTTACAACGAATAATTGATGACTCGACATCAGTTGTTGCTGTTACACCAATTTTTGGTCATCTAACCTATTACTATTATATGGAATAAAGTATACCATGTAAGACCAATTTTAGCTTAGTAAAATTGATTTCACTATGAGAAATAATTTAATAACCCATAGTTTATTAAATTATTTATGGTCTAAATAGAAAAGCCCACGAGGAATAATTAAATAAATCCTTATTTGTTTGAGTTTCATCTAGGGATATTTAATTAAACCACTGTTTAATTAATATTTCTGATCATATTTAACCCAAAACAGGAGAATTAATTAGATAAATTATTATTTATCTTATTATTCTCTAGGAATAGTTATTTAAATCATTATTTAATAATATTACTTGCTAAATTTGACTAAATCATTTATAAATAATTGAATAAATCATTATTTATTTAATTATTCCTTAACCTCATCCTTGAAATAATAAATAAATCATTTAATTATTTATTATTTTTAAATAAAGAGATTTAACCAATTCTAAATTCCTTTTCCCTCCACCAAAAATAATAAAAGATTTGAAGTAAGTTGGATCTAGATTTGGTTAATAATATTTTAATTATGCACCAATATCTAGACTAACTCAATATTTTATTATAAATAGAAGGGTTTTCCATTCATTCCCTACCTTTTTTCACCTTTTGATCACCTTTTGATCTATGTTTTTGGTCTGACTTTGACCCTCCGTCATTGTCATATTTTTTCTACTTTTGCTTGTGAGCTCCCTTTGAGTTCTATTTTGTCTGGGTTTTCTACACCATCAAAAGAGAGAGATCTTGGATCTGAAGCACTAAGGACATATAAGAACCCATCCCATTGAGGGGTACTGGTAACATCTTTCCGTGTTCCCTTCCCAGGTGTCATAATACAATAATAATTTAATAAATTCTTGTCTTTTCTATTGGATGTATGGAGTAACTCTTGTTTATTTTTGCTGTTTAATGTCTTTAACTGCATAGATTTGGATTATTGTTGCATTTATTTTGATAACCTACTGTAGATATAAGGAAATTGATAAGCACACTTGATGTTAGGGCTGTTTGTTATGCATAACTAAAGTGAACTTTTTTTGTACGTTGCGATTAGAATTCACACTAACAACTGGTGACTCCACAAGGGTTTTTAATTATGACTATTGTCGTTTTTTTGATCCCTGCATGACCAGCTACTGCTGCCCCTAGGGTTTTTCTTCAGCTTCTTAATTTTCATTCCTTGATGTTATTTTAAACCTTTTTTACCCTAAAAAAGTAAAAATTCTAACTTCCATGTGTTTCTGGGCCATTTGCACAGGTAACATGTAGAAACCATGACAAAGATGACACTTTTTTCTGAAACCTACCCCCGAGATAGCTGGAAGTGCAAGTCACACTTTTTGGCCCAAAACCTATGACCTCAGCTCTCAGGTAGTAGATATCTGCCCAAAAACTGCGACCTCAGCAAAAACAGGTCAGTACCTGCGACTTGCATTTTTTTGCGGGATTTTTTTTGAAAATTTTAGGGTTTGCCAAGGGCACTGTTCAGGGTTGTCTGATCTTCATATTTACCTGTCTTGGACCTGTAATTGCTTAGTTTTACTCGTCGATGTAGGAACCAAGCCCCTTAGGGCTTAAATATGCTTCCACATTTTTAGGAGGAGTTTAGCTGAAGTAGGTCTTCTGAGATTTTAGTGTTTTTTAGCCATTTTTTCAGATCTAAACCTGCCTTTTCAGATCCATTTCAGATCTATTATTTTTCCATCCAAAACACCTCTTTTTAGTTTTTTTTGGTCCTCCCTTTAGGGTTCCCTACGTTTCCCTTTAGGTTGTAGCCTTTCGCTACCTATTTTTCAACATTTTTTCCTCTGGTTTCTTGCTATTTTCTGCACCTTTTTTTAGTAGATCTGACCTTTAGATCCTTGTCCCTCTTGACCTTAGATCTATTGGCCATATTGTGTGTTTTGAGTAGATTTCACCCACCCTTAGACTAGTTGTTGGGAAGCCCTCATTTTTGGGTTTAAATTTATGCATATTTAGCTATTTATTTCACTGTCGCTTTCAATTTCATTTACTGTCGCTTTCAGTTTTATTTACAGTTATACACAATCCATTTTATTTTTTCTATACAAACGTTTTGGATTAATTAAAATTAACACACTTATCACACACACACACAACTAAAGCGAAGAGTGCCTGGTTTACACCGCCAGACCAATACTAAAACATTGTAATCAATTAATCTGCACCTTCGTGCCCTTGTTTACCTCTCTTTCTTATTGAGTTCCGTGTATCTTTTCCATCATTGTGCCCCCAAGGCATTTATCCCAGAGACTCTAAGGCCTTCATCCTCAGTTTCTGTTAGGAAGACTTACCCCACTGCACAGTGTCTGAGTTAGTTCTTTCTCCATCGAGTCACCATTCCAACTCTGATTCTGGTTCATCGGGTTCCCCTTCTGCTTCTATCCCCAGTTTTCCTCCACCTTTCACCTTCATCATGTCTGGTATAGGACCTACCGCTGGTGGTGGCCCTGGCTCTAATTCTAGAACCACTACTAGTGGAGCCGCAACAGGAATGGTTCCGCCTGCTCCCTTGCTTCCTTATATGGCAGACCTAAGCCTTCCCGAGTTAAACCAGTTGATTAATGACCCTATACACCATGATCTAAGTTGGCCTACTATTACAACCAAGCTTCCTTCAAACATCCCTAATTTTGAAGGAAATGCTGGAGAGGATCCTACCAACCATGTTCGTTCTTTACACATGTGGTGTTCTTCCAGCTCCATCACTGATGACTCTATCCATCTTTGGTTATTCCAGCGTATGCTTATTGGAGAAGCTTCCAAGTGGTATGTCGACCAGACCACTGCCTCTCATGCTACTTTTGCGACTCTTGTAAAGGCATTTTTTTCCTACTTCCAACTTCCCCTTCTCTATGAAACAGGTATCGAACTTTTGAATGATTTCCATCAAAATTATGCCACTCGCCTATCTTACCATGTTCAAGAATGGCACAAAAGGAAGAGCTTATGTCAAGATCAAGTTTTTGAAGACCATGTCTACATGGACTGGTTTATTAGATCCCTTTTTCCCTCTATTGGTAGAGATGTCTTGTCTTAATTTCTTTAGACTGAGTAAGAATCCCTCCAATTTGCGTTTAAATATGACTTGATCTACGTGCAATATGGTTATGTTTATATTGTCTTACCTGATCTCCCTAGACTTGGTGGTGCCAACGCACTAAGGGCATCTCATGCCGCCGACATTATCATTGGATCCATTTCACATCCGTACACTCATCCTCCTATGGGTTATGCTTTCCCTTAGGGAGGGGCCAACTCCTCTAGCACTTTCGCCCCTCCTTGTAGCATGTATCCAGGAGATGGCATGCTTCATGCCTTTGCCCAACCCCATCCTCCGATGCTAGGGCCCGATTTTTCCCAACCTGTTTACCTCAATGTTTCTCAACCTTCTTACTATCCGTATCTGTAGCCAGGTGCTCCAACTCCTTCAAAATAAGCACCTTAGCCTCCCATGCCTTCTCAAGCTTCACAGTAGTAGCCACCCCCCTCCTCAGGGTCAGGTGTATGTGCAGCAGAGTGCGAGTAATACTCCCACTTCCAAAAATAAGAGGAAATGTGACCAAAACCAACCCGATCTAGGTAATCCAGGAAACAATCCCCAAGGGAATATATCTAACACTGCAATCTAGCAACATCGCAATAAGCCCAAGCAGAATAGGGCTCTTTGTACGAATAAGCCTTGTTTTTTTGTGGTTTCCATGGTCACTATACCCATGATTGTCCCCTTTTACCTCAGATGCGTCAACTATGGGAAGCTCAAGAAACATCTCAAGGACAAAAAGCCTCTACTTCAGTTCATCCTAATGCTACACCTACTCAACTGGCTGTGTTTACCAATCCTTTCCCTCAGCAAGGATATGTGGCTGCCCAACCCCTTGAAGGTTAGGTAGCTGCTCAACCTCCTCCGTTTGGTACCTATGATTAATATATTTTCATGATGCACTCTGACCAGGCCAATACCACCAATCTTAACCTTCAAACTTGGTCATGCCAGTACACCAAGCCTCCTGCTACGTCTGCAATGGAGCCCCAGTCTTCAAGTCCCACAGAGCCAATTTCGATACCCAATGGTCCTTTATAGATCCTTCAGCCTAAGGCAGAGGTACATACCAAGATCCCCAAAGGATTGTTACGCCGAAACGTTGCTTTCGGTAAAGCCGCCCACACCTACAATATAGTAGATGACTTGGTGCAATCCCTTGCTGCCATGTCAACACTAGAAGTCCTCCAGTCTTGCCCTTCACAACATAAATCTATAGTAAATGCTATGGGTGTTGTGGATCCTTCAGATGATCATTTGATTGTCTTCGATGTTGACAAGTCAGAGCATCCACCCCTTCCTACATCCGTCACCTTCCAAATACCTGTCAAGATCGGGAATTCCAACGTCTTCTGATGTATCATTGATGAGGGGGAATCCTCCTGTGTGATGTCCACTTCTATTCGTAAAAATATCGGATCGCTTGAGTTATCCCCTTCCACTATCACCCTATGTGAATGGGATGGCCACTCTTCCCAGCCCCTTGGCATGTTCTGCAATTGTCCTATTACTCTTGCAAGAATTTTTTTTTATGTTGACATTGAAGTCATTAATTCCCCCTTAGACTACAACATTATATAGGGTTGTAGCTACACTTATGCGATGTCTATTGTCCCATATGTGGTTAATTGTAAGACGTGATTTCCTCACAATGGAAATATTGTCACTATAGATCAATTGACATATTATGAACTGAAGCCTCAGGCCTCTCCAGAGTCCATTATTTCTTTAGTAGTTAATAAAAAAATAGTTGAACCTCTGACCGGTGTCTCACCCATATTCTATAAAGATTCCTCTTTTCTTGGTTCATTCCCTCGTCTCCCCCATCTTATCTTTGACCCTAACTCGTTGATTTTTTTCATGATGCAATCGTCTCAGTCCGACCTCAAACGGTGCGGTTCGACTAGTCTGTAGCCTTGCCCTTTGCAACTTGCGCCTAGTACTTCGACTTAGCCTTCAGGACCTCCTCCTTAAGGCCCTTCATTTGTAGATGGTGTCCCTGATCCTATTTTCCCTCCTGGAATGGTTCCCCCTAGCCTTAACCATGTGGGAACTATTCCGCTTGGCCATTACTCCTCTAGTCAGATACTATTTCTTGCTCCCCCTTAAGGAGTATTTTCGGTACCTGTTATGGCTACCTTGACCCTTCCAAACATGACCATGGGGATCCCAGTCTGGTACATTGATCCCTTGCCAATAACCATTCTGGTCAGCTCAAACCTTACACTAATTTGACCCCGGTCCAACCGGTCGTTATGACCCCTCCCTTTGTTTATGTGCCTCAGCCACCTCAACAGGAATCTAATCCTATTGCCAAAGCCTCAGGTGAGGGGGGAAAAGCCTGCAAAAAGGCACCTAAGGACAAGACTACCCAAATAAAACCTACTCCTCCTAAGCCCCCAAAGTGTACACCTCCATGTTCTTTGTGTGATGTTGTCAGTCGTGCTACCCATAATTGTCCCAGATTGCCTCATATCAAACCCATGGTCAACAAAGAATTTCATAAGTATGATATCCCATAAGTCCATGTTACTTTACCGGCTTTAGCCAAGAAACTCAAGACTTTGCACACAAATCAACCTTGTGCTTTGTGTGATTTCCATGGCCACTATACTCACCTCTATGCTCACCTCAAAGATTACCACACCTCCTTGGAAGTGGTTCACCAATACGAGGCCGAGCACAATGAGTCCTCCTCTCCCTTGTGTGTTATGCTTCAGAAAAACTAGAGGACACATTCATTCCTATTGAAATAACCCCTCTCTATGTTGAGATGACGAAGCCTTCAGCCACTATCCTATACCTGTCATCATCTATGAGATCGACAGTGGAAGACCTCTCTAGGGAATCCCCTTTTGTTTCGCCTGACCTCCCTTTAGTGATCACCTTGGGCTCAACATCGGTGGGTTATTCATCTACTTGTTCTTCTATCACCCTGTGTGATGATGCACATGTGAACCTCACTTCTCATAATGATGAGTCAGGTATCTTCGCTGCGTCATGTGGTAATCCTTCCACCAGTCACCCCATCTTCCATTATGATGAAGACAGTATGGAAGCTATGACCACCCTTGAATTTCCAAGGGATGATATGCACCACCATGCATACTTCCTCTCGTAGCAGTCCCATGGCTTATATGCTATGGAATCAAAATACTTCATTCCCGATGAGGTCGATTGGTTTAAAAATCGCATTCCTGCACCAAATGCTTTCGAAGAAGGAAATATGGAAAACATCTCTCCTACCATTAAAATTAACATTTATGAAAAACTGGGGGTAGAAGAAAACATTAACTTGGGCACCCAATGCACCCTAGAAGAAATTGAGGCTTACACTAATCTATTTATGGAATTTTGTGATTTTTCCGCCTGGTCCTATTCAGAAATTTCTGGACTCGATCCCGTCATTGTCGAACACCATATCGATACATGGCCTGATGCCAATCCTGTCCATCAAAAGTTGAGACCCATTAATCCTTCCTGACGAGAGGCTGTCAAAACCAAAATCGATAAGATCAAGTAGGTTGGCTTTATCTATCCCATTGAATATACCACTTGGGTGTCCAATCCGGTTCCCGTTCTAAAAAAAAAGGGCACCATCCGTGTCTACACAGACTTTCGCGACCTAAACAAAGCTTGTCCCAAAGACAACTTCCCCAAACCGTTCATTGAAAAAATCATCGACGAGTGTGCGGGGCATGAGGTTCTATCCTTCAGAGAATGTTTCTCTAGATACAACTAGATTTTTATCCGTCGTGCTGATCAACTTAAAAATGCGTTCATTAGTTCATGGGGAACCTTCACTTATAGGGTCATGTTTTTCGACCTTAAGAATTTCGGAGCCACTTTTCAGCGGGCCATGTCATACTATTTCCATGACCTGGCTCATATTATCCTTGCTTATTTCGATGACCTCACTACATGTCCTAAACATCGGGTGCGACAACTCCATGATTTTCTTACCATCTTTCTCAGATGTCGCAAGTATAATATCCGCCTCAACCCACTAAAGTGCGTCTTTTGTGTTCCTATCAGCCGTATTCTAGGCTTCATTGTGTCTAAAGATGGTATAACACTTGAGCCCTTGAAATTTCAAGCCATTATTGAGCTTCCTATTCCTCATACCTTATGCTATTTATAGAGCCTCCAAGGAAAAGCTATTTTCCTTTGTCGGTTCGTTCTTGACTATGCCACCACCGTGCATGGGTTCCTTAGACTCCTCATATCTAACATTCCATTTGTATGGGATGACTATGCTCAAGAGTATTTTTATGCCCTGAAACATTCTCTCACCTCCGCTCCCTTGATTAGTCCTCCTAACTTTGATAACGATTTCATCCTGTACATCTTAGCCTCAACCCACTCGGTCGCTGGGGTCCTTATTCAGGAAGATAAAAATGGAATCGAGCATGTTATCTATTATGTAAGTAAGAACCTTGTAGGTCCCCTATGTCCTAGTCACATGAAGAGAAATTGGTGCTGGTTTTTGTGTTCTCGGTCCACAAACTTCGTCATTATATCCTCCTGCATTCTACCAAGGTCATGACTAATTCCAACCATATGGCCTTCCTATTGAGTCGACTGATCATCAATGGGAAGTATGGCCGTTGGATCGTTATCCTTTAGGAATTTGATCTTGAATTTGTCACAGTAAAGAGTAAGAAAGGTTTAGCCCTTGCTGAACTCATTTCTGACTTACCTACCAGTATGCAAGATCCACCAATTAATGATGATTCTCCCGACGAACATTTTTTTGCCATTACTTCAGATGACCCTTAGTATGGCGACATACTCAACTGTTTGCAGACCCAAAATTTCACCCTCCATCTTCATCATGATGCTCGACGATGTATCCAACACCAGACCCCCCATTACCTTCTCATCGGTGATGACCTCTATCGTCGCAGTGTAGATACTGTCCTTCGTCGTTGTCTCAAGCACGTTGAAGCTGAGCAATTCCTTAATGCCTTCCATAGCGGCGCTTGTGGTGGAAACCTATCCGGTCTTTCTACTCCCCAGAAAATCATGAGTGCTGGGTGTTTGGGTAGTCAAACACTGTTCCAATTGCCAACATTTCGCCCCAAAGGCTCGAGCCCCTCTAGCTCCCCTCTATCCTGTCACCTCAGCTGGTCCCTTTTGTAAGTGGGTTATAGAATCTATGTAGTGTCGACCTCCATCTACTGGTAACCATAAGTACATCATCATGGCGGTTGACTATTTCACCAAATGGGCTAAGGCCATGCCAATGTTAAATAACACGGTAGCTACCACAACCCTATTTTTCTTCAACCATGTTATCGCTCAATTCAGAGTTCTGAAACAATTGGTCTCTGACCATGGCCAACATTTTGAAGATGAGATATGGCTTGAGCTATCCTCTTTGTTGGGATTTGAGCACCAATATTCATCATCTTATTACCCCCAAGGTAATGGAAAAGTTGAAGCGGTCACTAAAATCCTTAAAACTATGCTTCAACGGACGGTGAACAAGAAAAAAACCAATTTGCACCTTATTCTCTTCCCTACTTTTTGGGCCTATAGAACTTCTGTTAAAACTGCCACCGCGTTTACTCCTTTCCACCTTGTTTTTGGCGAGGAGGTAGCCTTACCGATTGAGTGTGAAATCCCTTCCCTTCACCTAGTCATCAAACTTCACCCTGACACCCAACTGTTAGAAAAAATGCTTATCATTCTTGAGCGCGCTTTTGAAGACTGTCATGTTTCATTGTAAACCACTGAAGCGGCTAATAAGCACACCAAAGCTCAATATGACATAAAAGTCCACCCTCGTACCTTTCACGAAGGCGATCTTGTTCTAGTGTATGACCAGGCTCATAATGTCTTGGTCATGGGAAGTTTGACTCATTATGGCTAGGCCCTTACATCATTAGTAAGGATTTAGGTAAAGGGGCATACCTTCTAGAGGAATTCAAAGGCCACCCTCTTCCTAATCCTCGTAATGCGCTATACCTTAAGAAATTTTACCCTTATAATTTCCCTCTTGAAATGCGCATTTTATTTCTTTTAGGTAGCTAGATTTTATTTTTCGTGATTTGATACTTCACCTGAAAGCCTTTTTTATAAGAAGGGTCACTTCGCTGCTTCTCAAAGTTGTATTTATTCACTTCCGATGCTTGTACTTGTGGCACCACTTTGCCTTCATACTTGTCGATTCTTGTGTCAATTTTTGTCATGAGTAACCATCTTGTACTCTTGTTTTTATGGTCCCTACCGGGCCTATCCTGTGTGGCAACATCATCGATTTTCCCTTGTTTAGAGCATCTGAGTTAAGTCATCATCGCATCCATGGAGTCTGTCCCGAATCCATTTCATTTCCTTCCACAGTCTTCCATCCTTTATTGCTTTGTGCCTCCCTCGTGTTACACATTTTGGCCTCTAGTCATACTATCCCCTATCCCCTTCAGAGTCGAGTCAGTAGCTTCCAGGTCATCCATGCCCTTTATGCTCTAACAAGGGAAGTCATTAGCCCGCTACTGAGTACCCCCCATCCCACCATCATCCCTAGTGTCAGTCTATCAGTCCATCTACTATTATCCCTCGTGCCTTAGTTGAAGACCCCTAATTAACTCACTTATGGTTGACCTCCTTCTGTCGACATCAGCTTATTCATTCCAGAAGACAGGTCTAGAGGGCAGTGTACCTTAGTTCCAGCTTCCACTCTTGTTCGGTACCTCGAATCAGGCAATGAGACCCTTTATTTCCCTTTGAATTGATTGTTTCTTAGTTCGAGCTCCTTATGGCGTGATCAAGATCCGCATACTTGATGAGCCAGTGATGCAGCAGATTGTACTAGTGATTCCCGGGTGTGTGTGATATGTTTCAAACCTCATAAGGGGGTGGCCCTTCAAATAGCCCCCCACATACCTGGATGACCTATTTTACTACAACCTTGGATGCATCTATACATATTTGATGGTTTCGACCTTAGCCACTTGAAACACATTTTTAGTTTTCATGTATCATTTAGATTTTCAGAGCCCTTTCCTGTTTTACATGGCCTCTTTGTTTGTTATTATATCTCATGTAATCAGATATTATTGTATAAGTCCTAGCTGTTGTCCCAGGAACAGTATGTATGTGGGATCCATTATGTTTTTTATCTGGCCCATGCTTATGCCAACATGTACTATATAGCTCAGTTCCATGTTTTCTAGGCGCACCATTATTCTTTTTACTTTGTCATCTTGGCGGGCATAGGTATGCCACCCTCGCCTCATTTGAGAACATGTACTCTCTCATAAAAGAGAATTGCCGCACCTATAAGTATCACATCCTTAGGGTCTTCTCCTCTCTTGCTTCAGTCCATATTATATTTCTCTCTCTCTGACTCCTCTTCTGTGTCTAGTGATTGTGCTCTTACAACGTACTTCGGTCATAAAATTAGCTCCTAATGCTCGCACGTTGGGGGGAAATCTGTTACACTAATTTTTGGTCATATAACTTGTTACTATTAGATGGAATAAAGTACACCATGTAAGACCAATTTTACCATAGTAAAATTTCTTTCACTATCAGAAATAATTTAATAACCCATAGTTTATTAAATTATTTATGGTCTAAACAGGAAACCCCATGAGGAATAATAAAACACTGTTTAATTAATATTCCTGGCCATATTTACCCCAAAATAGGAGAATTAATTAGATAAATTATTATTTATCTTATTATTCTCTAGGAATAATTATTTAATAGTATTCCTTGTTAAATTTGACTAAATAATTTATAAATAATTTAATAAATCATAATTTATTTAATTATTCCTTAAACTCATCCTTGAAGTAATAAATAAATATTTATTTATTTATTATTTCTAAATAAAAGGATTTAACCAATTCCAAATTCCTTTTCCCTCCACCAAAAATAATAAAATATTCGAAGTAAGTTGGATCTAGATTTGGTTAATAATATTTTAATTATGCACCAATATCTATACTAACTCAATATTTTGTTATAAATAGAAGGGTTTTCCATTCATTCACTACCTTTTGTCAAATTTTGATCTATGCTTTTAGTTTGAATTTGATCCTCCATCATTGTCATATTTTTCTACTTTTGCTTGTGAGTTCCCTTTGAGTTCTATTTTGTCTAGATTTTCTACACCATCAAGAGAGAGATATCTTGGATCTGAAGCACTGAGGACATACAAGAACCCATCCCATTGAGGGGGGCTGGTAACATCTTTTCGTGTTCCCTTCCCAGGTGTCATAATAAAAAAAATTCTTTATAAATTATTGTCATGTCTATTGGATGTATGGATAAAATCTTGTTTATTTTTTCTATTTAATGTCTTTAACTGCATAGACCTAGATTTTTGTAGCATTTATTGTGATCACCTACTACAGATCTAAGGAAATTGAAAACCACATTTGATGTTAGGGCTGTTTGTTATGCACAATTAAAGTGAGCTTTTTTCATACGCTTGCGATTAGAATTCACACTAAAAATTGTGTATACATAAAACCTCAGATCAATTCGAATCTATTTAGTAATTGTATCCTCTTATTTTGGTTCGGAATTAGATTGCAATTCTAAAATTATATGCGATGTGTAACCATATGATCCGAGTGGTTGAGAGGCAGCGTTGTTGTTATAAGCATGAAGGCTACATACCAGAGGGGTATATATCATTGAATTTTGTAAATCATAGTTTGAGAAGTTGATTTCATAGAGAGAATGAAGGAGAGGAGATGCTCCCAATGTAGCATCATGCAGAATTAACTAGCGGATCGATCCCTCTGTTGCTGAAGTCTGATATTTGCCTGCACCATGTAAAGAATGATATTTCAAGATTAATCAATGCATTTTCACCTATGCTATGTTTAGTTAAATCATGCGTTTTATGATTATACTCTCGGTGTAAACTAGACCATTGAAGGAGGGTGCGAGTTGGCTGGGTTGGCCGCCAGACTAGCTCGACACCACTCTGGATTGTTCAGGCTTAATTTAGATTATGGTTTGATGAGTGATTGTGTTTGATTCATCTTTTAATATTTGGAATGGTAGACTCGTAGGGTCTTTTAAAGCGATTTTCATTCTGGTCTCTTTTTACTTTATCTATGGCAATTGTCAAATGGTATAGAATGAATCTATATGAGAAATGCTAGGTTAAGTAATCCATCATTCTTCCTTTATGCATATTCATGATTTGTGATATTCTAGTATTTGGTGCAATTTGAATTGCTCATTCTGATATATAATTTCAGACTTTGCTTTTGCATCTTTTGATTCGGTTAGAAATTGAGCTTCTATGATATAGCACCAATGACAAAAATCAAGGATACACAAAGTATTTGATGACAAGCTGCAGGGGTTGGTGTGCTCCTTATCCATCAAAATTATCCTAAGTTTTGAATATTTTCATTGGTCCTAAAATGTGTTTGAGAATTCAATATGCCTGCACTATTCATCATTATTGGAAGACATTAATAATTTTGAAGCCTACAAAAATGCATAATGTTTTTGCTAAATTGTAAACCATGAAACATCAAATTTCTCTTTTGAAAGTCTGTTTGATGCATTTTATTCTAGGTGTCATCTACTTCAAAGATATGATAATTTCTACAGTATGAGCGAGAGTGTTTCCTATTTCGACCTTGTCGACCTAATATGATTATATAGTATTTAATAATTATTGATGATGTTTTTAACAAATCAAATCTTAATTTATTAAAGGGTTTTGTTACATAGAGATGAACTAGGAAACATTAGTGCAAACTTGTTAAATCTCTTTCTTAAGGAATGGTTTTGAATTGATATTGAATTTATTTCAACATTTTCATTCTTCCTTTTCGATGTTTTTTAGGCATTTCTTGGTTTCTAGTCAAATGATAGTTAAAATTTACCTTTTTTTGTTGTTAAGAATTAGGGTTTCCTTTCAGCTCAGGTTTGCCCATTTATTTTTCAAATGTTTGATCGAAGATTGTTTTCAATTGTCAGGATTGGTGTTTTCTCAAGTTTCCTTTGAAGTGAAAGATTCAATTTAATTTGTTGAGATTTATGTGCAAGTTAGACTAGAGTTTTATTTTCAGGTTGCTGGGGGTTCTCTCTGGCATTTCCAGTGTTGTGCGTCGAAGTTCACAAACTCCCAGATTGACGATTAAATTTTCATATATTAATGTTTCTGGGGAGGCCTCAAGGGATTGACCTTGGTAACTTGTTAAATTTGGTTTTTTTTTCCTAGTTTCTCTTGCAATTTTTTTAATATTCCCAAATGGGGAAAATCAGCAATATAGGCACCAAAAAATGCATTTTTTCTGAAAATTATGATATAACAGTTAAGAAAAGTCATTGGATCCATTAGATTATAATTATAGCAACCAAATATGCAAGGATATCAGAAACAAATCATTCTTTCTTAGTTAAAGATACCTCCCAAGCTCAATATAACCCAAAAACATCAAAACCCCATGACTACTGCAACACAAAATTTATGAAGCATGTGACAACGCAGTTTATTGAGGGTTTCTGCCACATCAATATAGAAACAAATAGATATGATGATATATTACTCAAAGAGCTGAGAAAAAGGATATCTAGCCTCTTTTTACACAATCTCAAGATAACCCGGCAAGGGTTTCTTGGAAGTACACAAGATACAAAAAGTATAAACTACAAATATAGGGCTGAATCACACTATATGACTGAAAATCTACATATATATGGCTGAAAAGATAAAGAAATGGCTGAAACTTCCTTTTACTAGCTTTCCAGGGGAAAGGCTGATCCTTTCACTAGGAAACTAGCTCATCAACAGGAGTTTTGAACCTTCCACTGCAACACCATGAAAAATAACGCAGTTTCTCAAGAAGACCGCGTTATGGCTGAAGATGACTGCTTTTCCCAATTCCAGATAGTGGAAATATAGACCAGAATACTCCTCTCATATTTCTTCAACAATTCCTCCAAGGAAGAGTGGGGAATTCCCGCATGAGAATACCCTTGTACTAAATAATAAAAAAAACCCAGCTAAATAGCTGAAGCATGCAATAAGTCATAAGACTCAAACATAGAACATATTCTAAATTCCTCATATGGCTGCCATTCCCTCCATTATATAATTTATGAGCTTCCTCACCATGGGTCCCACCCATTTATGAGGTTACATTCATGCAAAGACTCCTCCTCCAAAATTATGCTGTCTCCACTAGCTCCACTCTCTCATTTACAATGCTGTTTGATTTGGTCAACCTTGACTTTGTCTCCATGCATTGTCTCCTTTCACACCCAAGGTGGCTTTATTCTGACTATCTAAACTGATCCACATTCACACTGGGCTGTCTCTATTGATGATTCATTCCCTCCATACCAGTGTTGTTGACTTGATCAAACTTGACCTTGTTCACATGCATTAGCCCTTGTTCACACATGAGGGTGCTTTATCCAGCTATGAAAATGACCCCTTTTCACATTAAGAGGGATTTTATGCCTACTAAAAAGATTTATGGGCCTCCTTACCCCTTTATTCATATAACTAGATGTCAAGAGAAAAATTAATATTCTAATTAGCTGCATGCTAATTTAGGAATATTACAATATTCCCTCCCAAATTTTTCTTGTCCTCAAGAAACTATAAGGGTACTGCAAAATCTCCAATGGATATGTTTCCTCCCAAACATACATGTTAGCCTTTGATAGATAAACCAGATAGCTATCATCGTGAAGAAGTGGGAGATATATGGAAAGAGTTATATGCAGTTCATTGGCCTCCTCAAGGTATGAGAGATGGTAAATGTTAGGTGCCTCAACCCCAATGAGAAATTCCAATATCCACGCTATCATCCAAACAAAGTGAGCCATCCTTGGTAGCTTATAGAAACAATCACCACTCCCCTGCTCCTGCAATTTATAGGGGCTACATGGCTGTAAATGAGAGATCAAGTTATTCAACTCACGCTGTCTCTCTCTCCATATATGATAGATATGGAACTACTAGTCTTGGGCTACAATAATATGGTCATTAAGAAGCCAAAAGGTATTTGGAATCTCATGATCCCACTCTTTGGTTCTAGGAACCTCTCTTGCCCAATTTACCCCACACATAGTGAATATAGTATTATCATCATATGGGTCCCAACATAAATATGGACTAAGTGTCACATGACATAATGTGTTGAATTATTAGTTGAGCCCCGAGAGGGTGAATCAGTTCAATACATACATGAGCTTTTTAAATTTTCATCAGCTTATTTACAGCTTACTTTTGTATTCAACCTTAGTATATGAACAGTCTTAATATGTTGCAACAAGTATTAAATTAATGTGACATTAAACTTATTATGAGAGCAGTAAACATTAAGCAGATTTGATAAATCATCTCAGCACACAGGAAACACAGATAGAGACAGCAGATATAAGTGGAAACCCATAAAGGGAGAAAACCACATCTTATTATTGTTGTGATGCAAAGGCAAGCTCCAACTCCCTCTCACCACGGTTTTTCTGCAGGCACCAACCTACAGGAGGCTCCAACCTCAATTCTGCAAGCTACAACTTGCAAGGAAGCACCAACTCCCTTCAATTTTCTGCAGGCACCAACCTACAGGAGGCTCCAACCTCAGTCAGCTACAACTGACAGCTATCAAGCTTCAACTTGATAGGGAAGCTCCAAATTCCTCAATTTATCAAAAGAAATGTTTGTTGATTTACCTCAGATATCAGCTTTGTTCTGTAGCATCTCTTTCTGCTCCTCTCTTCCTTATCTTCTCTGCCTCAATTTTCCATACTCTGCATTCTCTATCCTTACTCTCTCTAACCTCTCTATGCATATCAAGATGATATTACTTATAGAGAATTCCTGATGACTGTTTGTATTCCTCAAGGAATTCGAAATGGATAGCCATACCTCTTAGTCTTCTACCTTCTCATTTATTTTCGGCTCACTCAGAAAAATATAACTGTAGGTACCAATTTTTGGGTCTCAATCTAGTCTCCTAAACTGAGCTCATTTAATTGTCAACCAGGATTTGTAAACTGCTGAAGTGAAGTGTACCATATGTACCTAGGTGCTTGTTTCCTAATGCGTTGTGTGTAGTTTTTTGTGATGTTTTTGGTCTTTTATGTTGATTTATGATGTTTTTGGTCTATTTGTTTCCTTATTCACTGTCGCAGGGTAACGGTCTTATGCCATACATTTGTAACTGTGCTTTTTATATCAGCTCTTTATATATATATATATATATATATATATAACGTAATTTCAACTCTCGACATACTTATACAAAGTTTTAACAAACAAACTGCCACGTCCACTATAACAATAAAGAATCATGTTAATACATAACAAATGCCCTTTCGGGCCCACTTGCCACGCTTTCCGATGCGATATATTTCTCCTTGACTTCTTTCGATTGCGATTGATCGCAATCGCAATTTCCATTTGAATGTACGCGATGTCTCAATGCTCTGTTGTGAGAAACAATTCCTTGCTGTGTACAGGAATCCGTGCTCAAGACATTAAAGATTATGTCACAAAATGTATATCTGTCTCTGTTTATTAAAACCTTCAAATATTAATAATATATTTCCCAAATATCAAATCTTTATAAGTTCTGCAATGCCATGTTCCCTTTATATTGAAGTGAGCGAATGGAAGACGAAGAAAGAAAAGGATTTTAATTTGTCATGCTGCTTATAACAGAAACTACCATAATAAAATCCCGAAGAAGTGAATAACAAATAAGCTAAAGTAGAGGAGCGCCCATTAAGGATATTTAACTCTTAGATACATAAATATCAAGAGACCTGCAGCTCTAATCACTCTACTTTATTCACAGATATGGAAATGAAATGAAAACCAAGAAAAACTCTTCAACACAGATGGAATAATGGAAACTTGCAAAGCTTTTTCATTCATTCAATATTGTTCAGTACAAAAATTAGCCTTCAAGGTTCAAAAACTCGGAACCTTCTTTCTCCTTCAAAATGTCTTTAAATACAATCTGAACCAAAATGGTTTCCAGTTATAAAACTGATTCCAACTAACTGTAACTGCTTAACTACTCTCTGTAGTGGAGGTACATGCCTTGGAAACATTTTATTACATTTACATGACTTCATTTAAAACATAATAAAAGATGATAACTCCTAATCTAAGGGAACCGATGTTCCTGAAATAGTGGCTGACTCAATGACTATTTGCGGCTGAACGACTAGAAAATTTCTTATAACGATGTTCCGTGTCAATAGAAAATTTCTTGCATTCCTTCCAGAGTTTATCTTGAGTTATCGGAGCGTTCTTATAACGATGATATTCCAGTGTAAAGGCAACAACTTGACTGTGAGTAAGGTTACTTGTGAACAATGTCTTCACCATCCATAGCAGAAGGAAATGCCTTTGTAAGAAATTGAACACTGTTTCTCCCTTCAATATCTGTGTCTTCTCATGTCGGCCATCTGCTCTGCTTTTTGCAAATATCAATTGATCCTCATAAAATTTCCAGGACATAATCTCACCTCCCTCCTTCCAGCACGAGGGCAAACCTGTTCTCGTCAACTTGTCAAACGAAATATCAAATTTCTTAACTATCTCTTTAATTCCCTGTAACCGTTTCTCTGAGGCCTTTAGAAGGTCATTTTTAATGATCATTTTGTTTACCTCTTCGGCATAGAAGTACCTATCCTGTATCCCCATATCTCTCAACTCTTCATCTGTCTTGGCATTAATAAAATTTATGAATTTTTTGGCCCAATTCGATCTTTTAATAGCGGCCTGCTTCTCCGATAATAGCTCCTTTTCATGCTCTGAAATAATGTTTTTATCTCTGGCAATTATATTCATGGAATCCCATTTTGACTGCATTTCTGAAATGATCTCGTTCCAGATGAGATCCTTAGCTTTGATAAGGGAAATATTTCCCTTTAATTTCTCCTTGAGCTCTTTGATTTCATCCTCAGCTTTTTGTAGCTTCTGCTCGTTCTCATTTGCTTTTCCTTCCCATCCTTGCATCATCTTGATAACTGTGGCCAATTCAGACTGGGCTTGTTTACAATCTCTCTCTGCCATCTTTAATTCTATGTTTAGCTGAACAACCTGGGCTTGAGGATCAGCTCCACCTGCAGAAAAATCAAAAGTACAAGTATGGTTCTGGATTTGATTCTGTAAGGTTATAGCAGTCTGCTTTACCTTAGTGAGTTCTTCGTCCTTCTTCATCAGCTGTTGTCGCAATTCCTCTTTCTCCTTTTCAACCTCAGCTACTTCGGCTACCAATGAGTGCTCTGTAGCTGGCAATTTGAACTTTTTCCTTAATGATGATATTTCCGCTTCTGCACTCTTCATTAGTTTCTGAACTGCGGCTTTATCATTTGGATCCACGCCGATTTTCATAATAATCTTCTTCAGCTCTTCATTCTGAGTTTTTAATGCCCTGGCATTTTCTTTCTCCATTTTGCATTGTTTAATGACCTTTGCTAGCATATTTTCAGTCTTGACTGCTGTAGCATTGGTCTTGCTCAAATCATTTACAATCAGCTGACCAGTCTGCATGTGCAGATTCATTTTGTCCCACAAGGGTATTTTTTTAGCATCCATGACAATATTTAACTCCTTAAAGCTACCTGAAGGTCCAAGGGACATTCCTGTCGGATGTGACAGAGCCATCTTAAACTGATCTTTCTCCAAATCCATCACAGTCAGCAATCTGGTTTGGGCAGCAGGTATATTGTGCTCTACTTGTGCTTCTATATTGGCCTTTATCCTTTGGTTCCTTTCCTCAATCTGTGTGAACACTTGCTTCATGGAGGAAGCCTTTTCCAAGTGAAGTTCCTGTCTATTAGGAGATGAAGGGAAATCTTGTTCTTCATTGACCTGGAGAGTAAAACCAGGTGAATTGGAGGAATGGTCTTCTGCTAGTTTGGTCCTTTTTTCCTCTCGGGGCTCCTCATCATCGATTTCAATAACATCCTCTCTACCTCTTTTGCTCATTCTTTCCAAAATTGCAGGTGTTTGAATACTGGTCTTTGATGAACTTGACCCTCCTGGATTAGCCAGTTTCTCCAAATCAGGTTTACTTACATGAGTAAATGCAGCATACCCATTCTCAACCCTTTTCTGAGAAATTATCCCATGTGGATCATAGGACCACTTCTCTCCCAACAACAACTGCGTCCCTTCCAATATTTTTGATACTTCTTCAAAAGCTTGTCTTGTGTTAACAACAAATGGGCCTACACTCATAGGCAACTTGTACATCAATCCTTTCTTCATGGGCAGAAAATGAACTTGATCTACATTAAGACTTTGCCTTATAAATTCCAGGGCAAAAAGTCTCATGGGAACAAAGGTTGGGAGCCTATAGGGCTCAATGCTAACTCCATAAAGCCTTATCTCAGAGTAATCTTCAAAAACAAACCAGTCTCCAAATTTACAATTGGGTCCCAACTGTAAGAACTCCTGGGCCTTAGGCAGAAAGCATGGAGGAAGAGTTCCATTCAGAATTTTATAAGCAGTAGTCATGAAATGGTCAGCAAATTCAAACAGCCCGACTTCGTTCTCTTCTTTCCTAACCATATCGGTCCAAAGCAAAACTGACTGCTTATTTTTATTACTATCCATTATATTTAAACCAACACTCATGAACTCTTCAACATTTTGATATAAAAATAAGTAGACTACCAATGATGGAAATATGAAAAAACCTGTTAGAGGGAAGGCGATCAACTGGGAGTTTACTACCTCTTTCCAAAAAGACGGGATGTCTAGAACCACACCTGGTTTCATCATCAGAGTGAACATTCCCAAGACTGCTTTATCAATTTCGTGATCATCATCTCTTCCCAAAATTTCTGTAATGCAGCTAAGAACTGGCCTATACTGAACATTGAACGCCTCCAAACTGAACTTTCCTGCTTCAAATTGAGTTTTCTCTGGACTTGGTATCAAAAACGACATGCAGCGATTAAAATCTTCATTTGAAAGCTCCTCGAAATACTGAACCAACGAATCTTCGGAGAACTGCAATGGAGACTCATCTTCTGGAAAACATAATGCTTGACGCATTAATTGTGTTGAAACCTGCAGGATATTTTCCCCCTGGGAATTCATAACGAAACACTTGCCAGGGTACATGGACGAAACTAACCAAGAAATGAATTTGGGGAAGAAATGAGTTTTTGGAACACAAGCAGACAACACAGGGGACTTGTCAGTGTTCAGGGTTACTTGGTAATGCAAGAGAGGATGGTTGACAGACGACGTGGTATCATGAACATCTTTCTCGCTATCTAGGAGGGGACTGAGAGTTGATAAACCAGACAATGATGCTTGCTTGGCCATGGCTGACAAGAATTCGAAAGCAATTCGCAAGGCAATGGGTAATGCAAAGGTGGCGGAACGCGGTTTAACAGGGCAAAAAATCACAAATAAATTAAAACGGAACGGGAGAATCCTTTTATAGGCTACGGAAACCATAATAAATGCAGGAGTGACGCGGAGAAATAGTTAGCAGTGGATGACAACTGTCTTCCATCTCAGCTGATGACGTCATGCGGGGGGTCTGTGAGTACGGCGGAGAAGTTCTACCCATACCCCCCGTAATTAATCAGAACCGTTGATCACCAAATTTCTAAGCTCTGACCAGTCAACTGCGGGGGGTCGGGATTTGATAACCGACGGGCTAATTCACCCCCCGCAATTGCATATCCATAATATTCTCTATATGATTGCGACTTCCGCTCAGGAAGTTGCTCGGGCTTTAACCTTAATATATATATATATATATATATATATATATATATATATATATATATATATATATATATATATATATATATATATCAACCTAAGGTTGACGCCATGTATATAAATAAAAATGGAAATACATTGCATTTGTTTTTTATGCTAAAGTATAAATAACTTCATACTATAGCATATTTTTGCATTTATATTATTTTTTATTTTTCTCTTTTAAATTTCGAAATAAAATATAAAAAGGATATGCAGATAATGATCCACAACACACTACACTGGTTAAATCAATTGAAACCAACATTCAGATACACATATAAGCAGAAAACATAGAAGGCTGGGAGAGCAGCAGCATAAGGTACCTATCAAGGGTAAATATTATGCCAAACTTCTGATGCGAGCCTGAAGAAACATGATGAAATGAAAGCAAGTCAATCACAAATACAGAGAAAGGAAAACATCACCAGCTGCTTTAGATTAGGATCCAAAGAAACATGCTTGTCATATTAAAAACAACACCAATCAGGTACATCATAGCCCATAGCTTGAACATTCAGTCTGAATACATCAAATCTCAGCCTATCTTACAATATACACAGAGAACTTGTCTCAAGAGGAAAATACTTGCGTCCCACTGATTTCTCATCAACAACCTTTACCATGTTCCCTCCTGTGCTTTATAGCAAAGGGTAAAACCTAAGATCGACTGAGAAGGTAGGTGAAAATTAAATGTATCTTTAAACATAACCATGAATGCAGGGCCGAAACCCATTCTGCTCGACATGTTGTATATTTAATTTCTGTCACCTTCCTTGGAAAAGAATGATCTCCTCGGATATGATCCCGACATTTTGGCATGTTGTACTCTAGGTGTCGTGAACCAAAAGTAAAATAAATTGTATGAAGGTCTGTCTTATAAATGTCTGACTGCCTTTGAGCCGTAGTTTGGTGGGAAAACTCTCCAAGGACATTCTGCATAATAAAAACAGTATGGATGCCTTGTACTCGATGAAGAAAAACATTTCGCTGACGGAAACCCTGATATTACCCTTTATCTGTGCTCAGGATCCTTTGATTGATCCTCGAGGTCTGTAATCTGATGATTTGCCTTTGAACACACTGATTTAGGGCCCCATATCTTTCATCAACATGCCTAATCTCTCTTGAACGTACTGAATGACTCTGCCTTCTCATTTCGCCTCTGACAGTGGTAGCTCAGCTTTAATAGTGGTGGGAGATTTTCGTAGTTTGGAAAACTCGTTAATGTAACTCTTGTCACCGACTGATGGATCGCTTCAACTATACCGGCTCTCGTATTTGATTGCCTCGCGCGGCTCACTATGCAAAACCATGGCGATATTATACCTTTAGAAACCCCTGCAGTACCAACAAATCGTGGAAGGAAATCAGGATGTGGGACTGAGCGAGGTGGCGAGGACACAACGTGGAAGCTAAATCCATGCAAATGAGGCAATGGGGGAAATCACAAAAATGAGAACAACTTGCTCGTGGAGGTTCGTGGAACACAGAAGAAACACATGGGAAAACATTAAAAAACGCAAAAAGAACCACAATGTATATGAAACAAGGCAGAGGAGACGGAGGTGCATCGCAATACGTATGTCGGTGATCGTGAAATGAACAATAATGCATTGGAGTCCATCTGGACCGTCGATCGGGCGGAGATCGACGACAGGGAGCGACGGACGGGGGGTCAGCTGGTACGATGGGCGGAGGTTAAGCAGTGCGCAGGTTCGATGAATGAGCGCCGTTGGATGAGGGCTCCAAGATCTGACGGCCGTCATTTATTCCGCTACCCGTCTATCACCCGAACAATAGTGCGTGAAATGAAAGTGGTTTCAGGTTCATACAGAGGACATGCGGCGAGCACCCAGTGGAATCGCTGGGCGATGGAAGAACCTCTTAGCGCTGGCGGGTGCGGAACTTACCGGCGGTTTTGGGGAATGACGCAGGGGTTGGGACCACCGTTTGGGGTGAGCGAGGCACTGGCATTGCTGGATCCCACTTAAAACCAAGGGCCGAGATTCCACGTGGAAATGGGAGGGCGGCCCAAAATCTTTATGAATTATTTGAAACCAAAATGCGTTGTTTCAAAGATTTTAAATGGGATTTTCGCGCGGAGAAAGGTTGGAGGGGGTAAGCGCCTGGGGGATTTAGCTCTGGGTTCCGGCGCCAGGTCTTATGGGAAGAAAAGGAGCGCGGGGCTATGGCCAAAGGGGCTTAGGCCTTATTATATGATTTTTGCACATTTTAAAGCGTTTTTAGGCCCAAGGGGAGGAACGATAGGGAAATGAAGGGTAGGGAAGGCCAAAACAGGGGCCAAAACAGGATTTAGAGAGGATTTAGAGGGATAATGGGGGAATTAAAGGGGAGTTTGACAAAGGGAGAAGGGGAAGGTGATAGTCTGCAAAGGTATAAAGGGCGATAATGGGCCTTTTTTGAGCAATGGATCAGCAGAGGAATTACATTTTAGGCACAGTACAGAGAGAATCCAAGGCGGATGAATTTTCAGGGGAAAGGCATTCCTTGGAGGCTCCAGAACAATTCTAGCCCCCAGCTTGCTTGTCAAGAATTTCATAGGGGCTAACAATATCTATGTCTCGATGACCCATGGATTATTCTTTGCCGTAATGTATCAATTCATTCGGAGATTCGATCACTTTTGAGTTTGATTGAGATTGATTATTGTGAACTCATTGGGGCTTCAGAAGCTTCTTCCTCTGATCGTGCTCCTTTGAGCATGTCACCTGACATTTATTCTCAATCCCCTTGGTTTGGCGATTTTGATTCGCTTGATCCTTTAAAAGAAGTGTTTCCCTCCAATGAAGCCATCATGGAAACCATGTCTCTTGAGGATCTGCTGTGGGACAATGGTCATCATTTCTCCTCATTCATGCCTGGCCTCAGGGCCATGTCTACTTGTCACAACCAATGTTATCGGAACCGAACCAGTTATCAAACCGGAAAACCTTGTGGACCGGGAACCGGTCGGAACTGGACCGGAACCGGAAAAAAACAGGAAAAAAACCGGTTTACCAAAAACACATAAAATATTCATATTTTAAAGAAAAACCAGATATATTCATGTACATCCATATTAATCCAAACCATTTAAACACAAATATGCAAAAGTTTTCATTATATAGGTGCAGATAGCCAAAATAGCACTTAGTGCAAAACATCGCTGAACAAAAAATGTAACAAACATCAAGAAACGGGCTCTAAAAGGCCTTTATAGTCCAAAATAACATGTTAGATCATAGTATTATACTATAGCCTACAATACTACAAGCTACATATGATCAAATCATCAATCATCATCAGAATCCCTAAGTCACCTGATACGGGGATACGAGGATTCGAAGAATCGGATACGGGTACGGTGACCCCGGAACATCATACTTATGGGATACGATACGTTATATATTATTTTATTAAAAAATATATATATTTTAATATATATATATATTAAAAATTATATATTTTTTACACAAATTCATACTTAATTCATTGATTTAAACATAGATTTATCTATCATCTTCGATAGTCAAGGTTTTGTTTGAGTGATGGGTACATTTTTAGTAGGGTCATGATAGAGGAGTTTGACAACCAATGTCACTAAAATCAAGGTACATAGAGGGATTGGTGCTCTTGATTAAATACGAGTTCTATACCCTAATACATGACAAAATTCAATGGAAACATTGCAATAACTCAATCCTGAAATCCTGAAAAACTGATAAGTCTGCTGGATTTTGAATGAGATCTAAAATTCTACTTTCTCCATATGAAATCCAATGAGGTCGGAACCACTCTCAAACATCTTGAGTCATTTCATGGTAATGTTAAAAATTTAAGTAAAAGGATGAAAATGAAGATTAAGGAGAATGTCACTTTTACTTTAAGAATTTAACATTACCATGAATAGTGTGAGGGAAATAGAGGGGGTGGGGGTGTTTAAGTAGCTTTAGGGGGGGCTAGGGTAGTTATTAACTAGGAAAAATAATAATTTAGAAAAAAAATTTTAAAAATTTTAAAAAAATTAAGAATTTTTTTTTTTTTTAAGGCTCAGTATCGTGGAACTTCTTGGTTCTGGGTTTTCCCAAATCAAAACCGGATCGGTAAATTTTAACCGGTTTGCCCGCATCGAACCGGGTCATTTCCGGCTCGTAGGGCTCTGGCTTTGGATCTGTTTTGCCTCCAAACCTATTGGATTTTCAGCTGTTTTTCAGAACCGGTTTGGTTCTGATAAAATTGGTCACAACCCTCTGGCTTGGAAGGACAACCCTCATCGGGAAAACCTTTAGCTCAACAGGGCCTTGCCTCTGGTCCATAGGGACAACCATACGGTCCACAAGGCCAACCTTCACAAGGTCAACCTTTGGTTCAATATGGAAAACTCTCCAGTTTTTTTGGTCAACCTCAGAATCAACCGGGACTATCTCATGCTCCTAGGGGGAAAATCTACCCACTACAGGGACAACCTATTGCACCACAACCACAGTCACATGCTTAGTATGGCTAACATGTTGTGTAATTAGGACAACACTACAGTCCTCCTCTAGGTCAACCTGGTTATCAGGGACAACCTGGTCCATCACAATCATCGGGCCAACCTTTCCTACAAGGCCAACCCAGTGCCCCTCAGTACTCAGTTCAACCAGCTCAACAACCGATTCAACCTGCTCCTCAGCTAGTTCCATCATTTCAGCATCCAGTTCTACCTGTTTATAGTCAGTTAGGCTTACCCGCTCATTAGCCTGCTCAACCTGCTCAGCCGGGTCTACCTTTTCAACTGCAAGGCATTTACTACCCTTAAGGTTCATATCAACCAATATATAGTGCACCCCAGGTTTCTTATCCTCAAAATCAACCTATATATAATCAACCTCAAAGTCATGCTTACATTCCATCGTAGACTCCATATGCTGCTCAACAAGGACCTCAGCAGTCTACTCCGACTCAGTATCTTGGTCCTCAACCCCAGTATCAACTAAATTATCCTTCTTCTAATCCATATGATCTGACTCCTCCGGGATAGAATGTATGGGGATAGAATCCCACTTGGACTGTGTGGAATGTACCGTAGGTGCTTATTAAAGACCTCCGATGACTTTCAAAACTCACTTACCGTTTCTTGCTACGTTGTAATTACCTGATGTGTCAAAGTTAACGAGCGATCCCATTCTTCATAACCCGTATTGGACTCTGGTTCTAAACAAGATTCTTGGTGATTGTCCCAAATTTGAGGGAAAGTCTGGCGAAGACCCCCAAGTGCATGTTATGGCTTACCACTTGTGGTGTTCCTCTAACTCTTGGGTTGACGATTCTATTCGACTCCATATTTTCTAGCAAACTCTTACTGGTGCCGCTACAAAGTGGTACATTGAGCTATCTTGTGGCATATTCCAAGACTTCAATTCTTTAGCCATGGTATTCCTTACGCATTTTCAAATACCAGTCCGCTATGAGACCGGGACACACCTCCTCACTTCCTTGAAACAAGACCGAGCTACTCATATCTAAGATCATATTCATGAGTGGCGATGATGCAGGGGCATTAGGCTCAAAAGTTACTTTGTACGTAAGTAGACATGGGGGGTCCCATGTTCTTTAAATTTCTTGTAAATATTAATATTTTGAATAAATTTGGTAGGGAATTGTAATTGTTCTGAAGACATTTTGAGAACATGAGAAATTGGTTAAGATAGGAATACGAAGAGTCAGTTTAGGGTTAGTTCAGTTATTGAGTCTAATTTTAGGAATTGAGAATGCTAAGAGTTGCTGAACTGTTTGGAGACCTGAATCGATTCAGGTCATCCTGGTGGTATAAATGTAATCCTGAAGAGTTTAGAGGGGAGAGGTAGAGAATTTCTTCAGCAACAGAGTAGGAGGATAATGGCCACTGAACTGAATATCTGGCCTGTCATGAAATTGTAAGCGATTGCTTTTGAGATTGATTTCCTATATGTATATATATCTAATTATGGAGAATTGTTTATAAGTTCCATGTGTGACTTTATGTCTTCTTGGTCGAATCGTATGTGTAACTGTGCATTTGTTGTTTAACTCTGTGTGGAGAGTACCTTCGTAGTTGTGCATTTATTGGTGAAATTCCTGCGTGAAATTGCCTTAAATTCTTGTAGGAGTAGGACTCTATAAATTGAGCTAAGAGTCTGCCTGTGTATTCAGAAAGGAGAGTGTATGGTAATGTGTAATTATGTACTCTGAAAATTGAGGTTAATTGCGCTCTGTATATGGTTGGAGGGATCGATGTTAATACTGTCGACACTGTGTCTCGAACTGATAGACAGTGGAGTTATATATTATTGAGTATATGCCATGAATAGAGGTATGACTTTAAGCCTCGCATAGAGGATTTATGCCACGCATAAGGAACTAATTTGCGTTTGATAACCGATTACGGTGAAAGGTTTATGCGTTGTCTGTGTACCAGCGAGGGTCATGGTGGTTTGGCGAATTCTTGAATGTGTAAATCGAAAGTTGAGCGGAACCTTGAAGGAGAGAACCAGATCACGGAAGGACACGAAACCTTGCAGGAGTGAACAGTAAAGGCCGGCTTCGGTTTTGATTGCACCGCCTTTTTCGAGCAAGCGGTAATTAGAAAATCAGCACAATTCCATACGACGAGCGACATGTGTCCCTGATCAGTGTTGCGAAACCACCCTCATCGCACATTATCGTTCATGCATCTAGGCCAAGTGATATCCATCGGATTGTATGGAGCAGGGTGACGTGCTCTCTGCCGTCGGATGTGGAAGGTCATTAGTGCTGGGGCCGCGCGTGTCGTCGCGCGTTAACTAGCGACGATGAAATCACCATGATATCGTTGTTGATCGTCCGATCTAGAGATTGATCGATCGAAGTGTGGTCGCGTCACAAGTTACAGGGGAGATAAGCTAGGTATGAATTGGGTTGTGTGTTGACTCCACGTTTGTAAATGCGTTGTATGTGTGGGCCCCAAATCAAATATGTATTGATCGGGACTGTTAAATTAAGGTTGCGAGTTAATAGATGTACCTCCGATGTTGTTGAGTTCCAATGCGTATTTCATATATATTGACATGGCGCCCATATAATATTTGAATATGAACAATTGGCATGGACTTATGATTACCTTGATTTTGAGTTATAATTGGGCATCAATCTGAAATGAATATTTATATGTATTGGAGAGTATAATTGTGGGTTAATAGTGGGAGCTTCGCCATAAAGTGGTATCAGAGCTTCAAGAATATCTCTTTTTGAAAAGTCCAAGTTTGGTGAATGCAAGGAAACTAGACTTTGTGGAAACTGATAAGATTGCAGCCTACAGAGATACAGTGTGCGTGATGAGAGAATGAAGAAAATTTGAAGTTCTAAGCCTGCTGAAGGGTAATTACAGATTTGAAAGGGGAGATCAGATTCCAAGATCTGATAGGAAAAGTACATAGAATCACAGTGAACAAGATTTGGAGAGTGAGTGGAGGACAGGATCATGATCTTGTAGGTAATTAATTTAAATCTGATGTGTATTTTATGTTTGCAAAATTGTGGTTGCTGAAAGTTCAGATAGAGTTTGATAGTGAAGGTAGTGAGCTTGGTATTCAACTGAAGGCTGGATAAAGAGGACAATTGCAGTTTTCTCTAGAGAAGGTGAGGAGTATTTAACTCTGATTGAAGAATTGTTTGCAGAAGTCAGAGTGCAGACAATTGAAGACATCTCAACAGAAGTAGATCACAACTTTGAAAGTATTGATAGAAGAGTCCAACAAGGGACTCTGAGTGAAGAAGAAAGTGTGGCAGAACCTGGAAGATTCCCAACAGAGGTTGGATGACAAAAGAAAAGAGGTGTTCTTGAGAAAGTTGCAGAGTAAAGCCTAGTGAGCAAAAGAGAGTGCTCTGAAGGTTCCTGTAGAGAAGGAACCAGTACTTGCCAAAAGCTGGATCCAGAGGAAGGGATTGGTGAGGTAAGTTGAAGCAAGAGAGCTTGCTATTGCAGAGGCTTAATGCAGCTTGTGAGTGAAGAAATCCTAGAAAAGAAAATGGCTACTGAGAGCCATATCAGAGACTGCAAAGATTGCAGAGGTTCTGAGAGAGGCCACAACAGAAGAATGACAAAAGATGCCAAAGCAGTTGGCATGAGGAGGAGACTCACAGATGAAGATTATTGGAAGGAATTTGTTGAGATCAAGGAAGAGTTCAACAGATTTAAACTGAGGATAGAATAAAGCCAGAGAGTTGGTTGGCTCATGAGGAATAATGTGAAATGGCAACCATTATAGTTGAGGTTGAGGCAGAAGAAGATTGCCTTATTGAGAGAAGAACTCAAAGCAGCTGAGTTGAAAGAAGAAATTCCTGCCTGTGAATAAGAATAGAGCACAAGTGAAGAGTGGAGACTTGCAGGAGATCTTGTGGGACATAGTGAAGACTCGAGGCGGCAAGAAGCCTGTCTTGCTGAGGAGGAAATCATTGAGGATTTCCTGAGTTATTGGACAAGTTCAGATGATGTAAGGGCTTGTGTTCTTGAGTCTGACAAATGTGAAGTGATGATAGACTCCATAGAGGAAGAAGAACCCAGAGTTCTTAAGGCAAGGATGGAAATTGAAGATTCCATGTGCATACCTATTCAAGAAGGAGTGCCTGAGAAAGCAGCCAAGACTAAAAAGTCTTGTGATTTGGAAACTAAAAAGTTGTGTGTGTTTGCAGGTACACCACTAGAAGAGGAGCAAGCTTTAAGGCTCGCTGAGGAGGAGACATTGAATCTGAAATCTATTCGGATCAATGCTGAGATAGTGAGATCTCAAGGAGAGATGAAGAAAGAAGGGTCGAATGAAGATATCCAATAGAATGTTGAAGCTGAGAGAGGACCAGCAGAAGATTGGTCAAGAACAAGCAGAGGCATAAAAGGTTGTGTAAGGTTCCCGAAATCTACTCCTATTGAAGTTTTTGAGTTATATAGGAGGTTGGATTCTCATAGAAGAGAATTGGAGGAGCAGAGAACCTATGCACAAGATGGTTTGCTGAGGGAACAAGGCAGGAAGATCTTCATGGATGTAGTTCATGGAGAAAATGATGGAGGAAAAGTGAGAGTAGCTGACAGTCTCATGAAGGATGCAGATAAACATGCTGAGGTGCTGACAGAAGGTTTGGAAAGGAGTTCTGAACAACATACTGATGTGTTGTCAGATGAAAAGGAGACATTGAAGCATTGGAACTTTACTGCCGCTGAATCATGTGTTAATTATGCAGGGAAAGAGGAAGAACAACAGTTGGAAGTTGTCAGAGAGATGAATAAGAAGGAATTTGTGTTGGCTGAAAACATAGTGAGGGATCATCATTTGGACATGGTGATTGGAGCTATGGAGATGACTCTGACAACTAAAGAGAAAGATGATGAAGAGTTTCTGAGCCTTGAACCAGACTTAGAATTGCCGGGAGAAGAATTGGTGACCAGGTCATCAATTGAGATCATTGGGTCTCATGGTTTTAACAATGACAGTTTGTTTATGTGTACAGGTGATGCAGAAGACAATTCATCCTTTGAAATTGTCTTGAGAGAAGAAAAACTGTTGCTGAAGTAGGATGAGACAACCATGTCTCATATGCAGGGATATGTCACTGTCATTGACAAAGAAGAATTGGCTAGGCTGATGGGCCAAGAGAAGACTGATGAGCAGATTTTAAAAGCTGCTGAAGTGAGGAATAATCAGCATTCCATGCTGACAGAAGATGAAGATAAAGTGGCTAGAGAACTTGGTTTTATTGTTGAAGTCAACCAAGGAGATGAGAGGTAATTGTTGAAGACTACCCACAAAGAAGAAGAAAATGTTGAGTTTAAATTACAGCATATTGAAGATGTGAAACAAACACTGAAGAGAAGGTTGAGTTGTTTTCTGGGAGAATTTGAAGAAGAGAAAGGGATTTCAGACCCTAGAGCAAGGATGCCTGAAGCTTTGAAGAAGAGAAGAGCAAATACTAGCTTGCAGAATCATATTCTGTTTACTAGTATACTGGAGGAGTATGTCACTGCTGGTAGAAAATTAAATAGTGAATTTTTTTTCTGAGAATGAATTTGCAGATGATGAGCCAAAGCATGTTGCAGAGGGATAGGTATTTTGGGAGGACACAACATGGAGGATGACAACTGCAAGAGTAGTAAACATGTTAATAGCATGTGAGACTGCAAGAGCAGCAATATTGGCAGCAACAAAGATTGAAAGCAGCAGTAGAGGGCCAGATAGTTTCCAGCTAGAGGATAAGCTGGACATAGAGATTGAATACATCATAAGACTGATGGTAAGAGTGACTCAGCAGCAGTAGACAGCAGAAGGAAAGTAGAAGAGTTTCAGCAAAGGAAAGACAAAGGCAGATTGTGAAGGTATAGCTGGAGGTGATTTACAGAACAAAGTCTGGAAGCCTGGAGAAGATCAGTTGAAGGATGATGTATGTTAGTATGAATCCTTTGTCGAAGTGTACGAAAAAATACCACTTTAGCTACACATAACTAATAGCCCTAACATCAAATGTGGCTGCCAATATCTTCAGATCTGCAGTTAGTTGATCAAGACAAGAGCTGCAAAAAACCAGATCTATGCATAGAAAGACATTAAGCAATAAAAAGAAGGGTTTGCTCCATATATCCAATAGACAAGACAAGAACAATTTTTGAAAGAATTTTTGTATTAAGGGCACCTGAGAGGAAAACAAGAAGAAGTTTCCAATTCTCCTCAATGGGATGGGTTCTTGGAAGTCCTCAGCACTTCAGATCTAGCATTTCTCTCTCCCGTTGATGCAGAAAACCCAGACAAAGATAGAACTCAAAGGGAGCTCACACAGCAAATAATGGAAAATATGACAATGATAATGGCTCAAAGTCAGACCAAGAGTTTAGATCCAGAGTGATCCAATAGGCAAAAAAAGGTGAAGAATGGTAGGAAAAACCCTCCTATTTATAACAAAATATTGGGTCATTCTAGATCTTGGTGCATGATTAAAATAACATTAACCAAATCTAGATCCACCTTTTATGGAATATTTTATTATATTTGTTGGATGGAAAAGGTATTTGACCTGGGTCAAATCCCTTTATTTGTGAATAATAAATAAATAAATGATTTATTTATCATTTTAAGGAAGTGGTTGAAGGATAATCAAATAAATAATGATTTATTTAATTATTTATGGGTGATTTAGTCATATTTGAGAGGGAATATTATTTAAATAAGATTTAAACAATTATTCCTAGAAAATAATAAGATAAATAATGATTTATCTAATTAATTTCTTTGTTTTGGGTTAAACATGACCATGAATAATAATTAAATTATTGTTTAATTAATTATTCCTTGAGGAAAATCAAACAAATATAGGTTTGTTTAATATTTCCTTTTGGGGTTTCCTGTTTAGACCATAAACAACCTAATAAATTTGTTTTATTAAGTTATTTTACATAGTGAAAGCAATTTTACTTAGGGTAAAATTGGTCTTACATGGTGTACTTGGGTCCATCTAATGATAATAGGTTAGATGACCAAAAAATGGTGTGACAGATTGCCCCCCAGCGTGCGAGTGTTAGGAGAAAATCGTATGACCGAAGTACGTTGTAAGAACTCAATCACCAGATATCAAAAGGGAAGTCAGAGAGAGAAATATGAGGGAGACTGATGTGCTGAAGAACTAGAACCTGAGGAGACAAGACTTACAGGTGCAACAAGTCTCTTTTTATGAGAGGGTACCTGTGCTAAAGGTGGCGGGGGAGGCATACCTATGCCCGCCGAGACAAAGTACAAAAGAATAGTGTGTCCAGTAAACAAGGGACCGAACCATAAAGTACAACCGGCATAAACATGAGCCAGATAGAAATACAATGAGGGATCCCACATACATGCTGTGCCTGGGATAACAGCCAGGACTTATACAAGAATATCTGAGTACATGAGATACGAATACAACCCAAATGCCCCCTGGAAATGGGGAAGGGCTCGCAAAGTTCCATATGTGACTTTATGTCTTCTTGGTCGAATCGTATAAGGAAATTATCTTAGTGTAACTGTGCATTTGTTGTTTAACTCTGTGTGGAGAGTACCTTCGTAGTTGTGCATTTATTGGTGAAATTCCTGCGTGAAATTGCCTTAAATTCTTGTAGGAGCAGGACTCTATAAATTGAGCTAAGAGTCTACCTGTGTATTCAGAAAGGAGAGTGTATGGTAATGTGTAATTATGTACTCTGAAAATTGAGGTTAATTGCGCTCTGTATATGGTTGGAGGGATCGATGTTAATACTGTCGACACTGTGTCTTGAACTGATAGACAGTGGAGTTATATATTGTTGAGTATATGCCATGAATAGAGGTATGGCTTTAAGCCTCGCATAAGGAACTAATTTGGCGTTCTATAACCGATTTCACTGAAAGGGTTATGCGTTGTCTATGTACTAGTGAGGGTCACGGTGGTTTGGCGAATTATTGAATGTCTAAATCGAAATCTGAGCGGAACCTTGAAGGAGAGAACCGGATCACGGAAGGACGCAGAACCTTGCAGGAGTGAACAGTAAAGGTGGGCTTCGGTTTTGATCGCACCACCTTTGTCGGGCAAGCAATAATTAGACAATCAACGCGATTCCATATGACAGGCGACATGTGTCCCCGAGCAGTGTTGCGAAACCACCCTCATCGCACATTATCGTTCATGCATCTAGGCCAAGAGATATCCGTTGGATCGTATGGATCAGGGCGACGTGCTCTCTGCCGTCGGATGTGGAAGGTCGTTAGTGCTGGGGCCGCGCGTGTCGTCGCGCATTAACTAGCGACGATGAAACCACCATGATATCGCTGTTGATCGTCCGATTCAGAGATTGATCGATCGAAGGGTGGTTGCGTTGCAAGTTACAGGGGAGATAAGCCAGGTATGAATTGGGTTGTGTGTTGACTCCACGTTTGTAAATGTGTTGTATGTGTGGGGCCCAAATCAAAGATGTATTGATTGGGACTGTTAAATTAAGGTTGCGAGTTAATAGAGGTACCTCCGATGTTGTTGAGTTCCAATGCGTATTTCATATATATTGACATGGCGCCCATATAATATTTGAATATGAACAGTTGGCATGGACTTATGATTACCCTGATTTTGATTTATAATTGGGCATCAATCTAAAATGAATATTTATATGCATTGGAGAGTATAATTGTGGGTTAATAGTGGGAGCTCCGCCATCAGGCGACGTCATCGTCGCATGATCAAATTTGAAATTCCTGATCAACTTCTAACTCATTGGTTCACCACCTCCTTTGTCAATCAGATTGCCAAAGACATAGCTATGGGGGCATGTGTAACTGAAGAACAAGCCATTGCTTATGCCCAGTACCTTGATGTTGTGTAGTCTCAGTCCAACACATTATATGATATCTTGCCTGATGCTCCCCGAACTGGAACTACTAAACCACCAGTGACTCCATCCGTCGATGGTATGATTGGTTTCGTGTCTCAGACTTCTCAAAAGTCTTCTTCATCAAACTCTGGGAAGCCGAAGTCTGCTTCTTCCAATAATGTTGCTTCTCAGTCCACTTCGAATTCTGGTAAACTCGCAGAAGTTAATGCCGTTCAGGAAAATCCTATAGATAATGCTTCTAAAGGTAAAAATAAGAGTAAAGGTAAGGCCAAAGCTGATACCCCGAAACAGGATTCTCAGAAACCTCGTGCTGGCGATGGTTCTCAATGCAAACAGAAGTACCCTTTTTTGATTTGTGATGGTGAGCACTTCACCAAGGACTGTCTTAGATGATCCGAAGTGAGCTTCTTGATCAAAGGCACCCAGGGAACTCTGGCTGTTCTTAAAGAACCTTTCCCATCTCAGCCGAATTAGATGGTAGAGCAACCTCAGTCCTCTGCCCCATTTGGCTCTCAGGTGTTCATGATGAACGGTTTTGCTGTAGTTTCTATTACTACTTGACAAAAATATTATACTGGATCCTATCAGGCTATGGAGAAGGAGATCGTTGATGGTCCTCCTCCTCTGCCTATTACTGGCCATCTTGAAATTGAAAGCCCCAATGCTGAATCTGTTGTGCGACCACCTTCCAAAGGTGTACTCCGCAAGTCTTCCTATAATCCCAACGCCAGTGCCACTCACCATTACAATATTGTTGAGGATTTGGCTCAGGCGCCATCCATGATGTCCGCATTAGAAGTACTTCAAAGTTTCCCATATCAACGAAGAGCTTTTTTATCTGCGATCAGTGGGATTTATCCTGCCGATACTAGCCTTCTTTCTTTTGATTTAGAGAATTTCGTTCCACAACTTCCGCATCAAATTACGCTCATTATTCAAGTTGTTACTAATAGTCTCGATATCCATCTAGAATTTGTGGATGAAGGTGTGTCAACCTACGTCATGTCATCTTCGTATTGGAAAGCTATTGGTTCTCTAGCCCTGAATTCATCACCAAATTCCCTTGAGGTGTTTGATGGAAGAGAATCAAAACCTTTAGGTGTTGTCGCTAGTTTACCGATTACTTTGAAAGGGAAGATAGTCAATGTCGAGGTCGGAGTTGTTGATGCTCAACTCAATTATAATCTTCTCCTCGGTCACAGTTGGACTCATGCCATGTTATGTGTTCCGTCCACTCTCTTTCGTATTCTGAAATTTCCACATGAAGGAAAGATTTTTACTATTGATCAATTGTCATTCTTCACCTCTTCTTCCGAGAACAACGTTCCATATGTGGATAAGATTCCTACTCCTTACAAGAGCGTAGGGCTAGGTATTTTTAACGATCCTATCCTCATGGGTATTTTTCCTCTTCCTCCACCAAATACTGTTCAGATCCATATGATCTCTATCTCTGATGACCCATGGATTATTCCTTCGCCGGAACAAATCAATTCATTCGGAGATTCGATCACTTTTGAGTTTGATTGAGATTGATTATTGTGAACTCATTGGGGCTTCGGAAGCTTCGTCCTCTGATCGTGCTCCTTTGAGCATGTCTCTTGAAATTTATTCTCAATCCCCTTGGCTTGGCGATTTTGATTCGCTTGATCCTTTAAAAGAATTGTTTCCCTCCGATGAAGCCATCGTGGAAACCATGTCTCTTGAGGATCTGCCGTGGGACAATGGTCATCATTTCTCCTCATTCATGCCTGGCCTCGGGGCCATGTCTACTTGTATCGAGCATTTTTCATCTCAGGTTCCTTCTCCTCCGCTTCAATTTCTTGTTCTAACGCATGACTTTTTTACAGAAGGTAACCGGAGAAATATTACACATACGATTCCTATTGACATTTCCATTAAACTGGGAATTGTCGAGAACATCCATATTGGGGTCACTTGTTCTTCCGATGAAGTACAAGTTTATACTAGCCTTTTTCGTGAATTCCTTGATGTCTTTGCATGGTCATACGAAGAAATGCCCAACATCGACCCTAGTATAGTGGTGCATGAAATACGTATTTACCCCGGCTCGAAGCCTGCTCGCCAGCGTCTTCGTTCGGTGCACCCTAGAAAAATTGTTGCCATTAAAGGTGAAGTTGAAAAACTTCTTAGAGCTGGTTTCCTTTATCTAATTCCTTTGATAGAATGGGTTTCTAATATTTTTATTGTAGATAAGAAACATGGGACTATTCGCGTCTGTGTTGATTATTGTGATATTAATCGAGCTTGTCCCAAGGATAATTATCCTAATCCCTTTATCGATCAAATCATTGATGATTGTGTCAGAGTGATATCTTTTCTCTCATGGATGGTTTTTCTAGTTACAATAAAATTAACATTCTCCCAACTGATCACCATAAGACTACCTTTATCTGTCCTTGGGGTGATTTCGCATATAAAAACTCCCTTTTGGCCTTAAGAATGCTAGGGCTACATTTCAGCGAGCAATGTCGTATGATTTTCATGATATTCATCACATTGTTCAGCCTTATTTGGATGACCTTCTCGCTCATTCAGCTAAGCGTATGGACCATCCTGACCATCTTCATCATATTTTTCTTTGCTGTCGACGTTACAATATTCGACTTAATCTGCACAAGTGTGTCTTTTGTGTTGATTCCGGTAGAATCTTAGGGTTTATCATGTCCAAAGATGGAATTAACCTTGATCCACTCAAGGTTGAGGCTATTATCAATCTCCCCTCTCCCTCCTCATTACATCAGTTGCAGAGTTTGCAAGGTAAGGCTAATTTTCTACACCATTTTATACCTAACTATGGAGAAGTGGCTAGAGGATACACATGATTATTAAAGCAGGGCGTCCCATTATGTTGGGATGAGATTGCTCAGAAGTCTTTCGAGGCCCTAAAAACGTTGCTTGTCAATGCTTCTCTATTGCATCCTCCTAACTATCATCGTGATTTTTCCCTTTATTTAGCCGCTGCTTTCAGCACGATTTCCATGCTTCTAGTACAAGACGATGATGACGGTAATGAGCATGTTATCTATTACTTGTCTCGTAACTCGATCCTGAGACACGCTATGCACATGTCAAGAAGTTAGAATTAGCTACAATTCAATCCATTCAACATTTTCATCATTATATTCTTTTGCGTACAGTGACTGTGATTTCCGATTGCAACCCCATGACCTATATATTGTCTTGGAAATTACTGGGGGGGAAAATAATCGAAGTGGAATGTCATCCTCCAAGAGTTTGATTTGGAATTTCCTGTTTCCAAGTCGAAGAAATCACTAGTCTTTGACGATTTGATCTGTTCCCTCCCTTCAAACTCTCCTCCGTCTCGTTCTGAGGAATAAATTCCAGACGATACACTTTTCTTGATTAGCACCCCTGATATGTGGTATGGTGATATCATTGTTTATCTCTAGATTTCTATTTTTAGATCTAAGTTGACGAAGGATTCCCGTTGACGCATCCGTCATCAGTCACAACCTTATCGTATAGTTGGAGATACACTCTATCGTGTCAGAGTGGATTCAATTCTCTATCGATGTCTGACCCTCGAGGAAGCTGATAAATCCCTCAATGAATGTCACAGTGGTGCCTATGGGGGTCACATATCTGGCTATGCCACTGCACAAAAGATTCTTCATGCTGGTTATTTCTGGCCTTCGATCTTCAAAGACTACATTGTCGTGGTTCAAAAATGTCATGATTGCTAGATTTATCAACGCAAGATGCATGCGCCTCCTATACCTCTTCATCCTGTCATTACCGTTGGTCCCTTTGTGAAGTGGGGCATCGATCTTATTACGTGTAACCCTCACTCGGCCAGTGGGCATGCTTGTATTATCGTAGTTGTGGAAAACTTCACCAAATGGGCCAAAGCAATGCCTACACTTGTTGCTAATGGTAAGACAGCTGCTCTATTCATATTCAATCACATCATTGCTCGGTTTGGTGTCCTTCAGGCCATTGTTACCGATCATGGTTCCCATTTTTGATATTACATGGTGGTGGAGTTGACTTATAAGTTGGGTTTGCGTCACAACAACTCAACGTCGTACTATCCTCAGGCCAATGGCTAGGTTGAAGTCGTTAACAGAGTTCTTGTTACCATGCTTCAACGTACAATTGGGATCCATAAATCCAACTGGCATCTCATTTTATTTTCGGCTCCTTGGGCATACCTAACCTCAGTTAAGAATGCGACCGGATTTACTCTGTTTCAGTTGGTTTTTGGTCTGGAAGCTACTCTCCCGATTGAGTGTGAAATACCTTCGCTCAAGTTAGCTGTTGAATTACTGCCAAAAACTTCACCATAAGAAGAGCATCTCCTTTACTTAGAAATACTAGATGAAACTCATCAGTTTACTACTCTTGTTGTCGAAGCACAGAAGAAGAGGGTCAAAGCTCATTTTGACCAATCGGTTTCCCCTCATTCCTTCGTTGAAGGAGACCTTGTCCTCCTATATGACCAAGCTCATGATAAGCTGGGGGCAGGTGAATTTCAACCCATGTGGCATGGACCTTACATTGTTAAAAATTTATTGCAAAATGGGGCCTATGAGCTTATTGGTTACGAAGGTCATCCTCTAGAACAACTCGTAAATGGGTTGTATCTCAAAAAATATTATGCATGAGTCATTCATGCATGATTTATGTACATAGTTGTTTTTTTCATTTTTGTACATGTTTTAATTTGGTGTGATTTGCAAGAATTTTCCTGCTTATTAGGTATTGCTTATTTGTGCAGATTTCTATTACCCCTTATGTCGATTTCACAGATGGTGCTTCCCGCAGTACCAGGAATTTGTCTTTGGCAGCTTGGGTAATCTATGATCCTGCTGGTGAGTTGATTGAACTGCAAGGTATTTTTCTAGGACGAACTGCAAACAATATCACTGAATATAGTGCTGTCCTTGAACTATTAACCGAGGCAATCAATCTCTACATACGTGCATTGCTTGTAAATCTAGATTCACAACTTGTTGTTCTACAACTCAATGGTCATTATTCGGTTAGAAACCCATACATTTTGAGATTGTATTTACATATTCATTTGTTGGAAAGAAATTTTGATTTTATTACATATTAACATATTCCTAGAAGAATGAATGCATTAACTGATACAATGGATAACATTGTATTAGATAGACATTTGCGTAATTTGTAAAATCATCATCACGTGAAAAATATCCATGTAGGAAAATAGATGTATATATATATATATATATATATATATATATCACATGTTTGCATCAGTGTGAATCATACATTCAAAAAATATGTGTGTTTCTGTTACATCCTAAGATACCATGTCTCTCAAAATATGCAGATATAAATCCTAGGTGTCTAATCGGCATGATGCTCATGATAACATGTCACTTTCCGTACAAGCCTGCTCAGTAACCGATGAATGCGGCTTGGCACCCTGACGGTATCTCTCTGATAGGCACAAGGAACATCGTCAAAACGTGCATAGTCCGGGACTCCACATGTGATCCCCTCTAGGTTGCGCATGATCTCCTCTTCCTCGCCTCCCTCACCATGAGGGTCGAAATCATGAGGGATTCGCCTCGCTATCGGAGACATGCCTGCGGGTCTCTCTAGGCCAACATTTGCAAATACATGGATTTAATGTCAGAACATACATAGTTAAAAAAATCATAACACTCATGAAAATAAAAAATGAGTCTTACCCAAATCTTCATCCAAATCCTCTCCCTCAGGGAGTGGGAGGTCTGGATCACCGGTAAAATTTGTACCAGAATAGGGCCAGTCCTCCACGAAGATCAGCTATCGATGGAGCCAATCAAAGAAATCCAGTCTCTAGGAAATCTATTGACTTCCCCTTGCCCTTGGAATTAGAGCTGCTCATCGGGCCATCCGTGGTTCTCTCGTTGGTGGTGTTGGGACTATGACTTCCTGATGCTGAAAAATTGGTAGTCGTTCCAGGAAGAATGATACCAGGATATACCCATAGCCGAATTTCTTCAATTTGGTATTCTTGCATTTTGTTAGCTGGTGTTTCATGTTTATTGTCACAGCCTCTGCCTAGTTGTAGATGGTCGGTGTCAAGAAGTCTACAACAAGAAGCAACTGTGTCTTTGTCGCTTCGTGTGGTGCTTGCGATCTTGTGGCTCATGTGATGGTATGTAACACTAATTTTAGTGCCAAGTCTGGGATAGTATGGATATCGACTTTCCCACTCCCTAATCCCTTTCATGCCCCTCGACATACCCTGTTAATCACCATGGACATGCCCTCCATGCAAGGCCAGGTGCCGGTTAGGATTGATGCTGGTCGCCTTTGCGACAATCCTGTGATAAAGTAGACCTCAGAAACATCTATTTCAAGTTCCTGATATTGAAGGATGAACTTTTCTTGATCCTCATCCCATATGCTGATCAAATACTGTAGCAGCTCTGGTTGAACACGAAGACACGGTGTCAAGAAGAACTTCTTTAGTCCACATTCTCTGAGAGCTTCCATGCATCTCTCATTTCCCATGGCAAGCTCATCCTCTTCGCCGTGTTCCCGTTCTTTCCATTTGATCACCATTTTGCCGCTTTCTACCTAAAAACACATTCATATGAATATATTAGCCTTTTTTGAAGCTTGTATTTTTAAACAATTGGGGTATTTGACTTGCATTTTAAAAAAAAACTGGTTTGCGCTGTTGGCGCGCCCTAGTGTAGAAAATTGGGCAGTTGGTGCAACTTCATGCCCGAAACCTGCGCCAACCACCGTGCCCTAATATTTACATTTCCTCCCCCATAAATCGAAATTGGAAGTTGCAGGTAGTAAAAAATGACTCAAAATGAAGGGAGAGATCTCAGCTCTTACTTGGAACTGACAGATTTGAGTTTGGTCTGCTGGATTGTCCGCTATCGTCGCCTCAAAATCACACTGTAAAATGGGTAACTATTGCTCCACAAGAGGTAAAAAGTGAAAGATAATTATTTTTACCATTTTTGGCATTTTATAACTTTTTACAACCCTAATTAGGTTTTAAGACATGATTTTCGATTATTTTATTATATTATTTTTGAGAAATAGGTTTTACACATGTCTCTTATGCATCAATAGGTTTTTAGGACATAGTGGTGGAGTAACGAGTTAAATTTTATACTTTTTACGACTCGGTAAAAACATGAAAAGTCACTACTGGAGTCATATTTCAGCTCTTTTTTGACACTCTACAATTGAAAATATTGTTGAGACTCTTTTAGTTTTGAACTCGTTAAATGGTTGCGAAGCGATATCTACCCAGTATACGTTTACCCCTTTTTCAGGCTGGGATAGATTATTTATGAAAAAGGAATACCTTAGCCTATCACGACTAAGATGTTCTTTTGGATATTGTTTTCTACCTTTTCGGATCTGAGAGACTATTTACGAAAAGGGCCATGATGGATATTTCTTTTCTTCCTTCTTTTCAAACTCTCTAAACATGAAAAGATGTCGAGTTCTCCCTTTGTCAGACTCGTTAAACTCTGATGACATTGGATTTCGTCACCATGACGTTATTCGAGTTCCTCCTTCCTAGGGCTCCTAAAATGTACTAGGATGGATTTTTCCGAAGGATAAACTTACAGTACAAGCATATGCTATCCCCTTCAAGCTTGTTTTAAAAAATAATTGGGGTATTCACCAGAAATGGTGGGGGAAAATGGAACCAAGTTTTAGTTATGTTGGCAGTATGTCGCTCTTGAACATGGCACTTCTCTACATTCGTGTTGGGTTGGGGACATCTCATTTCGTCATTTTTGCCTCCATGGGTTTGGATAATCTCTTTTGACCTCTCATCTGCTCTTTGCCATGTCATCGTGACCTCAGATCCTTTGATGTCAAATACTTCCAAATCTAGTGTCGTGCTGCTGATATGTTCAAGAGAAGTTTTCCTCTGCAGTTTTCAACCTTCCCCTGATTCTCTGTTGGTCCTGATTCACTATCATCATGTTACTCTGTCTCGTGTCAATGATGTGGGAAACATTATGGCCCACCTTCGATTAGGTCACTTCTTGTCGACTTCAGCTCATTATCTAGGAATTTGACCTGGAGAATCCTTTCTAGTACCTTGGAGCCTGCATGCCTCAATTGTAGATTCTTCACACTCGACACAAGGTCCACATCATTGGCCTTCGATCGAGTGATTCTGCGGATATTCAATGCCAGATCACTATTCAAATTTCGTGGATTGTACCAGTTGTACCTTGAGAGCCATTGTCATTATTGGTGGTTTCTCTTGTGCCTGTTAACAAATTTCATCATTGGCTGGTAATCAGGTGATTTTCTTGCATGTTCGAGTTCAACTCATATATTCGCATGCTTTAATCTGTACTTGTTTAGGTTGAGATGGAGCGCAAGACCCTGGGTCTTGTCTGATAAAATATAGGCTGTGGAATTTTGTGGATTATCATGACTCATCACATGACTCTTTTGATTAGATGGTTGCGACCATACCTGAGTCTATTTGTTGATCCTTACTGCTGGATGGCTGTATCCATACCTCAGATCTCAGTTTTTATACACTCTATTATGGATGGCTGCGCCCATACCACATGTTCATGTGTTAGAGATATTAGTTGTATTCATAATTGCAGGTTTTCTGATAGCGGTGTTTAGTTCAAACACGTTCTCATAAATCATTTCGCCCCTCCCTCTCCCTCGGACCTCATGCTTTAGGGGGCATCTGTTACACAACATTTTTTCACTGTCCTTGCAATCCCCATCTCGCCCATTGGAGGGTCATTTATGTGATCAATAAGCAGTGTCATGCCTTGCAAAGACCATCATTGTATCCCTTTGCATGAGAGTAATATTCTTTCTATTGACAGTTCCCTGAGAAGAGACTCAAAAACCCCTTTTTTTGCCTGGGTGCGAGTAGTAAGTTATGCCCTCGTGTCGAAGAGGAAGATTAAAACTAAGCCCCGTGCCAGCTAGTGCTCTGTCTCAGTTAGCCACTTGTGCCTAGCTGTTTATGGAATGTTTTTTAAAAATAGAGGCGGAGATTCCATTCCAACAACTTCGAGGATGAGTCATTGGGAGTGGTTGAATTGATAAACTACGGACTTTCTCCTTTGGTTCATGGTTTCCACCTCTTTTGGGAACCTCCTAAAGGATAGGTCTCCCTTCCACCTTTGTAGGGATCCTAACCTCCTCCTTTTCCTCTATAAAAAGAAGCTATCTCCTTTTGAATAAGCTAGCCGAACTTGGAGAATTGAACATACTATAGCAGAACTACTGGAGAGATAGAATAAGAAGGAATTACATTGAGAGAGCTTTAGTCCATGTCTTTTGAGCGAGCTTGATTCCATGCCTTCATTCTGTCCAAATTCCCTAACGAGAATCTGAGACGCGCTTCAACTGAACCCCGCTGGAGGAGACTGCGACGTCAAAGCATTGGTTGTAACTCTTCATTCTATCAATAAATATACGTGACTATTGTTTGGTTCCCATCTTGTATTATGTTAGATGTTTAATGCAATATGCTTAGCCCTCTTTGACTAGCTAGTAGTTATGAGTGAAATTATTATGTTGTATGCTATTCTTGTTTTATGTTCTATGTGCAGGTATCCGAGCATGACTGCAGAAGGATTGTGACTTGCCAAGGTAGGAGCGAGAGGCCACCACCACTGCAGCAATGATGACAGCATTGGAATCAAAGTAGGTCGATCTACCGTGTCCTCTTTTCATTCAATAATTAGGAATCAACACTCTAGCATGTCTCTTTGTTTCTAGACCCACTCTAGGGCTAGAGGGACCATCTCTGTCTGCAGAGAGGATTTACCTGCTTAACAAGTGGTCATGGCTTCCATGATATGCTCATCGGAATGGAATATGGGAGGAAGAGAGGGAGAGATACAAATTGATGATGTTGATGATGAAGCACTTGAAGAATCATCATGGGAGACAAGATTCACATATGCAACGTCTTTGAAGGGAAACTGATAAAGTGGATTGAAGGTCCACTGATGTTGAGACCAAAGTATATTTAGAATGTAGATCTAAATAAACACATCCAAATGCTCCCAAGGAGTCTGAAGATCCCATGGATGATGAAAACTAGAGAATGTGTACGGAGTTGTCTGTCATTTCTATAACAGGAGGAGGAATCATGATAGTGGGTCAAGGAGGCTCCTACCATACCAATGAATTGGATACAAGGTATACAGGTAGAGAAGGATAAGGGTCACTACGAGCGAAATCCATTTTTCAAAGAACTATGATGGCCTCACGAAAATAGTGGAGATGAGGATAATGTTATGAAACCAACTCCCAAAATAGAAGAAAAGAGAGATCAACACCTTATAAATCAACCACTTCGAGGGGGAAACCTCCTTTACATTACATAAATGAACAATTATTGGATGATACAAATGAAAAAACCTTCTTTCTATATATATGAGTCCATGGGGTCACAATATAATCCTAGCCGTCATAACAATAATAATGTAAGGGCACAACAATAACAATAGTGGGCTTTTATGGGGCACAATAATTACAATATGGGGACTATAGGGGTACAAAAATAACAATAAGGGGGCTACACTAACAACAATAAGGAACTGCAATAGTAATATATGGACCGAACACACCCCTCTCCTTAAAAAAAGTGTTTTCCTCAACACTTGAGTAGTTTTGGATGCTTCTGTATAAAATTCTCATCCTCCCATGTGGAATATTTAGTAAGTACTTCCACTTGATGAGATACTCTGAAATTGATCAATTTCGTAGTTGTTGAGTTCTTGTTTCCGTGATTACTTCAGGTTCCAATATGATTTTTCCTTCCTCATCAAGTTCTATAAATATTGTTTGAACTGGAAGTTTGTCACCTATAACCTTCTTTAAGCATGAAACATGGAAAACTGGGTGCAATCAGGAAGAAGCAGGAATCTCCAATTTGTATGCCATAGTACCAATATTTTGCAACACCTTGTAAGGACCATAGTACTTTAGCGATAATTTATTATCCTTCTTAGCTTGCTTGAGTAACATTTGTTTGTATGATTGTAGCCATAAAAATACCTAGTCTCCTACATCAAAACTTCTCTCTCTACGATGTTGATCTTCCTGTTGTTTCATTCGATTTTGTGCCAAATTTAGGTTATCCTTTAAGGGTCGGAGAAATTTTTCTTGATGCTCGATGTGATCTTCCACTGCTTGTGTTACACCAATTTTTAGCCATCTAACCTGTTACTATTAGATGGACTAAAGTACACCATGTAAGACCAATTTTACCATAGTAAAATTTCTTTCACTATGAGAAATAATTTAATAAACCATAACTTATTAAGTTATTTATGGTCTAAATAGGAAACCCTATGAGGAATAATTTAATAAATCCTTATTTGTTTGATTTTTCTCAAGGGATAATTAACTAAACTATTGTTTAATTAATATTCTTGGTCATATTTAACCCAAAACAGGAAAATTAATTAGACAAATAATTATTTATCTTATTATTTTCTAGGAATAATTATTTAAATCATTATTTAATAATATTCCTTGTTAAATTTGACTAAATAATTTATAAATAATTATTTATTTAACTATTCCTTAATCACATTCTTGAAATAATAAATAAATCATTTATTTATTATTTCTAAATAAAGGGTTTTGACCAAATCTAAATTCCTTTTCCCTCCACCAAAAATAATAAAATATTCCATGTAAGTTGGATCTACATTTGGTTAATAATATTTTAATTATGCACCAATATCGATACTAACTCAATATTTTGTTATAAATAGAGGGATTTTATATTTATTCAATATCTTTTGTTGCCTTGATATCACCTTTTGATCTATACTTTTGACCTGACTTTGATCCTCCATCATTGTCATATTTTTTCTACTTTTTCTTGTGAGCTCCCTTTGAGTTCCATTTTGTCTGGGTTTTCTGCACAATCAAGAGAGAGAGATCTTGGATATGAAGCAATGAGGACATACAAGAACCCATCGAATCGAGGGGGACTGGTAACATATTTCTATGTTCCCTTCCTAGGTGCCATAATACAAAAAATTCTTGTCTTATCCATTGGATGTATGGAGCAACTCTTGTTTATTTTTGTTGTTTAATGTCTTTAACTACATAGATATGGATTTTTGTAGAATTTATTCTGATCACTTACTGCAGTCTAAGGAAATTGACAACCACATTTTATGTTAGGGCTGTTTGTTATGCACAACTAAAGTGATATTTTTTCGTACGCTTGTGATTAGAATTCACACTAACAACTGGCGACTCCACAAGGGTTTTTAATTACGACCATTGTCATCTTTCAGATCCCTGCATGAACAGTTGCTTCAGCCCCCTAGCGCTTTTCTTAAGATTCTTATTTTGCATTCCTTGATGTTTATTTTAACCTTTTTTACACTAAAATAATCAAAATTCTAACTTCCATGTGTTTCTGGGCCTTTTGCGCAGGTAGCAGGTATCAACTGCGACAAAGAGAAATATTTTTTTTGAAATCTACCCCGATACAGCCGGAAGTGAAGGTCGCATTTTTTGGCCCAAAACCTACAACCTCAGCTCTTAGGTAGCTGATAAATACCCAAAAACTACGAACTTAGCAGAAATCAAGTCAAAACCCACGGCCTGTAGTTTTTTGTAGAATTTTATTTTATTTATTTATTTATTTTCTGGAATTTTCGAGGTTTGTTGAGGGCACTGTTCAGGATTGTTTGGTCTCCATATTTACTTGTATTGGAATTTTACTTGCTTATTTTTACTCATATAAGTAGGAACCAAGCCCTTTAGGGCTTCAGTACACTTCCACCTTTTTAGGAGGAGTTTAGCTGAAGCAGGTCTTCTGAGATTTCAGTGCTTTTCAGCCATTTTTCAGATCTGAACCTGCACTTTCAGATCCTTTTCAGATCGGTTATTTTTCCATCCAAAACACCTCTTTTCAGTTTTGTTTGGTCCTCCTTTAGGGTCCCCTCTGTTTCCCTCTGGTTTCTTGCTATTTTCTGCGCCTCTTTTTAGCAGATCTGACCTTTAGATCCGTGTCCCTCTTGACCTTAGATCCATTGGCCATTTTGTGTGTTTTGAGTAGATTTAGCCCACCCTTAGACTAGTTTTTGGTAAGCCCTCCTCTTTGGGTTTAAATTTAAGCATCTTTAGTTGTTTATTTTACTGTCACTTTTAGTTTCTTTTACTGTCTCTTTTAGTTTTATTTACAGTTATACAACATATTTTTTCTTTTTTCTCTACACACGTCTGGGCTTAATTAAAATTAGCACACTTATCACACACACACACGCCTAAAGCAAAGAGCGCCTAGTTTACACTGCCACGCCAAGACTAAAACATTGTAATAAATTGATCTGCACCTCCCTGCCCTTGTTTACCTCTCTTCATTATTGGGTTCCATGTGTCTTTTCCATCATTATGCCCCCAAGGCGTTTATCCTAGAGATGGCAAGGCCTTCATCCTCAGTTTCTGTTAGGAATACTTACCCCACCACGTAGGGTTCGAGTTAGTCCTCTGCCGAGTCCCCAAACTGACTTTGATTCTAGTTCATTGGGTTCCCCTTTTGTTTCTATCCCTGGTTCTCCTCCACCTTTCACCTTCATCATGCCTGGTGCAGGGCCTACCTCTAGTGGTGGCCCTGACTCTAATGATGGAACTGCTACTAGTGGAGCCGCAACAGGAATGATTCCGGTTGCTCCCTTTCTTCCTTATATAGCAGGCCTAAACCTTCCCAATTTCAGCCAGTTGATTAATGACCCTATACACCATGATCCAGGTTGGCCTGCTATGCCAACCAAGCTTCCTTCACAAATCCCCAAGTTTGAAGGAAATGTTGGAGAGGATCCTACCAACCAAGTTCGTTCTTTCCACATGTAGTGTTCGTCCAACTCTATCACTGATGACTCTGTCCGTCTTCAGTTATTCCAACGTACTCTTGCTAGAGAAGCTTCCAAGTGGTATGCCGACCAGGCCATTGCCTCTCATACTACTTTTGTGACTCTTGCAAAGGCATTTATGTCCTACTTCCAGCTTCCCCTTCACTATGACACCGGTACCGAACTTTTGACCGCTTTCCGTCAAACTTCTGTCACCCACCTATCTGACCATGTTCAAGAATGACATAGAAGGAAAAGCCTATGTCGAGCCCCTTTTTTTGAAGACCATGTCTACATGGAATAGTTTCTCAGATCCCTTTTTCCCTATATTGGTAACGATGTCGCATCTCACTTTCCTCCGACTGAGGAAGAAGCCCTCCAAATTGTGTTGAAATATGACTTGATATATGCACAATATGGTTATGTTTATACCATCTTACCTGATCTCCCTAGACCTGGTGGTGCCAATGCACCAGGGGCATCTCATGCCGCTGACGGTATCATTGGATCCATTTCACATCTGTACACTTATCATCCTATGGGTTATGGTTTCCCTTAGGGAGAGGCCAGCTCCTCTAGCACTTTTCCCCCTCCCAACAACATGTATCTAGGACACGGCATGCTTCACGCCTTTTCCCAACTGCATCCTCTAATGCCATGGCCTACTTTTTCCAAAATTGTTTACCACAATGTTCCTCAACCTCCTTACTATTTGTATCTACATCTAGGTGCTCTAGTTCCTCCAGTACAAGCACCCCCACCTCCCATGCCTTCTCAAGCTTCGCAGTAGCAGCCACCCCCCCAGGGTCAGGTGTATGTGCAACAGAGTGCGACTAATCCTCCCACTTCCAAAAAGAAGAGGAAAGGAAATCAGAACCAACCCGCTCTAGGTAAACTAGGAAACAATACCCAAGGGAATACATCTAACACTGCAACCTAGCAATAGGGCGATCATCCCAAGCATAATAGGCCTCTCCGCATGAATAAGCCTTGTTCATGTTGCGATGTCTTTGGTCACTATACACATGATTTTCCCCTTTTACCTTAGATACGTCAACTGTGGGAAGCTCAAGAAGCATCTTGGTGACAACAAGCCTCTTCTTCGGTTCCTCCTAATGATTCACGCTGTGTTTACCAATCCTTTCCCCCAGAAAGGATATGTGGCTGTCCAACCCCCTGAAGGTCAGGCAACCACTTAGCCTCCTCCATCTGGTACCTCTCATTACCAGATCCTCATGATGAACTTTGACTAGTCCAATACCGCCAATACCAACCTTCAAACTTGGTCACGCCAGTACACCAAGCCTCCCACTACGTCCACAACTTATCCCTTTTATTCATGTCCCACAGAGACAATTTCGACACCCAATGGTCCTTTACAGATCCATCAACCTAAGGTAGAGGTACATACCAAGATCCCCAAGGGACCGTTAAGCCAAAACACTGCTTTCGGTAAAACTACCCACACCTACATTATAGTAGATGATTTGGCGTAATCTTTTGCCGCCATGTCAACACTGGAAGTCCACCAATCATGCCCTTCACAATGAAAATATCTACTAAATGCTATGGGCACTGTGGATCCTTCAGATGATCTTTTGGTTGTCTTTGATGTTGACAAGTTAGAGCATCCACCCCTTCCTTCATCTGTTGCCTTCCAAATACATGTCAAGATCCAGAATGCTAATGCCTCCTGATGTATCATTGATGAGGGGGCATCCACCTACATGATGTCTGCGTCTATTTGGAAATAGCTCAGATTTCCTGAGTTATTCCCTTCCACTATCACCCTTCGTGCGTAGGATGACCACTCTTCCTAGCCCCTTGGCATGTTCCTCAATTGTCCTATTACTCTTGCAGGAAAAACTATTTGTGGTGACGTTGAAGTCATTGATGCCCCCTTAGACTACAAAATTATATTAGGTCATAGCTACACTTATGTAATGTATGTTGTCCCAACTAGGGTTCAATGTAAGATGTGATTTCCTCACAACGGAAAGATCATCACTATCGATCAACTAACATATTACGAACCGAAGTCTCAGACCTCTCCAGAGTCCATTATTTCTTCGGTGGCTAATAAACAAATAGTTGAACCTTAGACTAGTCTCTCACCTAGAGTCTATAAATATTCCTCTTTTCTTGGTTCATTCCCTGGTCTCCCCCCTCTTATCTTTGACCCTAGCTCGTCAAATGTTTGAATGATGCAATCGTCTCGGTCCAACGTCAAATGGTCTAGTTCGACTAGCCAGCAACCTTGCCCTTTGAAACCTGCTCCTAGTACTTTGACTCAGCCTTTGGTATCTCCTCCCCAAGGTCCTTCATTTGTAGCTGGTGTACCTGATCCTATTTTTCCTCCTGGAATGGTTCCCCCTAGCCTTAACCATCTAGGAGCTGTTCTGCCTGGCCATTACCCCTTCGGTAAGATACCGTTTCTTGCTCCCCCTTCTGGAGTATTTTTGGTACTTGTTATGGCTACCTTGAACCTTCCAACATGACCCTGAGGATCCCAGTCTGGTACATTGATCCCCCAAACAATACCCCGCCTGGTCAACTCAAACCTTACACTGCTTTGACCCCGGTCCAACTAGTCGCCATGACCCCTCCCTTTGCTTCTGTGCCTTAACCACCTCAACAGGAACCTACTCCTGTTGCAAAAGCCTCAGGTGAGGGGGGGAAAGCCTAAAAAAAGGCACCTAAGGAAAAGGCTTCCCAGAAAAATTTCACTCCTCCTAAGCCTCCAAAGCATACACCTCCATGCACTTTGTGTGATGTTGACGGTCATGCCACCCATCATTTTCCTGAATTGCCTCGTATCAAACCCATGGTCAACGTTGTGTTTCCCGAGTCTGATGTCCTAGAAGTCCATGTTACTTTACCGACTTCAGCCAAAACTAAAGAATGTGCACACAAACCACCCTTGTGCTTTGTGTGATCTCCATGGCCACTATACTCACCTCTGTTCCTGCCTCGCGGACTACCACACCTCCTTGGAAGTGGTCGCTAATACGAGGCTAAGAGCAACGAGTCTGCCTCTCCCTTACTTGCGCATTATGCTTCGGAAAAACTAGAGGACACATACACTCCCATTGACATTACCCCTCCCGATGTCAAGATGACAGAGCCTTAAGCCACTATCCTCTACCTGTCATCATCTATGAGATCCACGGTGGAAGATCCCTCTGGGCCATCCCCTTCTGTTTCTTCTGACCTCCCTTCAGTGATCACCTTGGGCTCAACATCAGTGGATCCTTCCTCTACTTGTTATTTTGTCACCCTCCATGAAAATGCGCATATGACCCTCACTTATCATGATGATTAGTTAGGTAGCTTCACCGCGTCATGTGGTCATCCTTCCACCAGTCACTCCATCTTTTACTATGATGATGACATTATGGAAGAATTTACCACCCTTTAATTTATCTATCTAGGCCATAAGAAAAATGGCACCATCCATGTCTATGGTGACTTTCACGATCTGAGCATAAGCTGTCCCCAAGGCAGTTCCGCAACACCATCCACTATTCAGTGTGCGGGGGGTAGAAATCCTACCCATAACATTCCCCCTAGCAGTGCTTGTTTGATTTCTGCCTTGCATTAAGGCTGCAAAAATTGTTCATCATCTACTCATATGTTGTCTTGTGGCAACTTTCAGATGGATTCCCCCATCCACACCGTATATCGGCTATGTCGATGGTGCAAGTCGCTACTCCAGGAATCTAGCCTTGGCAGCATGTGTCATTTTCACCCCCTTGCATTTTCCTGTTAACTCTAATGGCATATGCATTGGTGTTGCCACCAATAACCAGGCCAAATATGATGTAGTGATAGGTTTTTTAGTTGATGCCCTTGACCATCGCATCCTTCACCTTCATGTTCGTTTATATTCTTTGTTGCTTGTCATGCAATTGAATGGTGTTTATCATATGCATAATCCTGTCCTTTTTAGAAGATATTTATGAGTGAAGCTCTTAATGTGTGAATTTGAAATAATTACATTTAGTCATGTACCGGGAGATCAGAATGACTATGTAGATAGAATTACAATAAATATTCTAGATTGGCATTTATCACACACATTTAACACAAGAAAATAACCATAAATCATAAAACGATGCATATCCATAATATGTGTCATTCAAATATATAATGTTTTGGAGTCCATTAAATCTGATACATTGGACATGCCCATAGCATGTTAAAGAAAACCAAATCTGGGGGCACCTCATGCCCCTACATCTAATCACTATCTAAAGGGTCCCGAGCTAATGGATCAGCTCCCACGGCCCGTAGATCGTGCATCCCCTGTCCATCCATTGCCATTTTTCACATGACTCCTCGCCACTCTGAGGGTAGACCAATACATGGCTTTATGTACTAGTCATCAAGGTCCTACCAATCACGCTCTAAAAAACCAGTCAACAACTTCTAATATTTGCGGTGGATATCCTCCAGGAGGGCCACTACATCCTTATTTTGTGTTCCCCTCAACCCACTACATTCTGCAGCTCTTGACACTGCAATACATCCCATGTACCTGACCAGTTTCACCAGTGCTATATATGCATACAAAAATTAAAAGAATCAGTACCATATACAATATTATGAAAATTTTACATGCACCATAAAAGATAAGCAAATTTTCACTTACCGTTTGGTCCCCATGCTCGACCTAGTGGAAGTGGCAAGTCTGGGTCCCCATGATAGTTCATCCCACTATAGGGATAATCGTCTATGTATAATGGAATCTGATCCCAATGCGCAAAAAAATCATGTCGAAACACATGTACGACTACCCCACCACCTCCTCTGCACATCAGCTACCCCCAGCGGCACATCCTGGGCTCTCGTGGGCCCCCATCCTAGATCTGTATACGAGGAAGTAGTTTCGGGATCTTCCAAAGAAGACGGAGCAAAGCAATGTGTGATATGCACAATGATGGTTCACCTGTCGCTTGCACAATGATAGCTGTCTTTTCAATGACGACAACATGATCTAGGCCCACCCATAGTAGGTACCACTCAATACTCCCTCAACCAGCATCATCTGCCCCCTAGTGATGTGGTGGAGCGCCTGGTTGCCCAGGATCCACAGCTGCGGCCACAGCATGATTCTCTAGCCTCTATAGATCTTTGATTGGTATCCATGTTCCTTTCACATGGACACTCGGTTGACTGTGGCGCTCTACAAATTTCATAATGTTCCGCCCTCACGGTAACATTGGATGTGTGTTTCCCACCATCCACACTGGTGGGAGACTGGTCATAAAATATATATAATGAACTATTAGCTCGATCTGGTACCCCTGCACTATAAATATATCATGATATGGGTCCCAATAGTTGACTATCTGGGCTAGAAAAGGCTCTCCTACCCTCATTAATGGGTTATCCACAAATTTAAGGACCCCAAATCTCGCCAATGCGGCACGGACTGCGTGATCCTCTCGGATCTCAGAACGTAATGTATCCAGGTCTCTCTCTCTCTAGCTGATCCTAAACTCTACCATACTTGCAAAAAAGCCATCATGTTTGTTAGCATACAGAAAGGAAAGACTTCATCATAACCATAAAATCCCAGCTCTTAGCCAAAAGCAGCACTGAAACCCCTGTCCTTGACAAATCACACTTTTCAAGCCATTTCCTGGGACAGGTCCCAGTTTTCTCCCAAATACCCACTACCCAGGTTGCAGAAAAGACCCCAAAAAGTGCAACCTAGCTGTGAGGTGGAGCAGGGGTCTGTTCCTAAGCTCTGGGTGCCTAATCTGAAACTTTAATCCACTGAATTGAAAAAATGTGGTTAGGCCTCTTACCTGCAACTGACAGATCTCAATTTCAACAGTCATTTTGTCCGCTACGATTGCCACAAATTTAGGGCCTTTTCTCCTTTCTACATTCACTATAGCTACACTTGCAAATGAATCAAATTGGAGGGAAATTTCTTTATTAAAAGAAAAACCTCAGATTTTTCTTTCACCAATTACGACCAAACCGTAGCTCGGTTTGACAAACCATCAGTACCGTTGGAAATATCTCACCGAGCATTCAAATGGGTATCCTTTTTTTTGTGATTTGATACTTCACCCGAAAGCCTTTTTTCTAAGAAGGGTCACTTCACTACTTCTCAAAATTGAATTTCTTCACTTACGACACTTGTACTTGGGGAACCAATTTTCCTTCATACTTGTCGATACTCGTGTTGTTTTTCTTCGTGAGTAACCATCTTGTACTCATGTTTTTATGGTCCCCACCGGGCCTCTTCTGTGTGGCAGCATCATTGAGTCGCCCTTGTTTGCAGCATCCAAGTTGAGTCATCATCGCATCCATGGAGTCTATCCTGATTTCCTTTTGTCTCGCATCATAGTCTTCCATCCTTCATTGATTTTTACCTCTCCCGTGTCACATATTTTTGCCCCCGCCCATACCATCTCGCCCTCCGTGAGTTTCAGTTAGTAGTCGCTAGTCATTCATTGGTCGAGGATTCAATGAAGGAAGTCATCAGCCCACTAATCAATACCCCTGATTCCACCATCATCCCTGATGTCAGTCTATCAGTTGCTCTAATGGTATTCTTCATGCCTTAGTTGAGGATTCCTTAATTCCTCACCTCTGGTGGACCTCCTTCTATTGATATCATCTTATTCATTCTAGAAGACACATATAGAGGGAAGTGTACGTTGGTTTCAGCTTCCACTCTTTTTTGGTGCCTTGTATGAGGCAAAGGGACCCTTTATTTCCCTTTGACTTGATTATTTCAGTTCTAGCTCCTTATGGCATGATCGAGATCCGTATACTTCATGGTTCAGTGATGTAGAAGATTGTACCAGTGATTCCTGTGTGTGTGTGAGATGTTTTAGACCTCATGAGGGGGTGGCCCATCAGGTAGCCCCCCATATACCTGATGACCTCTTTAAAACCTTGGATGCAACTCTACAGATTTGATGTTTCTGGCCTTAGAAGCTTGCAGTGCTTTTTTATTTTGCATGTATCATTCGAATTTTCAAAGCCCTTTCCTGTTTTACAGGGCCTCTTTGGTTGTTGTTATACCTCATGTACTCAGATATTATTGTATAAGCCTTGGATGTTGTCCCAGGCACAATATGTATGTGGGATCCATTATGTTTTTTATCTAGCCCATGTTTATTCCATCATGTATTATATAACTCACTCCCATGTTTGTTGGGCACACCATTATTCTTTGTATGTTGTTATCTCGACGAGCATAGGTATGCCTCCCCCGCCTCATTCAGATGAGGTACTCACTCATAAAAGATACTTGTCGCACATGTAAGTCTCACCTCCTCAGGGTCTTGTCCTCTCTCGATTTAGTCCGTCTTACATTTGTCTCTCTCTGACTCCCCTTTGGTGTTTAGTGATTGTTTTCTTACAATGTACTTCGGTCATACGATTAGCTCCTAATGCTCGCACGTTGGGTGGCAATCTGTTACACCAATTTTTGGTCATATAACCTGTTACTATTAGATGGACTAAAGTACACCATGTAAGACTAATTTTACCATAGTAAAATTGCTTTCACTATGAGAAATAATTTAATAATCCATAGTTTATTAAGTTATTTCTGGTCTAAACAGGAAACCCCATGAGGAATAATTAAATAAATCCTTATTTGTTTGATTTTCCTCTAGGGATAATTAACTAAACCACTATTTAATTAATATTCCTGGTCATATTTAACCCAAAACAAGAAAATTGATTAGATACATCATTATTTATCTTATTATTTTCTAGGAATAATTATTTAATAATATTCCTTGTTAAATTTGACTAAATCATTTATAAATAATTGAATAAATAATTATTTATTTAATTATTCCTTAACCAAATTATTGAAATAATAAATAAATCATTTATATATTTTTTATTTCTAAATAAAGGGTTTTGACCAAATTTAAATTCCTTTTCCCTCCACCAAAAATAATAAAATATTCCATGTAAGTTGGATCTAGATTTGGTTAATTATATTTTAATTATGCACCAATATCTAGAATAACTCAATATTTTGTTATAAATAGAATTTTTTTCCATTCATTCAATACCTTTTGTTGCCTTGAGATCACCTTTTGATCTATACTTTTGGTCTGACTTTGATCCTCCATCATTGTCATATTTTTCTACTTTTTCTTGTGAGCTCCCTTTGAGTTCCATTTTGTCTGGGTTTTCTGCACCATCCAAAGAGAGAGAGATCTTGGATCTGAAGCACTAAGGACATACAAGAACCCATCCCATTGAGGGGGACTGGCTACATCTTTCTATGTTCCCTTCCCAGGTGTCATAATACAAAAAATTCTTTATAAATTTTTGTCTTGTCCATTGGATGTATGGAGCAAGTCTTGTTTATTTTTACTATTTAATGTCTTTAACTGCATATATTTGAATTTTTGTAGCATTTATTCTAATCACTTACTGCAGATCTAAGGAAATTTACAACCACATTTGATGTTAGGGTTGTTTGTTATGCACATCTAAAGTGCGTTTTTTTCGTATGCTTGTGATTATAATTCACACTAACAACTTGAACCTTAAAATTTTCTCTTAAAGATGATGTGATGGACGGTGGATGATATCCATAAAGTGCCATAAATGGGGTCATTATTATTGCAGTATGGAAGGAAGTGTTATAACATCATTCAGCCAGAGGTAACCACTTGACCTATTGTGTTTGTTTATCAGATACAAAACAACAAATATATCCTTTGAAACATTTTTTCACTATCTTAATTTTCTCATCGGATTGAGAATGATAAGATGAGCTATGAGCTAGTTGAGTACCCAAACAAGAAAATATTTCTGTCCAAAAATTTCCAGTGAAAATGGGATCTTTGTTGCCAAAAATAAACTTTGGGTTTCCATGTAGCTTTTGAATTGTTTCCATAAATGCAGTAGAAACTGTACTTGCTTTAAATGGATGAGATAATGCACAAAATTGTGCATACTTGGTATGTCTATCAACTACCACCATGATGAAACTCTTTCCTTCGGACTTAGGTAAACCTGTTGTAAATCCATTGAAACCTCCTCCCAACATTGACTTGGAATGGATAAATGTTGTAGCAGACCCGTGGTATTAATTGTCTCAACTTTATTTTGCTGGCAAACCAAACATTCTGCCCAAAAATTTTAATGTCAGATTTAAGGCAATCCCAAAAAAAATTCTTTCTTCACCTTGTGGTAAGTTTTTAAAAATCTCGAGTGTCCTACTAAGGGAGAGGTGTGCAATTCCAAAAGAATCTTTTATTTTAGTTGGGAATTCTTACAAAGATATAAGCGATCTTTGTACCATAAGGAATCATCTTTCCAACTAAATGTATCACATGTACTAGGATCTTGTTGCAAATTTTGAATTAGTGTCCACACTTCTTCATCATTCTTCCATTCCCCCCTTGCTTTGGTTATCCAATCTTGTTAGATAACATAAATGGCACAAAGAAATGCTTCCACCTCCTCATCTTTTTTTGAGAGTGCTTCTACAACAACATTTAGCTTCCCCTTTTTGTATATTATTTCAAAGTCATAACCCAACATATTTGTGACCCATTTTTTCTTCTCTTTCGAAGATATTCTTTGCTCCAAAAATTATTTAAGACTATCATGATCAATTTTTACCTTGAAGTGTCTTCCCATTAGGTAAGGTCGTCATTTCTTTAGTTCATGTAGTATTGCCAACATTTCCTTCTCATAAATAGATTTCTGTAAATACTTTCCTTTGATTGGATGAATTTCAAAAGCATGGGTCTTCCTTCTTACATTAAAATAGCACCAATTCCATTTCCCGAGGCATCACATTCCACAATAAATGTTTTTGTGAAGTCTGGCGTAGCTAAGACCAGTACTTGGCACATTGCCTCTTTAAGATATTCAAAGGCCTTAGTTTCTTAAGGAGTCCATGAAAATGCATCTTTCTTCAATAATGTTGTTAGAGGTACTTCTATTCTCCCATAATTATTAACAAACTTGTGATAATACCTTGTTAACCTGAGAAATCCTTGCAATTTCTTTATGGTTGTGGGAACTTTACATTCCTTAATGGATTTAATTTTTTTAGGGTCTACCTTAACACCATCCTGAGATAAAATATGACCCAGATATTCCACCTCTTGTACTCCAAAGAAACATTTGGAGGTTTTTTCATATAGTTTTTTCTCCTCAAATAGCTTGATCACCCTGTCAACATGTTGAACATGATCCTTCCAAGACCTACTATAGATTAGTATATCATCAAAAAATACTAACACAAAATTTTTAAGGGTTTGAAAATGGAATTCATTGACCCTTGAAATGTAGAAGGTGCATTGGTAAGGCCAAAGGGCATGACCAAAAATTCATAATGACCCTCCTGAGTTCGAAATGATGTTTTCGAAATATCTTCAGTCTTCATTCTAATTTAATGATATCTTGAATGGATATCCAACTTGGTAAAACAAATTTCTTCATGTAATTCATCCAATAATTCATTAATCACAGGAATGGGAAATTTATCTTTACTAGTGATATTATTGAGCTCCCTATAATACGGACACGTGCGCCATGATCCATCATTATTGTGCACCAATACTATTGGAGCAGAGAAAGAACTTAGAGTAGGTTGAATTATACCAGCCTCTTACATTTTTTCAATCATGCGTTCAATTTCGCTCTTTTCGACATAAGGATATTTGTAAGGCGTAATGTTTGGAGGAACACTTCCTGGAATCAAATGAATAACATGATCATGATCACGAATGGGTGGGAGTCCTTTGGGAGTTTCAAACACCTTGGAATGATTATCCAATACTTTTGGAGATCTAGAGAAATAGATGATTTTGATGTTGGAACTTCTAGTGAGCATAATTGTGCAATTACACCTCATTGTTATTTCTTTAGAAGATTTGTCATGACATTAGAGCTTATTATCTTTCCTGACTTCCCTACGATACCCCGTAATTCAACTTCCTTTCCTTCTGAAAAAAAATTCAAGAAAAGTTCTTGAAAATTAAAATCTATCGTCCCCAAATATTTTAACTATTGTACTCCTAGTACAACATCATCACCTCCCATTGGAATGGAAAGAATTGGAATATTCAATACATATTCCCCCATGGTTAGCTTGATATTATGGCACTTTTCAGGGCAATTTATATTTCCTCCATTTGCAACCATCACTTGACACTCTGGTGCTAAGTATAAGAAGCAATTCAATTCGTTGACTACCTTACAATGAATAAAATTATGGGTATTATGTGAATCAATCAACACTATTACATTTTTCTTCTTGATATGTCCTTCTATCTTGAGAGTTTGAGGAGTGGTAATTCCTGCCAATGCATTACAAGATATGGTCAGACTCATTTCTTCTTTCTCTAGGGTTGCTTCCTGGTGTATATCCTCTTCTTTTGAATTTTCTTGTCCATTTTCTTCCTCCTCTTCACAATCTACGTAAAATAATTTCTTCTTAGGACACTTATGACCTTTAGTGTATTTTCTATCACAACTGTAGAAAATCCCTTTTGATATTTTTTATTCCAATTGTTGTGTTGTAAACCTTGTAGGGTGTGGAAGTATAGGAGTAGCAACACTTCCATATTTATAGATGTGAGTATTAGGCTTCCTTGTCGCCATTATTTTACTTTAATTTTTTCTTTCCAACCTGAATGCCTTCTCCAATGAATCCTGTTCCCAAAGTTGAACCTCATGTTGGATGTTATCCTTTAAATTCCCTATCAAGACATCGATCTCTTGTTCCTCTAGAATATTAGTTACCCTTGTATTCAATTTTTGGAAGTCCTCAATGTTCTCCAACATTGAACCCTTTTGTTTGAGATTTATTAATTGGATAAAGAAGGTGTTGCTATTTGTATCCTTATAATGTGTTATCATTTCCTCCGTAAAAATTGACCAAGTGACAATTTTTTTATGAGAGAAAAGCCATCAATACCATACAAATGTATTTTTTTCTAAATATAAAGTTGCAATGCGTACCTTTTGTGTGTTTTTCACATTATAGAGATCAAAATATTGCTCCATCTATAGTATCCATGTTATGAGATCCTTGCCTGCAAATTTACTCACATCGATCTTTGGAATATCATGGGTCTTAAATCCAACATTAGAGTCTATGAAATCATGACTAACATTTCTTTTGTTCTCATCATGAGTTTTCTCTACTACCTTTTTGCCGTTAGGAAGCTTTTCCTGTAGCAACTTTGCCAAAACTTCCATTTAATTCTTCGAATATTCCATGTTTCCTTCTATACCATCGATCTTAGCTTCCATGCCATCCATATTAGCTACCATGGGATCCATCTTAGCTTCCATGCCATCCATCTTAGCTTCCACACCATCCATATTAGCTTCCATGCCTTCCATCTTAGCTTCCATTCCATTATTCAAGCCATCCATCTTAGCTTCCATGCCTTTCTTCAAACCATCCATCTTATCTTCCATACCTTTCTTCAAACCATCCATTTCATTTTTTATTACTCTTTGCGAGAGTGAATTTCATTGCACTTGGTCTTTTAATTTTAATATATCATGTTGCACTTCTTCTTCTTCATGAGCATAGTAGAGCCTTCTAAGGGATTAATGGGCATTGAATTATTTTTAGGGGGGATTTTAGAACATAATACTGATATATATGCTTCAATATTCCCTTGGAATCACTTCAAATTGATTTCCCAAACAAGAATTTTTCAAATTTTTTTTTTAAATACACACCTTTTTTCTTGATTTTGAGGAGCTTGATATTGAAATTGATGTTTCTCTCTAATTTCGGATTTCCAATATTTGACCTTTGGTCCTGTAGTAGCTCTCTAAATCTTCTTTCCAATTCCACAGGTTAGATCTGATTTGGATTCTTCAAGATAAAGTTTGCCTGATCTCCCACAATGACCTAATTATGGACTATGTCAGTAAAGAAAACTTGTACGACCTACTATCACAAAATTGTACATGATAGGCTGCTAATCATACAATCTCATGTAACTGTTTCAAACCAATCTTTTGAATGAAGCTTATCCTCTTCAGTCTGAGAGGGATCTCTCAAAGGGTCAATGATATTGAATAAAGATATGTTTATATGGCTAACTCTGTTTAGGAAACAAATTTCTTATGATGAGTGTAGGTTGAAAATAGTATCAGTATGAGAAAATTGGGCTTATGGAGTCAAAACCTTTAGCGATTTAGTAGTGAGCTTATTTGACATGGAAGTTAAGGAAGGTAAGAGTTTTTAGCAGTAGTACACACACACATGAAACAAGAAAATATACAGTCAATTAATCTATAAAGGAAGTCACAACATTAAAAGAATGAATTCTGAGTATTATAAATGAAAACCACTACAAATGGAATACATAAAAGATATAGATAAGATAGATAGGCACTAAAAACTCAATCAGAATCTCACATTCGTCAAGTAACAAATCTTTGTATTGCTGAAACAATCAAATTACATAAATCTTGTCTTTGCCAAAAAATCTCCAACCCTTGACAAATTCGACTCTATGGCCTTTAATAGACTTGTTACATCATAAGATGATCTGCCTCCTAGCTAGATTCATCAAATTTTTTCCTAATGACACATTGCATAACCATAAAACATCTACTTAATGACAAAATGACAGCTATCCTACTTGACAGTCCTTATCCAACTAGGACTCAAACTGCTCATTATTAAATTTAACAACTTTATCCTCTAAAGCAATTACATATTTAACAAGTATACTTTCACATGTTCAAATTGGGATGATGGGGTTCCTCATTACATGACCACTTAATTTAACCTCCTATAAAACTAGAAACAAAATCATGCTTTTTAGGAAAATTGATCTTCTTCTTGCATGAATGATTTGGCTGCTAATTTATCTTCATTTCGTGGTCTTTGATTACTGAATAACTACTTGTCATGGTTCTTTAACTCTTAGATAAGATCCAGCTATTTGAAAATGCTCCAAAACCTGATAAAAGAGCTCCAACACAGTACGCTACGAAATTAAGGCAGTTTCATAGCGTATTTTCGTAGCGCTTCAAAAATGCCATTTAATCTCAAATTTTTTGATTCTTTCCTTTGGCATGGTATTCATCATCCTTAGAAATCTCTCCCACATAAATTTCACCTCTTTTCAATTGTCAAATTGGTTCAAAAAGGAAAAATAATAGCTACAGTATTTTCGTAGCATTTTGATGTCCTTCAAGCCCAGGCACGCTACGAAACTGCTGAAAAGTGTTAAAAATCCAGATTTTTGTATAACTTGAAAAATGAACCTCATAACTACCAAAAACTTTTTTTTAACATATCATTAGCCTTAAAAACCATAAAAAAACTCACCTTATGATCCTTGAGGCATTTCTTCCTCATTTATAATTGGTTGAGCAATTGGCTCTTCAAGCATTGTCATTTTAAGGCCTTTTTTCTCTAACTCTTCATGAATTAGTTCAATTTGCTCTTGAAGGTCCTTAACCTGGTCTTTCAATCTTCTATTGGTGGATTTAAACTATGTGTTCATCCTCTTGACATGTTTGGCCTCTTTCCTTGCTGGAATGGTCCATTTGATAAGCTGCTGTGTGTTATCCAAATTCTTGGAAACAATGTCAGCCTGTTCTTCCCAAATTGCCTTCATATTTTCAAATTGAATCTTCTCTACATTGTGTTTCCTTGCTTCTCTTTTCATAAAATCAATTTCATGATTGGCAAATCTCATTTTTTGTTCAAGGAGCTGCAACTCTGTTTTTCCATCACCTTCTCTTTTCCTTTCGTTGTTTTGCTAATTTTATCTTTCTCTACAAGTGATGAAAGGTCAATGACCTCCTGTGGTGGTTGGACTGTGATAGTAGGTGGTGGAAGCTCTTTGCTTCTCTCTAAAAGCTTCCTAGCATGCCTTGTCATAGGCTTTCTTGCTTGGAACATGAAACCTGCATCCTCTCCCTCAAATTCGAATTTCTTTGCAGATTTAGCCCTTTTAAAGTTCTGTCCACCTTCCTCTATGTCCTCAGCCTAGACTATAGGAGTTTCTTCTATGTCAATGTCATGTAAGATATCTTAAAGATTTCCTTTAGCTATTGCTCTGTCCTCTGCAGCCACTGTTTTCTCTTCTAAGGCCACTGTTTCGCTCCTTGTCCTCCTTTTTGTTTCTTTTTTACTCACATATTTTTTTTGTTTTGCAGGTTTGACCACTTTTGACTTCTATTTTGCAAGTGGGGTACTTGGTGTGTCAAAAATCTACAATTTCTTTGTCTCCATCACAATTGGTTCACTTAGTTATACTCCTGCAAGTCCACTTGGTTCTGCTATCAATGGTTCACTCTGCTTTGTTGCTAATGGTGATGGAACCTTCCTAAGTTTAGGAGTTTTGAAGGAGTAAGAGCATCCAACTCAAAACCACTAACAAACAAAAATGATGACTAGTATCTGCCTAACCTTTGGAGTTCATCTAAGAACAAAACATTCATTAAACCATGATGAAATAATGAAGTCTCACTCCCTTTAGAATTTTCTTGTACCTTATCTGCCATTTTTGAAAAACTTCTATGCAAATAGAACGACAAATCAAGGGAAATCTTACCAGTAAAGTGCAAAAGTAATTTGAAATGATATGAATATACTTTGTGGTATCTCCCTTCACAAGTAAAGTACTTTTGGATGATGAGAAACAATTTTGAATAGTTGTCTTTTATGCAGCTCCTTGGAACAACATTGGTGAGATCCATTTTACTGTTTTTAGGCTTCATGAATTCTTTGCATTGCTCCATGTTAAACTTGAAACCTTTGAACCACTTCTCCTGTCCTCTTGGGATCCCTATAGCAGCTGCAATAACCTTTGGTGTGATGGATAGATTTAGCATTCCCACCTTGGTGGTTGTTCGATTGAAATTCAGAGCAAACTCTTTTGAAACCTGTGTATGGAAGCCTTGTAATTTCTCACAAAAATGTAGACAACCTGTCCTTCTGAAGACTTGAATTGTTGTTGGGTCTTCATTGATCAAATTCATGTCTGCAGGTTCATATGTTAGGCATTGGCCACCCTTGTTTGTCCTTCTTTTCTTTGCCATGGTTTCTTCAGTGTATTCACAGCCTCGCTTGATGAATTGCAGCCTCGCTTGATGATGCTCAATGTAAACCTTTGAAAACTTCAGCCACAAATTTGGCTTAGTGCACTAGCTCTCCAGAGCTCAATATCATGCATGAAGGAATGGGAAATAAGAAATGACTGAATTAGGAAAGGATTTGAAGTTTTTATGTCTTCTCATGACCTTATGATGACTCATACATACCTAAACTGATCATGATGATTGCAAACTTGAGCATGTACCTTGGTTTTATCCCTCCATGACTCGAATGGCATCTAACCTACTCATTCCCAATGAATTTCTGACACCTAACAGCTAGACTGATAAGACAGACAAGAAACCGTGCTTTCGTAGTGTTTTTAGTGTTAATTTGGCTATTTTCACTACGAAAATATCAACAGTTTCGTAGCGAAAAGTGACTTTTCAAAATTTATTTCGCTACAAGACTATGGTTTCTTGGCTAAAATGGAATTTTCGGCACAAAAACCTTGGAAATTGAAATCAGTCAGAAAATGATGAGTGATGTGACATGAGGGAGTTTGAAAATGAGTGGGTTTAGACCTTAGGGTAACTTAAAACAAGAAGAATTTAATATTTCCCTTAACCACGCATAAAAAATGAATCCTACAACCTAATTTTTGACACATGAACTTATTCAGCCTTGTCAAATGATGCTTCATTTTTTTTGGGTGATAACATGACCTACCACGTGTCACTGTTTCTTCCTTCATCTCTGAAATTGATACATAGGAAAATACAGTCTTTGTCCTTTTGGCCACTATTTATAGAATTCCAATCCGATTCTTAGAGAGAGAGTTATGATGATTTTCCCAAGGTCACCTCTTTGAAATAAAATTCGGTAGCCTACAAAAACCCTAACTTCCACAGATCAAATCTCCGAAAATATTGCGAACCAAGATCTGAAATTTTTACACGAAGTTCCTTAGGATATATTCCAAAATGGTTTTTTTTTTAGCTTATTAATGTTTGTAGAAAAAAAAATTATAGTGAAAATTCCACGATGACCGGTTTGAAGTAGTGAAACCCTAGAATCCAAAGCTCTGATACCAAATGTTATGAAACCAACTCCCAAACTAGAATAAAAGAGAGATCAATGCTTAGAAATCAGCCACTTAGAAGGGGAAACCTCATTTACATTACATAAATGAACAATTCTTGGATGATACAAATGAAAAAACCTCCTTTCTATATATGGAAGTCCATGGTATCACATTATAATCCTAGTCGACCTAACAATTATAACGTAAGGACACAATAATAAAAATAGGGGGCTTTTATGGGGCACAATAATAAAAATATGGGGACTACAAGGGTAAAAAAATAGCAATAAGGGGGATACACTAGCAACAATAAGGGACTACACTAGTAATATATTGACCTAACAGAAATGATGAGAATAGTGTATGTGTGTATTGCACAAAGAGAAAGGGTGATTTATGCGTAAAGAATTTTTTTTCTTGGATAATTTATGTAAGAATAATTTCACCTCAGGGACATCTGGGTCTGTTTGAATTTCCTCTTTACAAAACATTATCTTCAGACAAGGAAGATTAGGGAAAGCGGCATGGCCATGAACAACGCAGAAAGTGCATGGAGGAGTAGAATTAGGTGTTGGAGATGGTGTGGCCATCATTAGATTGTCTTATCCTTGCCCCATTTTTTTGGGGCTTCCCCCCCCCACATTGGTTGCTTTCATAATAGGATTGGGTTCCTACTGAGGTTGCAGCGGAGCTAAAGCAGTTATAGGGGTGGTATGAACTGATTGTACATGTGTAAAAACCACATAAGATTTGAGCTAATCAGGTGAGGTGTTTGTAGGAGGATCAATATGCCAATTTGGGATCCCCGAAGTAAAATTAGGTAGACTCAACAAAACCATCATAGGGGTGGAGACTATTCCAGCTAGTGGTAGGAATAAGAAAGGTATTTGGCCAAATGGATGGTGTTGGGCAGGGACCAACTTGGTCCAATATTGAGCCTAAGGCTCCACATTTTAGGAAGTGGAGTGCACGAACCAACGAAGATAAATTAATCACGCATATTTTTAGGATTTTTAGGGGATTTGGGGCGGGTCAAAGCCCCTCTTTTTGTAAAGGGGTCAAGTTTAATTTGTTATTTTATGTTTTCCCATGGTATTGTAAGTATGCGAAGGATATATAAAGCAATGTATTGTCAAGTCATGATACATGAATAAATATATCCATGTATTGAGTCTGTAATTTGCACTATTTTATGTGTTTTGGGCCAAAGGGAAGGCTCCACAACTATGTGCGCAAAGGCCTTGGTTTGCATTTGTGTGCGCAGACCACCCACAATTTTGTCTGCAAGGTGAAGAAGGATTGTATTGAAAATATTCATCATTAATAAATATAAGGAAGGTTATGAAGTATTTTTCTATTATTTGTGCAATATGTTTATTATCTATATTTGAAGTTGTGTTATGCATCATGAAGTATTTTATGTTGTTTTATGATTAGTGAGTTCTGTCATACTTTTTATATGATTTTTATGGTGTTAAATACATTATAATACTAGTAAAGGTGGAGTGTGTGATGGTATTCAGTAGTTATTGAAGCATCAATTGTAAAAGTAAATAATCACATCCACGTGGTCCAGAAAATCATAAGAGATAATTTTAGTAGTAGAGCCACATCCTATTGTTCCTATGGATGTAGAAACCTAGTTTTGACATCCCCCAATATTTTCTCGGGTGAGACTATGATCTACGCTAAAGCTTGTTGTCGAAAGGGTCAGTGATAGAGGGTTTTTTTGGTTGCGTAACAACTTCGAACCTTGGCCGAAACCCCTTTGACCCAACAGATTGTGTCCAGGAGGAACTCCTCCTTAGGCACCTGTGAGTTTAGATCAGTAGGTTGTTGTTGATATGGCTGCTGGGAAGACATACTAAACTGCTTTTGGCGGTCTGTGAAATTTAGAGCATGAAAAAACTGGAATTTCTATGCATAGTGAAAATATGAAATGGGCCGTAATATTCCCCTAGTAACGAGTAATCTTCATAGACGCATGGTTTTATTTCGGTCAAGGAATACATGGATTTTTTACCCACCATTAAAAAAATGACATTTTGAGGCAATGTATGAGACTAAGGATCCTAGTAAGTCAATTGATCAATGGTGACTATCTTACCCTTGTGAGGGAAGATCATGATACAAAATACATAAGATGTAACCACTTTCATAATGTACATGAAAATATGACCAAGAAAGAGGTTATAATCGAGGGGTGCATCAATGACTTCAACATCAACCATGACTTGCTCATCGTCAATGACGACAGGAAAATTTTGGTATAGACTGACAGGTTGCGAGAAGAAACCATTGTATTAGTGAAGAGTGATAGTTTATGGTGATAGGTCAATGGAACCGAGTTTCTTCCATAGATTAGACAAAATCACATAGATGGATGCTCCTTAGTTGACAATACACCACTAGACAATGGCATTCTTAATGGATACTGGTATCTGAAAGGATATTGACGAAGGAAGGTGAGGATGATTTGTGTTGTCAAAATTGAAGACAATCAAGTGATCATATGAAGGATCCAAAACACCTAAAGCAGTTAGTAGAGATTTTCTTTGAGATGCACATTCCTAGAGAACTTCCAACATTGACATGGCGACAGGAGATTGTGACAAGTCATCTACTATATTATAGGTGTGGGAGGCTCAGGAATTTGTAGCTTTTCTAATTAACGAAACTTTATAAATACTATATGGAACCTCAATCTTAGGTGGAGGGATATGTAAGGTATCATTGAGTTATGAAAGAGGCTCTATGGATACTTTAGGTTATGCATTGATGGTTGACTTTTAAAGAGGTTTGTCATATTGGCACAATCGAGTTTGGAGGTTGGCTTCTTCGAAGTTCATCATAAGGTTTTGGTAAAACCCATTCCCTGACTAATGGGAGGGGGGAATTGGAGGATTATAGCTATATTTGGTGGCCACACATCATTGGTGAGGGAAGGTGTTCGTGAGTATTGTCGGTTGCAGAGAAGGAAGAGAATATGGAGTCATAGGCTACTTCCCTCTATAGGCATATTCTTGATCTTCCAATGCTTTTCACATCTAAGGGAGAAGGGGATATTCATGAGTATAATGTCCATAAGTATTGAAACAAGCACAAGTTTTATTTATTCAAAGTGCCTTGTTTTGCTTGGGTTGTCTGCCCTATTTTTGGGTTGAAGTATTAGACTAGTCACCCTTATTGGGATTAGGTTGGTGACCTTGGTTGCCCTGATTTCCCTAATATGGCTTATTTTTGTTACATTTCCCCTTATTATTTCTCTAGTATTAGGGGTATGGGAAACATTTGGCTGAGCATATACCTCCCCTTGAGGAGGCGGTGGTTGTTGCGGAAGAGGGGGTTGAGGAATGGGAGGTTAGGGTGTTGGTGCCATTAGGGTTGGAGAAATAGGTAGTGCATAAGGATAATATGGATTCACAAAAAAAAATTGATAACTAGGCTGAGTAGTATCTATCCCTGGCATCGACTGATGGAGATGGGAAAATTCATATCATACTCATGCCTTGGTAGGATTTAACTCGTGAGGGATTAGGAGGGGGATAAGCATAGGTGGAACTGTACCCCCCCAAGGTTGGATATAACCCATGGATCCTTGTGGATATGGGGGAATATTGAGGGTAATATACTGACCCAATAATACGAATTTGTGGAAGAAGGCTTAGGCCTAGGAAGGTTAGGGAGGATGGTATAGACATAACCCGATTGGGCATAGATCAAGTCAAACTTCAAAGTCGTCTAGACAAATTCTTCTTATGTTTGATGGAAATGAGACGTGGAATATTTAAAAATAGTAATGAGAAGGGATCACAAGAACCAATCCATATAAACATGGTCTTTGAATTTCAGAGATTTTCATAAGCTCCACCTTCTACACCACTCTTAAACGTGATAAGAAATGTGGGTGGTAGAAGTTTAACGGAATGATGTCAAAAGTTTGGTATTGGTATCATAACGGATAGGTAGTTAGAAGTAAGATATGAATTCATTTTCAAGGGTCACGAATGTCGAATGAGATGCACAATCTTGGTCAACATACCACTTCAGCAGCAGCACTGGTGAGGGTGCATTGAAAGGGGGATAGATGGATGGAATCTTCTATGACATAGTTAGAGGAACACGACATGTGAAATGAGCGAACGTGTTTAGTAGGATTCTCTCTAGAGTTCCCTTAAAATTTGGGTATATTATATTGGAGCTTGGTTGGCATGGGTGGCTAATTTGAATCATGATGAAGAGGATCTTTAATGAGCTGATTCAAATCAAGGATACTTAAACCAACGATATAAGGAAGAAATGGTTGGGTAGAATCCATTCCTTATGAGGTTCTAATATTACCTCCAGGAGGGGGAACCTAAATATTACTAAAATTATCGTCAACGTTTCCTCCACTATTGGTGCCTGCATTAGGACTAACATTACTGCATGTGTTGACACCCAATATGCTAGCGGCTTGCGGCTAAGAGGACTCGTAATTAGAGGATGAAATAGATGAATAAAAAATACTAGAATCTCATGATGGAGTAGGGATAGGGACCCTGACTTGTCGATAAGATGTTAATGGATGTCCTAACAGGAACTAAGGGTGAATACCTTGGAGTCTCTACAACAAATTTCTAGGGGCTACAATAATGTCAGGAAAAAGAAAACAATAAAGGCTAGAGAAAAAGGTTGAAGAAAAAGAACAACAGATAGAAAGCAAACACTAAGTGCAGTGGTGAAAATTGCAAGGTCACCATTATGTATTTTTATTCTAATTCAAGCAAGTTCATTCTATAAAAATGACTCCTATCCTAAGGTTAAATAAACCTAAAAAGAGTCCTCATATTATGTTTTGATGGCCTTGCAAAAAAATGATTAGTTGCAAGACCTGATATCTGCAAGGAGGGAAGTCTAGTGAAAGGTAGGGTAAAGGGATGGTTATTTCCCAAAACCACTTCCTATAAGGCTTTTATCCTAGGAATGGAAATTAATTTACCTCTATCCAACAAGGGTGAGTGAATATTGAGTTTCGGGATAGTCAGTCATGGACCAAAATTCCCTACCAAGGGTTGGGTAGCCTCAAGGGGAACCACTAGTATCCTTGGCCTAAGTTTAACCCCCTCTTAAATGGGTTTCTTCCTAGAATTGGTGTTAGCTGTTGGATGGTGGAGGATTTAAGCTCCCTTATTAGACAACCACTATGTCTCAATGTAAGTGATTGGTGGAAATTATTGGGGTGCCAACCCCACCAACCCTATCTTATCTAAAAGATGGTTTTTCCTAGGTACCCACATGGGCTTAAATATATGTGTGCTTAGATTAAGTGGTTATTTTTAAAATTATTGTCTTGGAGGTGAAAACCAAGAACTCGTTTGCTTAGGATGTTTAATTTGTGTGATATGTCATAGGTTTTTCATGCAACATATCATGTTTTGCTAGAAAGTATATTGCAGAAGAAAAAGCATAACATAAATGAACATAAAAGTAAATAAATACACTCTACACCCACCCAAGGAGGCCTAATAATTTCACAAAAAGAGAAAAGGAAGGAAACCAAAATGGATATCACAAGATAAAGGGCCAAATGAGTTGCGATCTATGGTAAAAAAGGCCTACTTTGCATACAAAAACAAGCACAAAAGCACTAAATTCTATATTGAAAAGAAGAAAACCACTAACTAATGAAAAGGCACATAAATAATACTTTGAGGAATGGTGAAACAACGGAAAAATAGGGGCTCAAATATCACTTAAAATTCTTGTAAAAGGTAAGAACAAAAGGTCTAATTTTTTGAAAAATACTGGGAAATAGTTCTGAAATAGTAGACTAATAGCTTAGCTAAATCCATTAAAAAATGGAAGAGGAGTACTAGATGGTGAGCCATGGTAATGCACCAAGAGTTATGCAACTCCCAGAGGCTACTCTACTTTACTTTATGAACCCGGGGTTCATACAAACTTGGAGGTGATGGTGCTATATACACAGTAGATGCATTTTACTCATGCCATCTTCTTCTCAGTTCTACGATGGGGTGCTACATCGAGGGTTATTGCTAGGATATGAAGTCTTTCACACTTTTGAATGAAAAATAAGACTAAAAATAACTCATGAGCATTACTCTATAAAAAAAAAAAGAAACTATTCTATATCATAAAGACTCATCTAGCTATTTTCAAGAAAGGAAATCCACACTTAACCTAATGCAAGAAATAAAGCTAAACAAGTGCCATTCATGATTTAAATTGCTGAACTGAACTTGCATAAAGGGAAAATAATCTAGGCACACATGCTGAACCAAATGACTGATTGAAATATATCTATCTCATGCTTGATTTCTATGTTTTAAAAATGCATCTATCAATGACCTAACTATGCTTGTTGTTGGAACAAGGTATCCTAAAGCTGCGAATTTTGTCCGTTTTTGTATATTTTTTGTATTATTTAGTCTAGCATAGGGGTTTTGGGGTGGGTAAAAACCCCAAAGGCATTGTAATGGGTCAAGGGTAGACCAAGAGTCCGCAAACCATAGTTTGCAGACCATTGGATGCATAGGCTAAATCAGTTAAATAGATGAACCTTTTTGAGTCTAAGGTAGGAAAGAATCAAGATTGATGTTAAGCACGAATTGTTAGATCTATTTTTGGGTTGTTTGGGGAAGGAATCCTATTGGTTGTGTGCGCGGATCTCCTCAGTCCTGCTGTGTGCAGACCTTGATGGCTGTGTGCGTAGGCGGTATTTAGGATTGTAAGAATATTTTGCTATTAATATATATGCGAAGTACTGTTGATATATGATGTTATCTGGATCTGTTTTGCTATGATTAATGTGAACTTGGGTTGTATGATTAAGATGCGAAAGTATTTGTTTGATAGCTGCGAAAGTATATTTTTTTCTGTTATATGAATCTATGATCTATTAATTGCTGCGATTATAGTTGCTGTGTTTATAGATTGGTATTACACACGTGGATGTGAAGGTAATTACTAGATCAATGATCTGTTATATAAGCCTGTAACTAGGTCTATTAAATGCGAGCTTGATAAGCTGGGAACACAGATCTGCTTGACTTACCTACTCTCTCTCTCTCTCTGGCTGCAAAAACTTGGTTCCAACACCCTCCCATACTGCTTTGGGTGAGACTCTGGCTTGTGCAAGCAGGTCACTGCTGAAAGAACCAGTAGTATAGGGGTTTGTTGGCAAACCTTAACCTCCGAACTTGGGCTGGGACCCCTCGAGCCAACAAATGATTCTATTTCCGGGACTGGGAGCATTTTGAGAGAGGGATCGGGTAATTCCCAGAACACATTGGACACCTGAAAAGAAAGAGATCTACGAGTGGTTCAAAAAGAGAATTCAGGAATTCACAGTAAGAGAGAATTGCATTGCAAAGCTAACCACAGAGAAGTGGAAGAATAAGTAAATTTTCATAGAGATATACAAAATTTTCTTTGTGACATTTGTGATCGAGCTTCAGGAGTGGCTCGCAAGGCTCGTAGATTTCCAGAAGTGTTGGAAGGATGAACGGGTCGCGCAGTGGACCCCAGAGCTGATTCATCAGTTAGAAAAGACTGATAACACCATCACTCGCACAGTAGATCACTAGGTGGACAGTGTGATAGGAGGGTTTGTGACTAGATTTGCAATTGATCAATTTGTGTCCTACTCTGAGACAGAACAAAGATTCTTCAAGGGTTTCCGGGGTAAGTTTCTAAGAACTCTGGCATTACTAATTAAGATCTTATTGTGCGAAAAGAGCATTTTGTGTAGTCGCACAGAGTGAATGAGCTCTGATCAAAGTGAGGGTACAACACGCAGTGGTAAATACTACAGAACTACTAAAAAAGGAGATTGATTTGTCTACAGTCCAGTAAGAAATTCTGCTGTGCACAGCTCCCCATCTATGCCACCATCTAACCCTCATAGGGGTAAGAACTCACCTCCACCACCACCAGAAGACGATATGGACTCGCACATGAAGCTACCCACCTTCAAGGGTGTAGGTGATGAAGATAGGTAAACTTCTTGGCCACATTATATCTAAGAAAGGGATTAGGATAGACCCACGAAGAGTTGAGGGAATACTTCAAATTACACATCTGAGAAACATCAAGGAGTTATAGTCCTTTATAGGGAACATCAATTTCCTTAGGAGATTCATTCCCAATATTGCTGAGCACCTTAGGAAAATAACTGACATGCTAAAGAAAGGTGCAGGAATCAAGTGGACTGTTGAAGCTAGAAAATATTTTGAGTCAGTAAAACTCGCACTCACACAAGCCCCTGTTTTGATCAGCCCAGAATTCTCAAAATATTTTCTGATCTTTTCCTTTGCCTCTGAACACACAATAACTGCAGTCCTGCTGCAAAAGAATTCAGAAGGTAATGAACAACCAATTGCCTTTTTCATCAAAGCCTTAAGAGATGCACCCTTGAAGTACAACATTATGGAAAAGCAGGCCTATGCCCTGGTAAAGGCCTTAAAATACTTTAGGGTGTACATTCTGCATTCTCACACCATAGCCTATGTTCCAAATATAGTGGTTAAAGACATCTTGTCCCAAGACCCTGATGGGAAAAGGGGAAAATGAATTGCTACAATCCTGGAATACGACCTTGAAATAAAACCCGCCAAACTGATCAAAGGTCAAGGCCTGGCCCAATTAATGGCTGAATCTAATCTGCAGGCCCTTGACATTAACATGATGAATGCCGTAGATGAGCAAGAAGGATTGCCCTAATTAACTCTGTTGGAGGAGCAGCTTAACTTCTCAGTACTCGACATTCTTATGTGCTCACCATACTCAATGCCCTCTTAACGTTACAGGGTGTAAAACTTTATCTATAAACTCAAAGCTATAAAAGCTAGAAATTATCGTATTTTGAACAAGAATCTATATTAAGAAAATCCAAATGGCTATTGTTGAGTCAGTTTGTCTTAAATCCAAGTCGAAAAAATGGTTAGGCCCATGTTGGGGAGCAGGGAGGCCACCTGAGTTGGAAAGCCACTGCAAATAAGATACTCAGGGCTGGTTACTATTGGCCTACACTCTTCAATGATGCCCATAAAATGATTCTTACTTGCCACCAATGTCAGATCTTTGAAGGTAAAAGAAAACTCCTCCCTCTCCCTTTGCAACCTATCACCGTAGAAGGTCCCTTCATGCAATGGGGCCTAGACTTTATTGGGGAAATTCACCCTTCTTCTTCAGGACAACATAAATGGATCCTAACTGCCACAGATTACTTCACTAAATGGATAGAAGCCATACCCGCTAGGAATGCCACTGATTCTGTCATCATTAGGTTCCTAGAAGACTTCATCCTTTCTCGGTTTGGCTGTCCAAGGAAAATAATCACTGACAATGCTGCTGCTTTCGGATCCAAGAGAATGGTTTATTTCTGTCACAGGTACGGAATAGCACTCGGTCATTCAACCGCCTATTACCCCCAAGATAATGGCCTAGCTGAATCATCTAACAAAAGCCTGGTTACAATCATTAAGAAGCTGCTGGAAGAGAACAAAAAGTCATGGCATAAAAAGTTGGTACATGCTTTGTGGTCCGACAGCTCACCACAAAGAAACTATTGGCATGTTCTTTCCATCTAGTTCATGGGACTCATTTTTTTCCTACCGTGCCCTTGGAGTTCCGTAATCAAACCGTCCAGGAGACCCAATCAGAGGAAGAAAACATGATAAAGGATAACCGTACAATCCATCTTCGAGAACAAAGGAGGAGGCATAGCGTATCCTGGATACGGTTCGCAGCGATAAAGAGGCCACGACAAAGAGCCAAAGCCTGTTGAGTCAAAGTTGGGGACAAAGTTCTCGAAATGGGACTCAAGGAGAGAGGACATAAAACATGGCAAGTCGTGATAAAAGCATCAAGGTCCATTAGGCCATCCAAGCTTCTATGTTATCTTAATGCATTTTTCTTACAAGAAATGAATAGAGCAGAATTGTTTGGGGGTCCTGTCAATGGCAGGATGCTCAAACACTACTTCACTAATTTTCGCCCAAGCCCATTTCTATTGTACATACTATCATAGCTTTTACTTTTCAAGAAAGAGAACAGCTTCAAAAATAGAGAAGGAAGAGGTTCAAACACGCTCAAAACATGCATTCTATGCAAAAGGTTGGTTCTAATATGATCAAAACTCGAGCTGAAGGAAGAAAACTTCACTTAATATGCCCAAAACGTACTGAAATCGAAGAAAAGAGGTGACCTTGGAAATATGCTCGTTGATTTTGAGGCCAATAGGTAGTAAGAAGGATATTTCAAATTGCAGATTTCCAACCTTCACAATTTTGCTCTCAAATTTTCAACAATTTTCTGTCCATAAGCAAATTTCTTTATGCTTTGGATCCACAGCAAGTCAGACAGTCTAATCCTGGCTTGACTGTTTCTCAATTTCCTGTCTTAGAATGTAGGAGAAGAAACCTGTTGGACAGTTTAATCCCAACAGGTAGTAGATTAGGTAGAGAATTATATGAGACCAACAGTCTAATCTGGCCTCATGGAGGAATAAGGATAGATTTAGAATAGGTTTGTTTTTTGTTTTGAAAATAAAGTGTAAAGGGTCTGCTAGTTCAAATGCACCCAAAAGGAAATGTTAGAAATGTGGTTGGGTAGGTAGATTGGTTGGGAAAATGTTCTGCTGATTTGTGTATCTAACATATTGTGGCAGCTGAAAATTGAAGAAAGAAAGGGATGTGCCGAGCAGCAGGCATCTGGCCTACTCCAAAGATTATTTCTGGTTTCTTGACTCCTTCAAGAAGAAGCCATCCCCATGTGGAGCCACTGTTAGCCCCCCTATGAAATTCTTGACAAGCAAGCTGGGGGCTATGTCATTTTAGAGACCTTCAAGGAATGCATCTCCCTTGAAGACACATCATCCTTGAGGTCTCCCTGTGATTTGCCTTATACAAATCCCCTCTGCTGGTCCATGCCTCAAAAGGCCTACATTGCCCCTCATATCCCTGTAAAATACCACCTTTTACGCCTTTCACCCTTGGTCAAGAGTCCCCTCTCTTTCCCCCCAATTTCCCTTGCTTATCCCCAAAATCCCCTCAAAAATCCCTTTTAAACCCCCCAATGCAATTTGATATGTTGGAATCCCCTTTCCGCATCTATTGTTAACCCTCTTAGCCTTTAATTCCTTTGAAAATGGGTTAAAAACCCACTTCCGACCTTACAACAGGCTTAAGCCCCTTTCTGATAGCCCCGCGCTCCTTTACCTTCCACAAAACCCTGCGCGGTAACCATCCGCTTGCCCAAAAAGTGCTTATCTCCCATGCCCACGGTTCATTCTTTGGAACGCGCCATCGTCGTTCATTTTTCTCGTCAGATCAACAGTCCACAGTCCTCCCGCCAGTGGCCCCCGCCCGCGCGCTGTTCCGAAACCGCCTGTTTATTCCGCACCGCCTCTGGGCAGAGGGTGGTTTTTCTCCATCGGCCAGCGATTCCATACAACTGCGGTTGTGTGTCCTTTGTACGATGGAAAAACCGCCCATCCCCCGCACGTTATCTTTTGACCCAAGTCATGCAGCGAAATCATCGTAGGCCGTTAGATCTGTGATGGCCCATCCGACGGTCGTCGATCGACAAAGATGCGCACCATTTAACCCCTGCTCATCACACCCACTGGCCCACCGTCTGTCGTCTTCCGCCGTCGATCTCCGCCGCGATCGGACGGTCCGGATTCATTCTCCCGATGTTGACCATTCCATTGCTCCCGGTCCCGCCACGTCGCCTCCACGTGCACCCTCCATACAGTCTTCCATTCCATCGCATATATTGGTTCTTTTTCGTATTTTTTAACGTTTGCCACGTCTATTTGCTCTGCAGACCGTCACCACCCACCATGAGCACATTTATCCATTCCTGTTGCGATTTGCTACTTTGCATCGTCATCTGCACGACCTTTCTCCACCTCCACATCATCCGCCACCCCATACATGATTTCCTAACTTATTTGTGTGCTTTGCAGGGTTATAAAGAGCTAATGGCCGCCATGGTGCGTGGATCTGCTGCAAGGCCAGCGAAATCTAAAGAAGATCAGTTACAGCAGCTAATTTATGAGCAAGGACCCGGGAAGGTAAAGACTAGATGTTCATTAAAAGAAGTAGGGGTTAAACCTTGTGGAAAACCTTCCGGCGCCATTAAAGTTCAAAATGCACGAGCAGAGACAGAGATGGAGCGGCAAAGTGTTTTAATGCAAGAGGAGAGACTGGAGCACGTTAATGGAGATCTTAAGCCTTAAATCAACGGTTTAAGAGGCAAAGCACTAGTTTGAAGACCCCGAGGATCGATTAAAAGATCCTGAGCATGAATAAAAGGTAATCTCAGGGTTTATTCACTAGCAGAATGTTTTTCTTCTTAAAGGACAAGGCGCCCATACAGCTTTTATTATGCACCGTGTCCTTAAAGGAATTCCCACATTAACAACAGTTCAGAAACGCCAAAACATTCATGAAGCAGACTTCTTAGTAGTTCATTTGTTTTGTTACACATTCCAAGTACAGCAGCACGACCGAAATATGTCAAAGTCATATCCAGAGAAGATCACTCCTGCATAAAGAGGTGTCAGGAATTAAATATTTAGCATTCAAACAGAATGGGCCTCGACCCTATTTCTCTGTTCTGTGTTTAATGATACATTTAGTGTTCACCTACCTCCTCAGTCGATCTTCTGTGTCTCTTCTACTATAAAGCACAGAAGGAAATTATTGTAAAGGTTGTTGATTGGATATCAGAGAAATGCAAGCATTTTCCTCTTGAGACAAGTTCCCTGTGTAATATTGTAAGATAGGCTGAGATTTGATGTATTTAGATTGAATGTTCAAGCTGTGGGCAATGATGTACCTAATTGGTGTTGTTTTTAATATGACAAGCACATTTCTTTGGATATTGATCTAAAGCAGCTGGTGATGTTTTCCTTTCTCTGTATTTGTGATTGACTTTGCTTTCGCTTCATTATTTTTCTTCGCGGTAGTAATAGCTATAACATAGGATTCAATTGCTAAATTTAAAGTTTCTCGCTTCCTACTTTTATGTTTTCTGCTTATATGTGTATCTGAATAGTGATTTCAATTGATTTAACCAGTGTAGTGGATGTTATTGCCTTCTCTCTGATGTATGAATTGATGAAATCTATGTTTAGATGTTCTTGTTAGGATTTAGTTGGATGAGTTGAGAACGCTGGGAGGTCTGGAACCCTGTCTCCGCCTCACTAGGATCTTTCCATCTCAATTAAGCCTTCTAAGATCCCTTGTACCACCTCTGATTTTGTCCAAGAAGGTCTGGAGTTAAATGACCTCTGACCTGATCTATAGACAGAATTGGATGGTTCTCCTCCTTTCAATTTCAGTCCTTAATGTTCCATTTCACCCATCATCCATTAAGATCCAAATGCTCTAGATGACTAGCCCAACTGAAAGCTTGCACATTGAACACAAGTAAATCCTTTCTTGACTCCATTTCCCAATGGCCTTGATGTTCCCTGAGTTATCTGCCTTCGCCTAACTTATTCTTTGCTCATCCTTGTCTTATATTGGACCCTTCTTTCCTAATCCCCAACAACCAAAGAAACAATCAAAAAAACAAACCCTGTACTTCATACCTAGCCTAATATCCTAAACCTGAACCTCAAAGACATATACTTTGATTCATATAGAGAGATCCCTCTCTGGACCTAGGAGGGCTAGATCCTAAGGTCCGAAAGTGGTTCTATGTTGTCTCATCTTTTGGTCTTGTTAACCCGGCCAAAACATGGGAACCCCAACATAATGGCGACTCCGTTGGGGAAAATCTCTGAGAGCCTATCACTACTGAATACTAATCTGTCTCCCAGTCTCGTCACCAACATAATGGCGACTCCACTGGGGACAATTTCTGAATGATATTCGTCTCACTACATCAATAACTTCAGAAGCTTAGAACTCTGGTTAGGTTGACAGTAAGTCACTCCTTTCTTGAATCGACCTCCATTTTTGAGTGTCCATCATACTCTTAGACAGAGCCTGGAAAGGGCCAGGTAGCCTCCAGATCTCACCCTCTTCGGAGGTGACATATCTGTTAAATTCCCTCCCAATCAATCTCTGGTTGGAGTTTGCTGTTTTTGAGGAGATTCCTGAAAGGTGATAGTGCCTAAGCACTGCGGTGGACAGTGTAACCCCTAGACATATCTTAAAACCCTCCACCTGGTGACTCCATTGTTCCTAAATGAAAAGACTCCACTGGTGATCAGTAGGCCTGCTGATTAACTTGGTTTCACAAAAGACTCCACTGGGAGACCAACCTCTAAGACAACATCAACCACAGTAGAAGTAACAAGTAGGGTTAAGCTGCTTGGCTAGGAAACAAAATTCTTCCTTTTAGAACCATTCACACAAGAGCTTATCCCAACCCAGACCCACCTTAAATAGTTGACAATCCGGAGTGTATCCTCAAGGGAGCTCCTACACTTAAAAGATCAGCTATTTCCAGTCACCTTCATAGAGCTAATTCTGCACCAGAAGACCTAACAGCTCTATCACATTTTCCCCCCGACCTAGACCCTCCAAACATTTTACCAAGAACTAGGTCATTCAATCATCTAGACCAGCCAGACCCTGAATCTCACAGTTCACCATCTCATAGTGGTAAGCACACTAGGGACAAAGGAACCCCTCCATCTACGCCACCTGATAACCACTTCATTCAAAACTTGGGGCTCTCCCACCCTAGATCTGCTCATCAGATTTCTGCTGGTCCTAATATCCCTGTCATCCGTATACCAGCTGCTCAAGCCTACCCTATACCTCATCAGAACATTATCATGGTAGCCTGGTATGCACCTCTGGTTTTACCTCAACCCATGTTACCCTTACCCAATGATTATCAGTCAAAAATCCCACACTTCACTGCTAAAGAATCAATCACAACTCAACAACATGTAGATAAAATGGAGGATTATTTTGATTATATGGAAATTGATGATGAAAAAATTAAAATGAGAATCTTTGCCCAAAGCTTAGGGGGCGATGTGAAGAAGTGGTTTAAAATCTTACCTCCTGGTAGTATCCAAGATCTCCCTGCGTTATATCAGACCTTCATAAACAAATGGGAAACTAGGGAAAACCCTCGCCAACTCCTAGCAGAATACATGAGCCTTAAAAGGAATGTGCGAGAGAGTGTCCATGATTACACCACTAGATTCAACAGCATTTACAATGCTCTTCCTCCACACATGAAACCTCCTCAAGGTATGGCCCTGGCCAAATATCCTGAGGGGTTTGATGCTGATATGGCCTACAAGCTTAGGGATAAAGAGTACACCACATTGGAGGACATGCAGAAAGGAGCAGTGAGTATAGAGGCAAACCTAATCGAGAAAAGAGCAAGACTGAGATCTGAGAAGAGGGTAACATATAGGGATGACACTGTAGCTTCCACTTCAGACCAAAATTATGATAGATTATCCAAAAATGTGGATAGGCTGCAGCAAATGATGGAAAAAATGGTTGTCACAATGAGCAATCAGAACAGAAACCAGAACCAGAATCAGAACCAAAACTTTAGAAGGAACAACAATGCTCCCAACAGACAGAAAGAATCAGATCAACAAGTTATTCCCCCTTTCCAAAAATTTCTTGATGAAGATGAGGGAATCATAGAAGAGTCTAAAGGGAATACAATAAACATGTTTGAGACAGAAGACTCAATCCTTAACTGTGACTCAGAGGAAGATCAATCCTCACCTTCATACTGGGATGAGAAATGGTTAGAAACTGAAGATTACAGATTAGGATTTGAAAATGCCATGATGCAGGTCAGAGAACAATATGAACTTAGGAGAAAAAATAACCAAGATAATTCCAAAACAAAGACTCCTGAGGTCACCATAAAAAAGAGACATGATAAAACTTCTAAAGCATCTGCTGAAAATAGTAAAACAACAGCCCAAAGTTCTGGAAAAAGCAAGGAAAAAGACAACCGAGACACTGAAAAACAAAGCCAACCAACCAGTAGCACTGGAACTGCAGTTAGTGCTCCTGATAAAACAATTCCTGACCCTGTACATAGTGAGAAATCACAGACTGATACAACTACTAAGGCAGTGGCCAATAAAACAGAGTCGAGCATTTCCAAGAGTCAATCCACTTTCAATTTAGAGAGTGAGATTGCAAAAATCAAAATCTCTGTCCCACTCTCTGAGCTGGCCACTTAGAATGTATATAAAGGCCAAATTTTGAAAGAATTGAATCTGAGGGAAAACAATGACACTCTAAATTTGAATGATGATCAACCTGTCCTCCTGTTTGGTCCAAAGATTGATGGAAAGTTTCAGGAAGGGGTAGTTCCACCTTTCTATATCAGTCTCAACATCCATGACAAAATACTCCATAATGCCATGCATGAATCTGGAGCATCACACAATCTAATGCCTAAGGTAGTGATGGAAAAGCTAGACCTAGAAATAACATGACCTTACAAAGATCTATATTCGTTTGACTCTAGCAGAGTAAAGTGCCTAGGTCTAATCAAAGACCTATGTGTGAGCTTGACCCAGATCCCAGCTAAGTGTATGGTCATGGATGTGGTGGTGGCAGATGTTCCACCCAAGTATGGCATGTTACTATCTAGATCACGGGGAGCCAAAATGCAAGGAACAATGCAGATGGATGGCTCATATGCCACTATCCCTATATTTGGCCAACTTAGAAGACTGTATAGAGAGTCCCAGATGGAATTCCTAGTCAGCAGCCCCGAGAAACCTGAAAATTCACCATTATACTCTGTGCACATAGACATGGACTCTTTCATTCTTTATAATGACCAATCCTTAGGAGAGCCAGAGTCTGAATGTAGAAATACAAGCAAGGACGCAGAGCCCATGGACTTTAGCATAATGGCTACCCTAGAAGAATACGATGGAGAAAACCATGGGCAGGATAATGAAAACGAAACTTAGAATGAACCGGAAACACAATGAAATCAGCCTATTAGTCACACCCTTCAAACTAACACACCACGTGAAGAACAAGACGACCCACAACCTAGTACAGACTCTCCAGTGCAACATAATGGCGAACCCCTGTGGGAAATTAATTTCGATGGGTCCTGTACTAGAAACAATGCTGGAGCAGGGGTGTGGCTACGTAACACAGAAAATGATCATGCAGAGAACCACGCTGTCAATCTGCATTTCAAATGCACCAATAATATTGCAGAATATGAAGCTCTCATCCTGGGTCTGAATCTATTGAAAAAGTTAGGAGCCCATAGGATAGTCGTACGAGGAGAATCTGAGTTAGTAATCAAACAAGTGAATGGTGAATATGCAACGAAACATCCCCGATTAAGAGCATATAGGAATGACACTCTGGATCTACTGAAAACATTTGTTGAATATGAGTTGGTGTTTGTTCCCAGGAGTCAAAACTTTATTGATAACAGATTAGCCTGCCTGGCTAGTTCATATCCTAAGACTCCCCCTGACCAAAAAATCATCATTCAGACCAAGTTTAGACCTGCAGTGCCAGACAATGAAAAATATTGGCAGGTCTTTGAAGGAGACAAACAGATTGAAGATTTCCTGGTGGGCAGAAATGAGTTTGAATTTTCTGATTCCGACTCAAAATATGATGACAGCTGCCCGAGTGAGGATCCCCCAGATGAACAAGAAACATCCTGTAACATAGAAATAAACACCTTTTCTGAGGAAACTGGAAATACAACCGAAAAGGGTGAGAACGCAGAAAATGAGGAAATAGAGGTGTTGCAGGCCAAAGATAAGAACATACCCAGAGGCCTGGCACCCCTAGAGGACCTTTTTGACTTTGATGACGTAGCAAAAAATCCCACTATAGAACATGCATAATCAGATATAGAAGAATGAAACATAGGCACTGAAGATAAGCCCAAAATGATTAAACTGGCTAAGTCTATACCTGCAAACATGAAGAACAAATACATTGACCTGTTTAAGGAATTCATTGATGTGTTTGCATGGAGCTATGAAGACTTAAAGGCCTATGACACCAACATCATACAACACAAGATACCCTTGAAGGAAAATCAGAAGCCTTTCAGACAAAACCTCCGCAGAATCAATCCTAAACAATTTCCTGCAGTTGAAAAGGAGATTAAAAAGATGTATGATGCAGGCATAATAGTCCCTGTAAGGTTTTCTGATTGGGTGTCAAACTTAGTGGCTATGAGAAAGAAAACAGGGGAGATCAGACTATGCATAGACTTCAGAAACCTCAACAGAGCCTCCCTGAAAGACAACTACCCTTTGCCTAGAATGGAACATATCCTACAGAAGGTAGTGGGCTCTAAGAGAATCTCCCTGCTTGATGGTTTTTTAGGATACAATAAAGTTCTTGTACTCCCAGAAGATCAACTCAAAACAGCTTTTACCACTCCATGGGGCACCTTTATGTATGTGAAAATTCCCTTTGGACTGATGAATGTTGGGGCTACCTTCCAGAGAGCAATGGTTATATCTTTCTCAGATGAGATAGGACACTTCATAGTTATCTACTTGGATGACTTGACTGTCTTTTCTAAAACTGAAGAAGAACACTTGAAACATCTTAGGGAAGTTTTTGAAAAATGTAGAAGGTACGGTCTGTCCCTGAATCCTAGGAAAACCGTTTTTGGGCTACAAGAAGGTAAACTTCTTGGCCACATTATATCTGAGAAAGGAATTAGGGTAGACCCACAAAGAGTTGAGGGGATACTTCAAATCACACACCCGAGAAACATCACGGAGTTACAGTCCTTCATTGGGAAGATCAATTTCCTTAGGAGATTCATTCCCAACCTAGCTGAGCACCTTAGGAAAATGACCAACATGCTGAAGAAAGATGCCGAAATTAAGTGGACTGTTGAGGCCAAGAAATATTTTGAGTCGGTAAAACTGGCACTCACTCAAGCCCCTATCCTGATCAGTCCAGATTTCTCAAAAGATTTTCTAATCTTTTCATTTGCCTCTGAGCACACAATAGTCGTTGTCTTACTGCAGAAAAACACAGAGGGAATGGAACAGCCAATTTCCTTCTTCAGCAAAGCCTTAAGGGATGCACCCTTGAAGTACAACATTATGGAAAAGTAGGCCTATGCCCTGGTAAAGGCCTTAAAAGACTTTAGGGTGTAAATTCAAGCCCCTGTCCTGATCAGCCCAGACTTCTCAAAAGATTTTCTGATCTTTTCCTTTGCCTCTGAACACACAATAACTGCAGTCCTGCTGCAAAAGAATTCAGAAGGTAATGAACAGCCAATTTCCTTTTTCAGCAAAGCCTTAAGAGATGCACCCTTGAAGTACAACATTATGGAAAAGGAGGCCTATGCCCTGGTAAAGGCCTTAAAAGACTTTAGGGTGTACATTCTGCATTCTCACACCATAGCCTATGTTCCAAATATAGTGGTTAAAGACATCTTGTCCCAAGACCCTGATGGGAAAAGGGGCAAATGGATTGCTACAATCCTGGAATACGACCTTGAAATAAAACCCGCCAAACTGATCAAAGGTCAAGGCTTGGCCCAATTAATGGATGAATCTAATCTGCAGGCCCTTGACATGAACATGATGAATGCCTTAGATGAGCAAGAAGGATTGCCCCATCCAACTGTTGAGGAGCAGTTTCATAACTCTCCTTGGTACTCTGATATCCTTTATGTGCTCACCAATCTCAATGCCCCTCTAGAATTGTCCAAAACCAAGGCCAAATTCATAAAAATCAAAGCTAGAAATTACTGCATTTTGAATGAGAATATATATTGGAAAAATCCAAATGGCTTATTGTTGAAATGTTTGTCTGAAACTGAAGCTAAAAAAATCAAACAAGAATTCCATGCTGGGGAGTGTGGAGGCCACCTGAGCTGGAAAGCCACTGCAAATAAAATACTCAGGGCTGGTTACTATTGGCCTACACTCTTCAATGATGTCCATAAGATGATTCTTACCTGCCACAAATGTCAAATCTTCGAAGGCAGAAGAAAGCTCCTCCCCCTCCCTTTACAACCTATCACCGTAGAAGGTCCCTTCATGCAATGGGGCCTAGACTTTATTGGGGAAATTCATCTTGCCTCCTCTGGACAACATAAATGGATCCTAACTGCTACAAATTACTTCACTAAATGGATAGAATCCATACCCACTATGAATGCCACTGATTCTGTCATCATTAGGTTCCTAGAAGATTACATCCTTTCTCGGTTTGGTTGTCCAAGAAAAATAATCACTGACAAAGATGCTACTTTTGGATCCAAGAGAATGGTTGATTTCTGTCACAGGTACGGAATAGCACTTGGTCATTCAACTGCCTATTACCCTTAGGGTAATGGATTGGCTGAATCATCTAACAAAATCCTAGTCACAATCATTAAGAAGCTGCTGGAGGAGAACAAAAAATCATGGCACAACAATTTGATACATGCTTTGTGGGCTGACAGGCTCACCACAAAGAAATCTATTGGCATGTCATCATTCCAGCTAGTCTATGGGACAGAAGCAGTATTTCCTACCAGCCTTGGAGTTCCAGTAATCAAACTAGTCCAGGAGACCCAATCAGAGGAAGACAACATGATAAGAAGGATAAATCAGACAATCCATCTTCAGCAAACAAGGGAGGAGGTATATAACAGATCTGTCAGGGTTTAGGAAAGCATAAAGAGGCAGTTTGACAAAAGAGCCAAAGCTTCAAGTTTCAAAGTTGGGGACAAAGTTCTGAAATGGGACTCAAGGAGAGAGGACAAAGGTAAACATGGCAAGTTCGACAGTTTGTGGCAAGGTCCATACATTATCCAAGCCTCTGTGGGTCCTAATGCATTTTTCTTACAAGAACTTGATGGTACAGAGCTGTTTGGGGGTCCTGTCAATGGCAGGATTCTCAAACACTACTTCTACTAATTTTCATTTCTAGTTCCATTTCCATTGTACATACCATTGCAGTTTTACTTTCAAGAAAACAGAGAAAATGTTTCCAAAAAATAGAGAAGGCAGAGGTTCAAACACACTCAAAACATGGACCTCTGAAAAGTGCAAAAGGTTATCTCTAATATGATCAAAACATGAGCCAAAGAAAGAATCAGCTCTAACATGCCCAAAACCAGAGCTGAAATCGAAGAAAAAGAGGTGACTCAAATATGCTCAACACCTGAGTCACAGAAAAAGGAAGGATATTTCAAATTTCAGAATTCGAGCCTTCACATTTTGCTTTCAAATTTTCAGTCATTTTTTGTCCATAAGCAAATGTCTTTGTGCTTTGGATCCACAGCAAGTCAGACAGTCTAATCCTGGCTTGTCTGTTTTTCAATTTCCTGTCTTAGAATGTAGGAGAAGAAACCTGTTGGACAGTTTAATCCCAACAGGTAGTAGATTAGGTAGAGAATTATATGAGACCAACAGTCTAATCTGGTCTCATGGAGAAATAAGGGTAGATTTAAAATATGTTTTTTTTCTGTTTGCAAAATAAATGATGTAAAGGGTCTGCTAGCTCAAATGCACCCAAGGGAAAATTGTTAGGACTGTAGTTTGGGTAGGTAGATTGGTTGGGATAAATGTTCTGTTGATTTGTGTATCTAACATGTTGTGGTAGATGATCAAAGAAAGGGATGTGCCAAGCAGCAGGCATCTGGCCTACTTCAGAGATCATTCCTGGTTTCTTGACTCCTTCAAGAAGAAGCCATCCCCATGTGGAGCCACTGTTAGCCCCCCTATGAAATTCTTGACAAGCAAGCTGGGGGCTATGTCATTTTGGAGACCTTCAAGGAATGCATCTCCCTTGAAGACACATCATCCTTGTGGTCTCCCTGTGCTTTGCCTTATACAAATCCCCTCTGCTGGTCCATGCCTCAAAAGGCCTACATTGCCCCTCATATCCCTGCAAAATACCACCTTTTACGCCTTTCACCCTTGGTCAAGAGTCCCCTCTCTTTCCCCCCAATTTCCCTTGCTTATCCCCGAAATCCCCTCAAAAATCCCTTTTAAACCCCCCAATGCAATTTGATATGTTGGAATCCCCTTTCCGCATCTATCGTTACCCTTCTTAGCCTCTAATTCCTTTGAAAATGGGTTAAAAACCCACTTCCGACCTTACAACAGGCTTAAGCCCCTTTATGATAGCCCCGCGCTCCTTTACCTTCCACAAAACCCTGCGCGGTAACCATCCGCTTGGCCAAAAAGCGCTTATCTCCCATGCCCACGGTTCATTCTTCGGAACGCGCCATCATCGTTCATTTTTCCCGTCAGATCAACGGTCCACAGTCCTCCCGCCAGTGGCCCCTGCCCGTGCGTTGTTCCGAAACCGCCTGTTTATTCCGCACCGCCTCTGGGTAGAGGGTGGTTTTTCTCCATCGGCCAGCGATTCCATACAACTGCGGTCGCGTGTCCTTTGTACGACGGCAAAACCACCCATCCCCCGCGCGTTATCTTTCGACCCAAGTCACGCAGCGAAATCATCGTAGGCCGTTAGATCTGTGATGGCCCATCCGACTGTCGTCGATCGACAAAGATGTGCACCGTTTAACCCCTGCTCATCGCACCCGCTGGCCCACCGTATGTCGTCTTCCGCCGTCGATCTCCGCCGTGATCAGACGGTCCGGATTCGTTCTCCCGATGTTGACCATTCCATTGCTCCCGGTCCCGCCACGTCGCCTCCACGTGCACCCTCCATACAGTCTTCCATTCCATCGCATATATTGGTTCTTTTTCACATTTTTTAACGTTTTCCACATCTATTTGCTCTGCAGACCGTCACCACCCACCATGAGCACATTTCTCCATTCCTGCTACGATTTTCTCCTCTGCATCGTCATCTGCACGACCTTTCTCCGCCTCCACTTCATCCGCCACCCCATACATGATTTCCTAACTTATTTGTGCGCTTTGCAGGGTTATAAAGAGCTAATGGCCGCCATGGTGCATGGCTCTGCTGCAAGGACAGCGAAATCTAAAGAAGATTAGTTACAGCAGCTAATTTATGAGCAAGGACCCGGGAAGGTAAAGACTAGATGTTCAGTAAAAGAAGTAGGGGTTAAACCCTGTGGAAAACCTTCCGGCGCCATTAAAGCTCAAAATGCACGAGCAGAGACAAAGATGGAGCGGCAAAGTGTTTTAATGCAAGAGGAGAGACTGGAGCACGTTAATGAAGATCTTAAGCCTTAAATCAACGGTTTAAGAGGCAAAGCACTAGTTTGAAGACCCCGAGGATCGATTAAAAGATCCTGAGCACGAATAAAAGGTAATCTCAGGGTTTATTCACTAGCAGAATGTTTTTCTTCTTAAAGGACAAGGCGCCCATACAGCTTTTATTATGCACCGTGTCCTTAAAGGAATTCCCACCTTAACAACAGTTCATAAACGCCAAAACATTCATGAAGCAGACTTCTTAGTAGTTCATTTGTTTTGTTACACATTCCAAGTACAGCAGCACGACCGAAATATGTCAAAGTCATATCCAGAGAAGATCACTCCTGCATAAAGAGGTGACAGGAATTAAATACTCAGCATTCAAACAGAATGGGCCTCGGCCCTATTTCTCTGTTCTGTGTTTAATGATACATTTAGTGTTCACCTACCTCCTCAGTCGATCTTCTGTGTCTCTTCTACTATAAAGCACAGAAGGAAATTATTGTAAAGGTTGTTGATTGGATATCAGAGAAAGGTAAGCATTTTCCTCTTGAGACAAGTTCTCTGTGTAATTTTGTAAGATAGGCTGAGAGTTGATGTATTCAGGCTGAAGGTTCAAGCTGTGGGCAATGATGTACCTAATTGGTGTTGTTTTTAATATGACAAGCATGTTTCTTTGGATCCTAATCTAAAGTAGCTGGTGATGTTATCCTTTCTCTGTATTTGTGATTGACTTGATTTCATTTCATTACGTTTCTTCTGGTAGGCAACATAAGTATAACATAGGATTCACCCTTGTTAGCTGCCCTATGTTTCCTGCTCTCCCTACCTTTAATGTTTTATGCTTATATGTGTATTTGAATATTGATTTCAATTAATTTAACTAGTGTAGTGGATGTCATTGCCTGCTCTCTGATGTATGAATTGATGAAATCTACGTTTAGATGTTCTTGCTAGGATTTAGTTGGATGAGTTGAGAACACTAGGAGTTATAGAACCCTGTCACTGCCTCACTAGGATCTTTCCATCTTAATTAAGCCTTTCTAAGGTCCCTTGTATTGCCTCTGATTTTGGTCCAAGCAGGTCTGGAGTTAAATGACCTCTGACCTGATCTATAGACAGAATTGGATGGTTCTCCTCCTTTCATTTTCAGTCCTTGATGTCCCATTCCAAATATCACCCTTAAGATCCAAATGCTCTAGATGACTAGCCCAACTAAAAGCTTGCACATTGAACATAAGTAAATCCTTTCTTGACTCCATTGCCCAATGGCCTTGATGTTCCCTGAGTTATCTGCCTTTGCCTAACTTCTTATTTGCTCATCCTTGTCTTATATTGGACCCTTCTTTCCTAATCCCCAACAACCAAATAAAAAATCAAACAAACAAACCCTGTACTTCATACCTAGCCTAATATCCTAAACCTGAACCTCAAAGACATATACTTTGATTCATATAGAGAGATCCCTCTCTGGACCTAGGAGGGCTAGATCCTAAGGTCCGAAAGTGGTTCTATGTTGTCTCATCTTTTGGTCTTGTCAACCTGGCCAAAACATGGGAACCCCAACACTGGGAAAAGGATAGCGAATGATTTTCTGACTCTGATGAAGAAATGGATAATTGGAAAAACCAGCAGCATGATGTCTCTGCATTGCGCTGCTTGCGGATCACAAGGGACTTCCGCTGCATATCCTTAGAGGTAAGAGAACTACCATACTTTGATGGTTCTGATAGTATAAAATAATTTTTTTGAACATTTGAAGCTGAGGTTTCAAGAGAGAGAAGGCTATGGGCCCTTAACCTAGCTATGCACACAACACCTGGAAGATGGTGGGACATGCATAAGGGGGCATTCCAGGATTGGGAGGAATGTCAGGATATGATGATCCTATGGTTCGAGCATCTGGCTGATGTACACATCAAGATATTTCTTAGCCCAGGATATCCATGCGAACATTTGTTCGCTTGGATGGAAAAATGGTGGGATCGCCCTACAAAAGAATGGGTTCACTAGTTTATTCATGCCTTGGGACCAATTCCCACCGCATGGTATTTAGATGAAGAGCTACATCAGCACACCCGCCATTGGGAAGCCTTAAAGGACGAATTTTTGGGGACATTTGAGTTAATAGGAGGATCAGAGGCACTTGACGAAGCTCTGCAAGATATAGATACCTTTGTATTTGGGGAATCCAGCCCCTACGCAACACTAGAGATAACAACATGGGAAACACAGATTCAGGATATTTTCAATTTCCGCAATATCACCATAGAAGAATGTGATGAAGATCCGTGTAATTTTTCGATCCCAGAACCTCTGTTACACACTGTGGATGTTACGAAGCCACTGAAGTTGTGAGAGGTTAACATTGGCATGGAAGAGAAACCCAAGTTGGCTAAAATTGGAGATTATTGGGATGATGAGATAGTAGGCAAGGTTGCGGAACTGCTCACGGAGTATCAAGACTTATTTCCGACAAAGTTTTTGGAGCTTAAGGGGATCACGGGGGACTTAGGGGTTATGCGCATCACACTAAAGCCAGATGCACGCCCTGTAAAGCAGTGCCCTTATCAGCTGAACCCTAAGTATAAGTAGAAGGTTAGGAAAGAATCGAGATTGATGTTAAGCATGAATTGTTAGATTTGTTTTTGGGTTGTTTGGGGAAGGACTCCTGCTAGCTATGTGCGCGGAGCTCCTTAGTCCTGTTGTGTGCAGACCCTGCTAGCTGTGTGCGCAGGTGGTATTTTGGGATTGTAAAAATATTTTGGTATTAATATATATGCGAAGAACTATTGATATCTAATGTTATCTATATCTATTTTTCAATGATTAATTCCAACTTGGGTTGTATGAGTAAGATGCGAAAGTATCTTTGTTTATGTTATATGAATATATGATCTGTTAATTGCTGCGATTATAGTTTTTGTGCTGATAGATTGGTATTATGCATGTGGATGCGAAGGTAATTACTAGATTGGTGATTTTTTATATAATCCTGTAACTAGATCTGTTAAATGCGAGCTTGATAAGCTGGGAACACAGATCTTCTTGAATTACCTACTCTCTCTCTCTCTGGGTGTGGAAACCTGGTTCCAACACCCTCTCATACTACTTTGGGTGAGACTCTGGCCTGTGCAAGTAGGTCACTACCGAAAGGGCCAGGAGTATAGGGGTTTTTTCGCAAACCTTAACCTCTGAACCTAGGTTAGGACCCCTCGAGTAGTATAAGGGAATCAATGGAGTCCCCTCATGGGGGTAGAATCCAACATTCTTTTCTGCCTCCTCCCATTCTCTGTTTTTTTCAGCTTGGTATTTTCCTTCACACAACCCCAACAAAAAATGTGGATTGAGTTTCAAGCCAAGCCACTAGATCTTCATTGTTTGCATAGCCCTATTGTACAAAGATTCCCTTTCTAGGGATTTTCTCAAGCTCTCTGGAGTGTTAGCTCCCCGTAATTTGCTAGATTTATTGAGATGAAAATGGACAGGGGTAACATCAAACCAAGCTTTGGAATCTAAGGACCTATCCTTCTTGGATTCAGAGCGGGATCTCTCTATTAGGTGCAAAGATGTGAACTTGTTTGTTGATTAGGGTTGATTTTAGGCTAGTTATGAAATATTGGGTTTGCTGATTGTTTTTGGTTGGGTATGATGCTTAGATAGACTAGATATAAACAAGGAAAACTTCAATTCATTGGGCAATGGAGTCTAAAAATGTCATGATAGGTTCATAAATGGAGCAGGGAGTATTGTAGGGCAAATCTAGCTTGGTTGGTGGATCTTTGAGGTTTGAAGGATCATGAGATGGACATTAGTTTTAAGAAACGAAGTTTGACAAAGAGAAGTAAACAATTCTCTATCATATACTTAAACTAAGGGAGTTAGAAGAATGATAAGCACAGAGAAAAAATCAAAGGCAGAGGAAACCCTACACTCTTTGATTCAGACTTAAAGCAGATAATTATCCAAGACAAACATTTAAATGAAATACAGAAAGGAAAGAAACTTATTCAACTTTAATGGATTTCATTATCAAGAACATAAAACATTAAATATGCACAAATAAATATAATCATAGAAGGAGAGAAACTCTGAACATCTAATATTATAGCTATGAAGGTTATTTGAAACAATTAGCTAAGAAAATGCAAAGAGCATGAGTGAAACAAACTTTTTGACAAACCTAGGTAATGGTGCTTTAAAGAGATGAATCCAAGAATAGAGTTTTTAGTGTCAAAAAATATGCAGGGCTAGCCATAAATCATGCTTGATACCAACTGATCTAAACCATTCAATAAATATACAAGCTCAGGAAATCCTTAGAGAGCAAAAGATGAATTCTTTAACATATCCTAGCAGAAGAAAATATTAAGGCAGTGAAGAACAAACAGACCTAAGGTGCCATCAGAAAACATGTCTTTGTATAAATTCTTTGTCCTATTGCAACAGAGAAAGATGTAAACATAATGAAAAAGTATAAAACATGAAAAAAATAGAAACACATCACCATCAACCAGGCTTATGGATCCTGCAAACATTATTCCTCTATCAACAAACAAATCAAGGCATGCATGAGCTCCAAGACATAAAATTCTTTTCAAAAATCCAAGAGACTATGTATTACTTGAGAATAAGTTATCAAAATCCAACCAAATACATAAGGGCCTCATGCTCTATTTATGGATCAAATGAGGAGGTGGAAACCATTAGAGGCTTCTAAAAACCCTAATTTTGTCGTAAATGTCATTTATGTGCTTAATGACCGTGCAAGGCCCAAGACACATAATAGATAAGATAATAAATGAAAAACATCAAAACATAACTCCTTAATCAAATCTGGAGTGATTTTTCCAATAAAATATTAAAAAAATTCCTTTGCCATCAATCCGTGTGTTTTGTTGACTTTTTGGCAAAAGACAGTCTCCGTGCGTAGCGCATTTTCAACAGAAAATAGGGTTTGTTGTAGCTAAGTTTTGGATCCCTTCCCGGCATTGGTTTTGGCCCCGTGATGGATCGTTGGAAAGATTGATGAGTCTAATTTCCAAAAAATTTTGAGTTGTGATGAATGAATTCATTTTACCAGCTCAAAAATCAAATCTCCCAACACTGCTCTGTGCGTAGCACTTGGTCTGAAAAAGGAGGCAAAAAGGTCAAATTTGAGGTGTTGTTTGACCTTTTGAGGGGGAAAAAATGCTCCAATTGACCTAAAATTTCGTGGGTAGACTGTTGGTGATGTGAAAAACCCAAAAATGTAAAATTTGAGAGCTGAAGATGCACCAATAGTGTGCGTAGCGCCTAGGGTGCTGCGCTCATAGGGGTCAAAATTTTGAAAAAAAAAAAACGTTTCCCGATTTTCCTCAAATTTGGTGGAGAGACCCCTCAAGGGGTTTTAGATACATGCTAAGAAGAATTAGCCAAGATCCCAAGGCTGTCATGTACTTTGGTTCTTTTTAGGTCTTCCAGCTCTATGAGGGCCTGCTTTAGCTTGGCATTAACAAAGCAAGCTTTTCCTTGCATAATGTTTGGCCATTTTCTTCTGTAGGGAAAGGCCCCTCTTCACCTCTTTGAAATGTTTATGCTCCTCTTTATAATAGTATATGATCCTTTGTGCACTTTCAAAATCCTTTTCCCATTATCGAAGTTGTGCATCTTTTTCTAAGAGGAGCAACTTAGTACTCATCTCTTGGTCTTCATTTTCACTGTCTAGATCAATGAAAAGAGGCCCTTGAGAAGTCTTCTTGATCCTTTTGCTCAATATTTTCCATATTTTCCTTGCCCTTGTCCAATGTTTTGGTATCTTGAGAGGAGATGGCCCTTTTCCTTTTAGAGGCAACAAAAACATCTCTCCTCCCTTTGTGGTATGTGTATGTGAGAGGGGTAACAGTGGAAGTTTTGAATGTGGTTTTGTCACCACTTTGATCCTTAAATTGATCAACATCTTCTGCACTTGCCTCAATTTGATTTTCTTTATCATTTATAGGTTTATTAGTGTCAATACAGTCATGACAACTGTCATGAATGTCATGACTATTTCCTTGACTATCTTGTGCACTTTGCTGACTATCCTCCTCATCTTGCTGCTCTTCTTCCTCATCTTTCTTCTCTTCTTCATCACTTGGTTCACTATTTTCAGCTCTGTTTTCCTCTTCATCAACATACTCATCTTTGTGGCTGCCTTTACTAATTTCATATTTTCCATCACTGCTTTCTTCATGGCTACTTCCCTATTCTTCACTGTTTTCTTTATTCTCATCATCTTCTTCTTCACTTATTTCTTCTTGGCCATCATTATCTGTCTCAGTTTCTTCCTGACTGCTGCCATCTATTTTTTCTTCACTAGGGCTACTGTTAGCCTCTTCACTGGGTATATTAGGAGAATAAATAGGAGGTGAAATTCTTTGTGGAGAAGGCACATGGAGAGATGATGGAGGAGTGGAGGTAGATGGTTGTGAAGTGGAAGGTAAATTTTGCTGAATGAAGGCTCGGGGGTTTGTAAACACATCATGTGAGATGAAGGTTTCCCAAGATATTCCTTGCTGCTCTAGCTAATATAAGACAATCATTTTGATCAAGGAGTGGTGAAAAAGGCTCGATATTTGGTGGTCATAGCTTTTCTTCTTGACAACTGAGGCCATTTTATCAATGCTTCGGAAAAGGTAGTAAGGTCGGTTCATCATTTGGACGTTGGTGAAGTGCATCAGTAACCTTATATGATATGAGTAGATCCTGGAGTATCTCCCCTCACATGTGAAAAACCTGATAATTTTCCTCATCAGTGCAGCATACCTTTCTAGCAAGTGGGAGAAAGGGAAAACAACCTTACAATTTTATTGATAGTTGGGTTTCTGGTAGGGCTCATAATAACTCAACCCCAATTTCTTTTGTTTGAACCATACTTCACCAATGTCTGGTATACCTGTTGCTTTGGAAATAATTTCAGATGAGAGCTCAAATTGCACCCTTGCTTGGTTAACTTGGTGATTTTGTAAGCTAAAGACAAAAAATCTAGTCAAGTCTGAATGGCTATTGACTTGCCTGAACTTTTCACAAAATTTATAACACCCAACATCCCAAAAGCATGAAAGGATCATAGGAGAGGAAGTAATTTGAATGGTGCACAGGGGCTCAAACCTCTTTGCCTTTCCTCCATGATGTTTAGGCTTGGTGGGCCTCTGGCTCTCATCACTGGTGGTGTGATTTTATCCCTCTGACATGGTGACTGGTCCAAAAAAACAACAACAGGACCTTTGGACTTTATTTGAGGGCTTTTGGGCAAACAGGTGATTTTATTGGTGTAGGGAAAATTCTTGCAAATGAGGGCTAAGGTGAATTTTTTAAGGATTTCACTTAGTTTTTGGAGGTTGGTCTACAGTTACCCAGTCCTCTTTTTTCACCTATAACAAATTTTCTTTGCAAATCCTAACCCAAAAAGACTCAAAAATTGATTTTTATATAGCCTAGGGTTTGGTCCAATTTTGCTTGTAGATGTCTTCCTTTCTTTTCTTTTTTTTAGAAAAAAGGAAATTTTGGGAGGAGGAAAGAAGATTTCACCAACCTTATGCTTTGATTGCAGGAGGTTTGGAGGCGAAAATTTGAGTTCTTAACCTCTTTAGATAAATTTTTGAGAGAATCTGTCTATGCGTAGCGCTAGGCCAGTCAGGTTGTTGGAGCGTAGTGCCAAGAAAATATGGGTAGTTTTTAGGCGCCTTTGGAATTTTCTGAGCTCGCGCGTAGCACCAGCCCAGGTGCGTAGCACCGGGCTCTGGGCGCATAGCGCAGTGTTAAATAACACTACCCACCCCACTCTTGTGCATAGAGCCGAAGGCCAGTTGCGTAGCACCGGCTGTTATCACCCTAGTAATCTCTAAAGATTGTGGGATTTTTATTTTTAGTTTTAAGAAAACTAGGGGTAACCACAAACCTACTTTGGAAATTTAGGATCTAGCCTTCCTAAATTTCAGAGAGGGCTCTCTCTTTAAGATTTAACTTTGTTTTTTGTTTCATATTTTAGGCTAGTTATTATAGTTCAATTTGGTTTTGGTTTTAAGATGTCTGGTGGAAAATAAGATTACTTGAAGAAAAATTAAAGAGGGATTTACTAGTCCATTGGGCTATGGAGTCAAAGTCTAGCAAGAAGAACTAGAAGGCAAGGCCAAGAGGATGCTAATGTATTCAAGGAAATATAGATAACCCTCAGAGATTTGGATAGATTGTTTTGATGGAATGGTTTGCTTCGGGATAAAGGGAAATGAAGGATCCTTTGATCCAAAAAAAGAGGAAGGAGGTAGGGGTCAAACGGGACTAGGAGCAATTAAGAATTCCTGAATCTGGAAATCAAGAGAAAACATTTAAATGATTAAGTAGTTAAGACACGAAGTTCTAACACTAGTCCTGAAGTAATACTCCTACTTAATCATTAATATTGAACAACATATATGAAATGAATGGAACTCAGAAAGTAAACAATGACAATATGGATGCACTTTACTCTTCAAATTATCGCATGAATCCTTAATTATGAAGTCCAATTGGCTATTGTCTAGACTGCTACTTTGAAATCAACACATGTGAGCCTCCAATGTACCCGCAAAATGTCTATAATGTTCTTAGCAGTTTTATTCCACTCTTAGCACTTCATAAACTGAAGTATTTATACAAAAGTTTATTACAAAATATCCTAGAGAAATCTATGAATAACTCTAGGAAATCAAAAATATCTTTACATTTTAAGAGGGACAACTTCTTAACAACTTAGCAAGCTGTCCTCTTATCTAGAAAAAATAGTGCTATCTCATCTAACAAAAAATTGTTTGTTGAATAGTTGTCCATGCTTGCGGGCATATTGCAAAATATCTTTTAAGAAGATGTCTTCACTGATACTCTTTCCACTTATACTCTTTGACCCTGTACTTTATCTCTGATACTCTTTCACGCTGTTTATTAACCATTTCACTGCTGTAAAAAAGGAAATTACAACAGTAAAATTAGCTAGCTGTTGTTTTTATTTTTGATACACTTTAACTTTGGATTATCACTCTAATATTTTGACAATTTGACATTTAACTGCTGTAAAAAGAGATTTCTTAGCAGTAAAAAATTCAAAATCAAGTACTATGTTATTTGTTTTTTTCTCAAACTAATTTCTTCTTTTGCACTGACTTTCACTATTTTCTTTGTTGCTGTTATAATAAATCTGTGAAGGTCTGCCATTATTCTACATCTGGAATATTCATATTTTTCAACTTTCTGTAATTCTCATATACTTCAGTGTACTTATAAAAATTTGGCTTAATCACAAATAAGTGTTTGATTTCATTATGAAGGAAGAATAAATCTTCAATGTATTTGAGAACCACTTTCCCTGTTGGAGATCCTTGTGGAAATTTCTTATTAATCTGTTCTTTGGCATGATCTATGATCTTCTTATCATATTCTTTCTGTTCCATTAACTTTTCATTGAATACATGTATGTCTGGAATGCCTACTTGTCTAAGCATAATATACTTTGCTAAAAGCTTGGTAATGGAAAAATTCATAGCATCATATTTTTCTTTCAAGTTATTCATCAAAGTTTTCTTTGTCAATACCTTTTTGATCTGCAATATAGCTTCTTTTCTGTCCCATGTCTTCAATTCCTCTAGCTCAGTCCTATTCTTACTGTTTAATAAGGTAATTAGCCTTTGTGCTTGTGATGGTTTGTCTTCTAATTCTTCTATAGTCTTTTGTATTTCATTTTGATCTGCTAGAAGGAGGTCCCTTTGTTCATATATTATCTGAATTGATGGCCATTGAAGATGTATGGCCTCAATGACGTTGGTCCATAGATGATTTCTTATGTAAGAAATATGAGTGGTAAAGCTCAAGTCCTTCTTAAGGGTTTTGACTTTCTCTTCAAGTCTCTTAGCTTTCTGTTCATAATTATTAGCATTAATCAATGTTGCTTTATTTGATACCTCCATATTCTGAATCTGTTAATTCAAACTGTTTATTTCATTGGTTTTCAATGTCATTTATTCCATTGACTTGACAATTTGCACTGCATCATTCGTCTGCTGCACCTGTGATGTTGAGGATTCAGTATTGGAAGTGGTAGTTGATTGCACTGACACTGCAGTTGCCAGTGGCTCTTTGGGTGCTAACTTCTCTCCCAATGTAGAAGGAACAACAGCTGTAATAATAGGAATAAATGTGGGAATGGTGGAAGCATATGTGTCCTTCACAGTTTCCTTTTCTTTCATCAGTATATCCAATTGGCTTTCCATGTCCTTGATTTGGGCAGTAAGTTTTATAATTAATTGCATCATATCTTCTTTCTCTTTTTGTTCCTAAAGTATTTCCTTGCTCTGTGGATCCTCACTTTGAGGAAGTTTTAATTGTTTCCTCAAAGCATCAATGTCATCATTTTTATTTTTGATTAATACTTCTACAACTTGTACATTAGATGGGTCCACTCCTATTTGTAGAATCAAATATTCTAATGCTTTGATTCTAAGATATTTTGCATATAAGGAGAATTTATCAAGCTTCATCTGATCATGCAAGTTGATGATAGTATTTTGCAAATTGGTTACACTCATGGCCTTTGTCACCACAGTGGAATATAGCATTTTTAAGCTATGCCGGTGAAATTCTATTTGATGCCACTCATGTACCTTTTCAATATCTACTTCAAATTCATTATTTTTATAGTTAGCCACTGTTTTAGGAGTTGAAGTAGTAAGCTGTAAATATGACATGATCATTTTATTTGAAGAATAATCAAATGATGAAAGCAATCTATCCTGGTTTCCCGGTTTCCTGTCTTCTGCTTGGGAATTGAGAATAAATCTCACCTTTAATTTCCTCATTCCTTTGTTTGATTTGTTTATATCTATCCTTACTATCCAAATCCTTCTCTTCTGTTGTTTGAGAAGAAGAAGTTTCCATATTCACTTGTTTTTCAATCACTTGGGTCTCTTTCCCTTTGGAGGTTGCTTGTTCTCTTTCAATTTCTGTCAATGTCTCCTTTATTATTGTAGTTTCCTCATCATTACTGACCTCTGGTTCATCTTCCACTTCAATGAGTTTTTATTTGCCAATGGAATCAAATCTTAGCCTTTTATTGTAGATAAGTTTAAATTTTGTATCTGTTATAGTTTCTGCTGTATAGGTACCCTCCTCTCTACTCCTTTTGTTTGAATTTTTTGGCTCTTTAGGAGTTACCATAGCAAGTGTGGTACCCACTCTTTTTATTGGCTATGTATTTGCAGTCAAGTCAACCAATGTATTCTCTTTCCATTCTTCTTGATTAGCATAATTTTCAATATCAAGTTTTGGCTGATGTATAAATGGAGGTAATTTGCACTTAACTCTGATACTACTCAATAGACCTTGGGGATCATAATTCCAAGGAAAACTCACTTGGAATTTAAATTTTGACAATCTTCTTTGTATCTCTTTCTCAGCATCCCTGTCATTCACTATAAATGGACCGATCTGATTTTTTTGTTTAAACTGAGTCTTCTTTTCAGATGCCATGAAATTGATGGCATCAGCATTCAACACCTGTCTTAAATATTCCAGAGAAAAGACTCTGAGAGTCAAAAATTTAGGTAACTTATAAGGAAGAAAATTGGTTCCAAAGATTCTTAATTCAGTATGCTTCTCATATAAGTACTAGTCTCCCATTTTACACTGCTCTGACTGCTGTAATATTCTTTTCATCTCTTCATTTATTCTGGGTTGTTCAGACTTATGAAGTAAATTCATTGCTGGCCTGATAAATAAATCAGTGAAGTCTGTATAGTTATATTCATTTCCTTCCTTTCTCAACAAAGATGTCTAGAAAACAATTGATATAGGTTGGCCCTCTACATTCATCTTCTGCAGTGCTATAGGAAAATGATCTGCTTGTGAAAATAAGAACAAATGGAATAAATAGGAGGAATACCTAAACACCCCTTCAGTGGGTAGCTTTGTCAACTGATGGTGTATGGAATCAACAATAAATCTAGAAAAATAAAATACCACAGCAGGAGGCTCACCAGGGGATAGAGTGGATAAAAATCCAAGGATAGACTCATTAGTAAATTCATCAGTAAAATATCCTAAGATGAAGGATAACATTGAAATAACATGTCTAGAACCCTTTGGGAACTTGGAAGTGGAATATGGAGGATTCAACTTTGGGATATCCACATGGCTCGGCATGAAGTTCTGAAAAATCATGAATCTTTTAGGGAAATCTAACCCTAAATATAATTGAGTCAGGGCTTCAATGGATAATGGAACTATCCTAGGGTCAAATTGTAACTACAACATTTCATTAATTGACTCAGTAGTGATAGAAAACAGGATTTCCCTATCATTATTTACAATGGATCTTTGATCTGGGACATAATACTTTTGGCATAGTCTTATCAAGTCCTAACCAGGATGTGTCACTGGGACTATATATTTAGGTAAGTTTGTTTCCCAGAGGGGCATTTCTTCTTTGTCTAAAAACTTCCCATGACACCAATTATGTACTTATATTAGATTAAATTCTACTAGAGGGTCTACAATTTTGTAATCCAAGTCAACTAGAGGGATAATTTCTTCACTGGATATGGGAGGTTGAAGAGGGTTTACAGTGACAATGGACTTAGTAGTGATGGCATGAGTAGACTTTGGAACTTTTGCTGCATCAGTTTTAGGAGGCTTTGACCCTCCAGGTTTAACAGGCTTTGATCCTCCAGTCCTAGGTGTGAATTTATTTTTTGTCATTTAAATTAACTACAATAATATTAAACAGTTTGCTATAGTTTGTTTTTCTTCAACAATGGGTAATTGAGCAATTTGTAAGCAAATATGGTAACAATGGGCAATTCAATGCTCAATTTAGGGTTTTTAGGACATAAGTAATAGATTAAGACAAAAAACGCAGGTTTGCTGAATGAATGGGACTGTAAAAAAGAGGTTTTAAGGTTTTTAGTGAGTTTTAAAACCTTTTGAACCGTAGAATTTGCCTTTCAGGGGTCTCTGACTAAGAAATTGGTTTAGAAATGAGGTTCTCTACAAATGGAAATTTTTGGAAAAAATGGCAAGGGTTTGCCCTATTTTTCCAACGTTTAGAACACAACAAATGGGAAATTTCAATCTTGGTATCTTTAATTTGTTCAATTGGTGGTCAGAAATGTGAAATTGCAGGTCAAATTCAGGAAAATACCTAATTTACAGGTATATTGATGCTGTTGAAAAGGGTTTCGGATTTGATGGTTCCTGCAATGTTGGTGCAGAGAAATGTCGTCAAATGGTCTTCAAACAATAGAGTAGTGGTTGAAATCCGGTTTATAATGAGATTTGTTCATGAATTTTGAGCAAAATGGGTTTCTGAACAGTCGGGCGGGTTTTTTTTTTAACAGTTGGGAATGCGCACATAACATTGATAAAAATTATAACAAAGCTTTCGACTTTATTATAAATCTTTAAAAGACTACAATAAATGTAGGTCAATCTTATTGGTGGGAGCAGTTTTCATTTTATGAACGCGGAAAACCATCAGTGGTTTTCGTGCTGGGTTGGGGTGGTAAATGGTTTCTCCCCAATCGAACGTGATCGTATGAGGAATTGACACGTCACATGACGTGGTAAAAGAGAAACTGCCCATTTCGCGCTCGTTTGGGCATTTTGAGATTGATTGGTTTGTGGACGCGAAATTGATCGTTGGCCGTCGGATATGATAAGCGGAAGCAAACGATCAAGATGCATTTGAAAGTTGCGGTGTAAACAAATGTGGGGCCAGGCGGCTTTATATACGCGGTCATGAAAATAAAACCTTTGTAACATACATATTATATTACAAAGTCTTATATCAAAGAATAATATTTATATGTGGGGTATAAGGTTTACCAAGGGTTTAAAATGAGCGGCGATATATACCAAAGGTTTATATATATGGTGAAATGCGCGTGAGGCTGGAAAATATATGTTTAACCCTAGTCAAGATTATGTATAAAATGTGAGGTTTCATACATCAGGAAGGTGAAAATGCTTAGGATAAATTATTTTAGGCTTTTAACCTTGCGGAGAATAGTATTAAGTAATGATAAAGGTGCGAATGATCAACCCTTATAAACTTAGGGTAGAATGATATAAATGGGGGAAATATTTTCGCTTTAGACATATACAAACATGCCTAAAGTCTTTTTGTGTTTTTATTTTTATTATATAGTTATAGACTATGGAAGTGTCTATTACTATAGAGGGCGGGATATTTACATATGGTTAGTTTTATGCCAAAGGGGGTAAAATTGGGGGTTTTCATTTAGACATGTGGGTAATTAACTTTGGCAAAAAAACTTATATTAGTGGGTTTTTTGGGAATATTTAAATGCAAGGAGTTATATTAATAGGATAAGGTATTTTTATAAGGAATTAATAAATAAGTTAGAAGTTAATATGACATTGGACAATAAAAAACACCAAAATATATTCATATGACTAAGTAAAGTGATAATGTAAAAAGCAAAGCTTTATCATTTGTAATTTTGACCACTTTGACCTAGAGTATAATATTTTTGGATGGTTTTTATGTTTTTATGAATGAAGGAAATTAATCAAAGGGGCTTTTCTTTTTCATTAAGTAAAAGGTCTTTACTCATGAATTTTGAAATGTGAATGGATGAATGTAGGGTAAATGATGACAGTTAGGGATTTAACATAGAAATTCAACACTTTTAACTTAACAGTCATTGAGCCTTGTGTCTGGTCCCAACAGAAGTCAGAGAAATGCTCTGAGCCTCTTTGACTGAAAGTCTAGAATGTAGAATAACTATAGGGAAGGGAAATTAGTGATTTTTTCCTAGAGAAAAGTATTTACATGATTCTCCCACTTCTTTCTACCTACCCAAATTTTAATCTAACATTTTTTCTTCCATTTTGCAGGTGCATTTGAGCTAGCAACCTTGAACATTTTATTATTTTGAAAGTAATAAAAACTATCTAAATCTACCTTATATTATCCGAGGGCTCATATTAAACTGATGAGCTCCTTTTTATTTTCTACCTATCTACTAATTAGTCAGGATTAAACTGTCTGACTAATTTTTATTCACTACTCTATAACAATAAAACTGAAACATGACAAGTCAAGATTAAGTAGTTCAACTCATCATGGATTATAGTATTTATTGACACTCTGCCATAATCTTCAGTAAAAAATAGTGGCATTTGGACTTGCACACTTTCACGTTTTATTTATTTTTCTTTGGGGTATATTATTTTTTCTAAGTCCTTTGATCTTTCTTTTAGAACTTTTACCCTCTTTTTGATTTTCTATTTTTTTTATTTTTTACAAAATATGGGAAAACAACTTGTAGAAAGCAAGGCATGTACACATTTTTACAAGATTATCATAAGTCAATTCAAAATTATGAATCCTATACTTATAGGACCCTAACAGCGGCTTCACATGGGATGGAATTTCCTGGTGAAATGTCAAGAACTCTGAGATCAGTAGCCTTCCATTTTGATCATGATGATCCTATAACTTTCTCCTGATTTTTGCGAAAACTCATACTTATGACATTTTACTTTTCAAAGCTTAGGGCCTTCACTCCGGGCTTCAACCATGGAAAGAAAACATCCAATCCAATCTACACACTTGCAATGAATATTTACAATGATGTAAAGAGAAATTAGAACTAAATATTAGTTAACTCAGAAGAATAGTAGTGTTTAAGAATTCTACCATTCACTGGTCCATTTGGAAAGTTAGTTCCATCCAAATTTTTGATAAAAAATGCATTGTTACCTATGTACCCATAAATGAAATAAGGCCCTTTCCATAGAAAGTCAAACTTTCCATGTTTTCCTTTTTCTTCTCTCCTGGAGTCCCATTTAAACACTTTATCTCCTATGGAAAATTCATCTTCTTTAGTTCTTTTATCAAATATTTTCTTGACTTTCTCTTGAATGACTTGAGATTTTTCATATACTTCTTCCCTATTCTGTTGCAGATGAATAGTCTGATTTATCCTTCTCTATATATCATTAAGTTCTACTTGTGATTCTTGGATAATTTTCATGACTGGAACACCTAAAGATGATGGGAAAACTGCATCCATCCCATGTAAAATTTGGTAAGGAGATGTTCCAATTGACTTCTTGGTAGTGAGTCTATCTGCCCATAAGGCATAGACTAACTTTTTATTCCATGTTTTCTTATTTTCTTCAAGTAGTTTTTTTATGATACTTACAAGGCTTTTATTTGAAGATTCAACTAGACCATTACCTTGAGGGTAATAAGCAGTAGAGTGGCCTAGGGTAATATGATACTTGTGACAAAAGGCAATCATTTTATTAAATTTAAATGCAGCTACATTATCAGTAATAATTTTTTGTGGGCATCCAAATCTAGATAAAATGTTGTTTTCTAGGAAAGATATAATGACTGAGTCAGTGGCTTATTTGGTTGGGATGGCTTCAATCCACTTGGTGAAATAATCTGTGGCAGTTAATATCCATTTGTGTTGGCCAGAGGATGGAGGGTGAATTTCTCCACTGAAGTCTAAACCCCATTGTTGAAAAGGCATCTCAGTAGAAATTGGTTTGAGTGGTAAAGGTAACAACTTTCCTTTTCCTTCAAATATTTGACATTTGTGACATGAAGTAACAAATTTTTTTACATCAGCAAATAAGGTAGGCCAGTAGAAACCAGCTCTAAGAATCTTATCTGCTGTACTCTTCTAGTATAAGTGTCCTACACAATCACCTGCATGAAATTATCCAAGAATTTAGTCAGCTTCTGATTTCAGTAAACAATTAAGTAAATTTCCACTTTGCTCTTTCCAATAAAGCATATTATCTAGAATACAATATCTCATTGCTTTAAGTTAGATGAATCTAGCTTTAGTTCTAGTTAATCCAGGAGGAGCTTGTAAATTTGTGAGTATGAAGATAGTATCTGAGTACCATGGTGAGTCTAGAAAGGCTTCACTGATTGATGGAGTCGCCATCTCTTCTTGGTCATCAACCTGGGCAATAAAATTTATATCTAAAGCATTACAATTGGATTCAACCATTAACCTAGCTAAACCTTGTCCTTTTATGAGCTTGGTTGGTTTAGTATCTATGTCATATTCAAGGATAGTGGTAATCCACTTTCCTCTTCTTCCATCTGGCCCATCCTGTGTAAGAATATCTTTGACTACAGTATTGGGGACATAGGCAATAATGTGGGAGTAAAGAATGTACATTCTGAAATATTTTATGGCTTTAACCAAGGCTAAAGCTTGTTTTTCCATTATGTTATATCTCAAAGGTGCATCTCTAAGGGTTTTAATAAAAAATTCTATGGGCTGTTCAAAACCTTGGTCATTTTTCTGCAGTAGAACAACAATTATGGTATGTTCTGAGGCAAATGAAAAGATTATGAAATCTTTCTTGAAGTCTGGGCTAATTAGGACTGGTGTTTTTGTTAAAGCATGTTTAATAGATTCGAATGACTGTTTTTCTTCAACTATTCATTTTAAAACAGAGTCCTTTTTTAACATGTTATTCAATTCCTTGATGATTTCTGCTAGATTAGAAATAAATATTCTTAAAAAGTTAATTTTACCTAAAAATGCTTGTAACTCTTTAATGTTCCTAGGTGGTTGAATTTGCAATATGGCTTCTATCCTTGCTGGATCTATCCTAATACCTTCCTTTGAAATTATGTGTCCAAGTAATTTTCTTTCTTCTATTCCAAAAAGAGTTTTCTTAGGATTTAATTATATACCATATTTTCTACACTTAATGAAAACTTGTCTCAAATGATCCAAATGTTCATTATCTAACATAGAAAAAATATTAATATCATCTAGATAAATAACCAAAAATTCATGTATTTCCTTAGCAAAGGCTATGTCCATAGCCCTTTGAAAAGTAGCTCCAACATTCATCAAAACAAAAGGCATTTTCACACACATGAAAGTTGCCCAAGGAGTGGTAAAAGTTGTTTTAGGTTGATCTTTTTGTTGAACTAGTATCTGGTTATATCTTGAGAAACCATCTAATAAAGAAATCCTGGAAGATCCAACTACCCTTTGTAAAATATGATCCATCTTGGGTAAAGGGTAATTGTCTTTCAATGATACTTTATTGACATTTCTAAAGTCTACACATAATCTGATTTCACCAGTTTTCTTTCTGGTAGGTACTAAGTTAGAAACCCAATCAGAATATCTGATTGGTGTAATGATTTTTGATTTGGGCATCATACATGTGTTTAACTTCTTTTTCAATCAATGGTAATAGGACAGGATTAATCCTCCTCAATTTTGTCTAAAAGGTTTTTGATTATCTTTTATAGGAATCTTATGTTGAATGATGCTGGTGTCATGTGATTTTAAATATTCGTAACTCCATGCAAACACATCTTGGTATTCCTTTAAAAGTTCACTATATTTTTATTTTTCTTGAGGGGGTAAATTTTTTGACAATTTGATCATTTTTGGTTTGTGTCTGTCCCAATGTTACATTCTTCAATGTGAGACTTGACTGGTTCCATTTTAGGCTTTTTGGGCACATCATTGGAATCAAACAAGTCCTCCAAAGGAGTCAAACCCTCAGGTAGAAAATTATCTTTGAAATCTAGAATTTCAATATCATCTTCAATTATTTCCTCTATAACTAATTTCTCTAAGTTATCTATGTCAGATTGAGTAAATACAGTGGGTTTGGTAAGTTTATGTGCATCTATGTGATCTATTTCACAATTAACATCTGAATCTAAATTACATTCTGAATCTAACTTATTATCTGTGTCTATCATACAATTTTGAAATTCATCCTCACTATTCAAAAAATGGTAAATCTTTTCATCTTTAGAGAAAATCTTCCAATATTTAACATTGTCTAGAACAATGGGCATATATTTAACTTCAGCAGTATATCTATGTGTTCATTGAAAAGGTAAGTTACATGTGCTAGCAAAAGTTGCTAGGCAATGTGCTTGCAAATTTTTTTTTCTTAGAATAGTAGCAAACTTATATTCTAGTAAATCATCACATAAATCAACTGTTGCATCTATATATTTGGCTAATCTAGGATTATGAACAGAATAATCTCCATTTACTTGTTTAATGATTAACTCCAAATCTCCCATAATTAAAATTCTTTGACCTCCTAAATTCCTGATGATGTGAAGGCCTAAGATAAGTGCCTCATACTCTACCATGTTATTGGTGCATTTAAAGTTGAGTCTAAAGGCATGTCCTTCCGAATGACTGGTCTCAATGTTTGTGACCCACACTCCAGCTCCTGCTCCTAACTTATTCACTGAACCATCGAAGTCTAAATGCCAAAGGGCTTGATGGAAAATATTATCATTATTTGGTTTAGGCTTTATGTCAATTAATTCAGTTTGGATCTCATTATTATCAGAGTTACAAAAAACGAAAAACTCTAGATGAGTTGGTGTTGAGTAAATTGGATAATTGATTGATCTCTTAGCATTGCTAACCATATATTTCATTAAAGTTTCTCTATAAAGTTTCTTAGGTTTTCCAAAAACTGTTATGGTGGCATAACTCATGTCTAATTGTAGAGATCCCTGCAACTTAGCTCCCCATGAGCGAGAAAGAAACATACCATATTTAGGTGGGATATTAGCTACTACAATATCCATGACCATACTTTTACTAGGATACTAAACCAAATTGACACATAAGTCTTTTATCAATCCTATGCATTTGACCTTGCTTGAATCGAAAGAGAATAAATCTTTATAAGGCCTTGTTATTTCTAAATTTAGAGTTTCCATAATAGCTTTTGGCATTAAGTTGTGAGAAGCTCCTGAATCTAACATTGCATTATGTAGAATTTGATCGTGAATAGTAAGACTTATATAAAAGGGAGGAATTGATCCATATGAATGTTTACCATTAACATCAGGGCCAAAAATTAATTCAGGCTGATCATCATTTAGATTAATAGAATCTTCACCAATATTCATGTTCAAAGTTTCAGTAATTGTTGTTTTATATAAATCATTCTTTACCAATTTTGTCAAAGGAATTGGTATCTTTAACTTTGCTATTTCGGTTTGAATATTAAATGCTGGTTGAGATTTACTAATCTGAATTAGTTCATCTTTTGTGACAGTTATCTAGGTGGGTTTTTCAGGTATTTCAACAGATATACTCTTATCTTGAGTTGTCCTATTGTTCTCTGTTTGAGTTTCCTGAATCTTGCTGTCTTTAGTTCTCTTTTTAGGGACATATTCAGGGGCAACAGGAGTTTTTTTAGACTTTGAACTTTCAGTAGAAGGTTTATTGTTAACAGTTTTGGGATTTTCTGACTTAGAATCAGCAGGATTCTTCTTAGGATCAGGAATTTCTTATTTTATTGAATTAGAGGCTTTGGTAGTGTTGGTGTTTTGGGCATTAATGGAGGATTGGGCCACTTCTTCAGTGATGTCAACAATTTTCGGACTTGGTCCTTTCTTGGGATTGGGAGGATTGGAATTTTGTTTATTTTCCCTTGGGAGAATTTCAAAATTTTGGTTTTTGTGTTTCTACATTCTTTTTGGTTTGATTCTGAGAGTTGTTTTTTATAGAAGGTTCAGTGTTTTTTCTATTTCTAAGGTTATACTGACTGTGAATTTCGTTAATGGAGAAGTCATAACCTTGTTTGAAATAAAAGGATTCACTAGATTCTATTTTGAGTTGTTGAAGCTCAAAAAGTTCTTGATCCTCCTGAGTGAGGAAAATAGTCTTCATCTATCCCCATTACTATATTGATGTCATCCTCATCTTCGTCATCATTGTGAGAACTCTCAGCATAGTTCTCTTGGAATGGGGGCCTAATGTTTTGATCTAGAGAGGTTTCTTTAACTTTTCCAGGATTATTGGTTTTTTTGTAGTTGGGATTTCTGATTTGTGGTTGGTTATCCCATTGTGGTTTTTTCTCAATATTATCTAATCTTTCAACTACTCTTCCTAAATTTTTAGCAAAAAAGTCAAATTTACCATCTGAGTTTGAATTCTCTTCTTTGATTGTGACTCTCCTTTCATTCCTAAGTCTGGCTTTTCTAGCTAAAATATTAATTTCTACACTAACAACATCTAATTACATTTGTTCTAATGTTTCAACATCTCTTTCTCTAAGTTGGTATGCCATATCTGGATCAAATCCATTAGGTAATTTAAGAAGCACAGAATATGGTGTAGGTTTAAGATCTGCAGAAATAGAATTATAGACACTGTTGTATCTAGTGCAGTAATCCTGGACAGACTCATTAGGAGCTCTTTTTAAAGAATAAAATTCAGATAAAATTTGCAAATGGTTCTTTTTCTTTTCCCATTTATTTAGAAATGCTCTATGAAATGTAGCTAAATCAACTATGCTACCAACAGCTAAATTTTTAAACCACTTCTTGACTTCCCCAGTTAAACTTTGAGCAAACAACCTCATTTGAACATCTGATTCATCTATTTCATAGATTTCCCAATAGTTTGTCATTCTGGTAACATGTTTTCTAGCAATAATTTGTGACAGGCCATCAAATATAGGTATATTTTTTTGGTAATCTTGGGGAATATCATGAAGGTTTTGAGGCAAAACAAGGGGTGCATATCTAGCAGCCATAGCTTGAAGCTTAGCTGAGCTAGGAGGTACACTAGAAATGACAAGAGATGTGTTGGTTATAGTAGCTGATGTGCTGAAAGTTGTACTTGAAGAACTTGGAAAAGATTTTGGTATATATATGGAATTAGTTGGAAAAAATGTAGTGCTTATAAAACTAGTGGATGCAATGGATTGATTGAATGATGGAAATACTATCCTAGGATGCAAAGGAAACTCAGGAATAAAAGGTTATGTGGATGAACTTGCAGTGGAATCTAAAAATGAAGTGACAACATACAAAGTTGAATCTGTTGCTGGAATTATTGTAGTGTGCAATTGAGAAACTGGAGGCTTGATGTAAGATAATAAATGGGCTAATTTAATGGCTTCTTCTATGTCTTTAATCAATGTAACATTAATCCTTTCTATTTGATTTTGAGATTCAGATTTGTTTGATTTTATTGATGCTGAAATAATTTTCTGTTTTTCATTCACAAAAGAATTAAAAACGAGATCTATGACAATTTCTTTTAAATCAGTTTCAGATTTATTTCTAAACAATGAATTTTCAAACTTGAAATCAAAATCAATATCATTTAAGCTCACTAATTCTTTGGGTAAGGAATTAGCTTTTCTTAAGGGCACTTCAGCTTCTAAATTAACAATATGTTTTTTCTTTTTATTTTTTCCAATCTGTTCTAGGTTATCTACTATAACTGCAGGCTTAGGATCTGGGTTAGACCTAGTATAGTAGGTTTCCCTAGAAGCCAGAATGACTATTTATGAATACCCACAACCCTTAAAACTAATCTTAAAGTAAAAAGATAGATTAAAGATCTTTCTTCAAGACTAATTTTAAAACTAGAGATTGGTTAGATTCCCCAGTATGGTCGCCAGTATGTTATCACCCTAGTAATTTCTAAAGATTGTGGGATTTTGATTTTTAGTTTTAAGAAAACTAGGGGTAACCACAAACCTACATTTGAAATTTAGGATCTAGCCTTACTAAATTTCGGAGAGGGCTCTATCTTTAAGATTTAACTTTGTTTTTTGTTTGATATTTTATGCTAGTTATTATAGTTCAATTTGGTTTTGGTTTTAAGATGTTTGGTGGAAAATAAAATTACTTGAAGACAAATTAAAGAGGGATTTACTAGTCCATTGGGTTATGGAGTCAAAGTCTAGCAAGCAGAACTAGAAGGCAAGGCCAAGAGGATGCTAATGTATTCAGGGCAAGATAGATAACCCTCAGAGATTTGGATAGATTGTTTTGATGGAATGGCTTGCTTCAAGATAAAGGGAAATGAAGGATCCTTTGATCCAGAAAAAGAGGAAGGAGGCAGGGCTAAAACGGGACTAGGAGCAATTAAGAATTCCTAAATCCAGAAATTAGCAGAAAACATTTAAATGATTAAGTAGTTAAGACAAGGAGTTCTAACACTACTCCTGAAGTAATACTCCTACTTAATCATTAAGATTGAACAACATATATGAAATGAATGGAACTCAAAAAGTAAACAATGAAAAGATGGATGCACTTTACTCTTCAAATAATCGCATGAATCCTGAATTATGAAGTCCAATTGGCTACTGTCTAGACTACTGCTTTGAAATCAACACATGTGAGCCTCCAACGTACCAGCAAAATGTCTATAATGTTCTTAGCAATTTTATTCCAAACTAAACACTTCATAAACTGAAGTATTTATACAAATGTTTATTACAAAATATCCTAGAGAAATCTATGAATAACTCTAGGAAATAAAAAATATCTTTACATTGTAAGAGGGACAACTGCTTAACAACTTAGCAAGATGTCCTCTTATCTAGAAAAAATAGTGCTATCTTATCTAACAAAAAATTGTTTGTTGAATAGCTATCCATGCTTGCTGGAATATTGCAAAATATCTTTTAAGAAGATGTCTTCACTGATACTCTTTCCACTTATACTCTTTGACCCTGTTCTTTATCTCTGATACTCTTTCACGCTGTTTATTAACCATTTCACTGTTGTAAAAAGGGAAATTACAATAGTAAAATCAGCTAGCTGTTGTTTTTATTTTTGATACACTTTAACTCTGGATTCTCACTCTGATATTCTGACAATTTGACATTTAACTGCTGTGAAAAGAGATTTCTTAGCAGTAAAAAAATCAAAATCAAGTACTAAGTTATTTTATTTTTCTCAAACTGATTTCTTCTTCTGCACTGTCTTTCACTGTTTGCTTTGTTGTTGTTATAATAAATCTGTGAAGGTCTGCCATTATTCAGCATCTGGAATCTTCATACTTTTCAACTTTCTGTACTTCTTATCTGCTTCAATGTACTTAGAAAAATTTGGCTTAATCACAAATAAGTGTTTTATTTCATTCTGAATGAAGAATAAATCTTCAATGTATTTGAGAACCACTTTCCCTGTTGGAGATCCCTGTGGCAATTGCTTATTAATCTATTCTTTGGCATGATCTTTGATCTTCTTATCATATTATTTCTGGTCCACTAACTTGTCATTGAATACATGTATGTCTTGAATGCCTGCTTGTCTGAGCATAGTATACTTTGCTAAAAACTTGGTAATGGAAAAATTCATAGCATCACATTTTTCTTTCAAGTTATTCATCAACGTTTTCTTTGTCAATACCTTTGTGATCTACAATATAGCTTATGTTCTGTCATGTATCTTCAATTCCTCTAGCTCAGTCCTGTTCTTACTATTTAAAAAGGTAATTAGCCTTTGTGCCTGTGCTGGTTTGCCTGCTAATTCTTCTGTAGTATTTTGTATTTCATTTTGAGCTGCCAGAAGGAGGTCCCTTTGTTCATATATTATCTGAATTGATGGCCATTGAAGATGTATGGCCTCAATTATGTTGGTCCACAGATGATTTCTTATGTAAGAAATCTGAGTGGTAAAGCTCAAGTCCTTCTGAAGGGTTTTGACTTGCTCTTCAAGTATCTTAGCTTTTTGTTCATAATTATTAGCATTAATCAATGCTGCTTTATTTGATACCTCCATATTCTGAATCTGTTTCTTCAAACTGTTTATTTTATTGGTTTTCAATGTCATTTCTTCCATTTCCTTGACAATTTTCACTCCATCATTAGTTTGCTGCACCTGTGATGTTGAGGATTCAGTGTTGGAAGTAGTAGCTGATTGCACTAACATTGCAGTTTCCAATGGCTCTTTGGGTGCTAACTTCTCTCCCAATGTGGAAGGAAAAACAACTATAATAATAGGAATAACTGTGGGAATGGTGGAAGCATCTATTTCCTTCATAGTTTCCTTTTCTTTCATCAGTATATCCAATTGGCTTTCCATGTCCTTGATCTAGGCAGTAAGTTTTACAATTAACTGCATCGTATCTTCTTTCTCTTTTTGTTCCTGAAGTATTTCCTTTCTCTGTGGGTGCTCACTTTGAGGAAGTTTTAATTGTTTCCTCAACGCAGCAATGTCATCATTTTTCTTTTTGATTAATACTTTTGCAGCTTGTACATTAGATGGGTCCACTCCTATTTGTAGAATCAAATCTTCTAATGCTTTTGTTCTAAGATATTTTTCATATAAGGAGCCTTTATTAAGCTTCATCTGATCTTGCAAGTTGATGATAGTATTTTGCAAATTGGTTACACTCATGGCCTTTGTCACCACAGTGGAATACAGCATTTCTGAGCTATGCCGGTGAAATTCTATCTGATCCAACTCATGTACCTTTTCAATATCTACTTCAAATTCCTTATTTTTATAGTCAGCCATTGTTTTAGAAGTTGAAGTAGTAGGTTGTAAATAGGACATGATCATTTTATTTGAAGAATAATCAAATGCTGAAAGAAATCTATCCTTGTTTCCTGGCTTCTGATTGAGGAATTGAGAATAAATCTCACCTTCAATTTCCTCATTACTTTGTTTGATTTGTTTATATCTGTCCTTAATATCCAAATCCTTCTCTTCTGTTGTTTAAGAAGATGAAGTTTCCATATTCACCTGTTTTTCAATCACTTGGGTCTCTTTTCCTTTGGAGGCTGCTTGTTCTCTTTCAATTTCTGTCATTGTCTCCTTTATTATTGTAGTTGCCTAATCATTACTGACCTCTGGTTCATCATCCACTTCAATGAGTTTTCCATTGCCAATGGAACCAAATCTTAGCCTTTTATTGTAGATGAGTTTAAATTTTGTATCTGTTGTAGTTTCTGCTGTATAGGCACCCTCCTCTCTACTCCTTTTGTTTGAAGTTTCTGGATTTTTAGGAGTTACCACAACAAGTGTGGTACCCACTCTTTCTATTGGTTGTGTATTTGTAGTCAAATCAACCAATGTATTCTCTTTCCATTCTTCTTGATTGGCATACTTTTCAATATCAGGTTTTGGCTGATGTATAAATGGAGGTAATTTTCACTTAACTCTGATACTGCTCAAGAGACCTTGGGGGTCATAATTCCAAGGAAAACTCACTTGGAATTTCAATTTTGACAATCTACTTTGTATCTCTTTCTCAGCATCCTTGTTATTCACTATAAATGGACCAATCTGATTTTTTACTTTAAACTGAGTCTTCTTTTTAGATGCCATGAAATTGATGGCATTAGCATTCAACACCTGTCTTAAATATTCCAGAGAAAAGACTCCAAGAATCAAAAATTTAGGTAACTTATAAGGAAGAAAATTAGTTCCAAAGATTCTTAATTCATTATGCTTATCATATAAGTATCAGTCTCCCATTTTACACTGCTTTGAAAACTGTAGTATTCTTTTCATCTCTTCATTTATTCTGGGCTGTTCAGACTTATGAAGTAAATTCATTGCTGGCCTAATAAATAAATCAGTGAAGTTTGTATAGTTATATTCATTTCCTTCCTTTCTCAACAAAGATGTCCAGAAAACAACTGATAGAGGTTGGCCCTCTACATTCATCTTTTGCAGGAAAATGATTTGTTTGTGAAAATAAGAACAAATGGAATAAATAGGAGAAATACCTAAACACCCCTTTAGTGGGTAGCTTTGTCAACTGGTGGTGTTTGGAATTAACAATAAATCTGGAAAAATCAAAGACCACAGCAGGAGGCTCACGAGGCGATAGAGTGGATAAAAATACAAGGATAGACTCATTAGTAAATTCATCAGTAAAGTATCCTAAGATGAAGGATAACATTGAAAAAACATGTCTAAAACCCTCTGGGAACTTGGAAGTGGAATATGGAGGATTCAACTTTGGGATATCCACATGGCTCAGTGTGAAGTTCTGGAAAATCATGAATCTTTTAGGGAAATCTAACCCTAAACATAATTGAGTCAGGGCTTCAATGGATAATGGGACTGCCCTAGGGTCAAATTGTAACTGCAACATTTGATTAATTGACTCAGCAATGATAGAAAAGAGGATTTCCCTGTCATTATTTACAATGGATCTTTGATCTGGGACATAATACTTTTTTCCTAGTCTTATCAAGTCCTGACCAGGATGTGCCACTAGGACTATATATTTAGGTAAGTTTGTATCCCAGAGGGGAATTTATTCTTTGTCTAAAAACTTCTCATGACACCAATTATGTACTTATAATAGATTAAATTCTACTAGAGGGTCTACAATTTTGTAATCCAAGTCAACTAGAGGGATAATTTCTTCACGGGATACTAGAGGTTGAAGAGGATTTACAGTGACAGTGGACTTAGCGGTGATGGCAAGAGTAGATTTTGGAACTTTTGTTGCATCAGTTTTAGGAGGCTTTGACCCTCCAGTTTTAACAGGATTTGATCCTCCAGCCTTAGGTGTGAATTGATTTTTTATCATTTTAAATTAACTACAACAAGATTAAACAGTTTGCTATAGTTTGTTTTCTTCAACAATGGGTAATTGAACAATTTGTAAGAAAATATGGTAACAATGGGTAATTCAATGCTCAATTTAGGGTTTTTAGGACACAGGTAATAGCTTAAGACAGAAAACGTAGGTTTTCTGAATGAATGGGACTGTAAAAAAGAGATTTTAAGGTTTTCAGTGAGTTTTAAAACCTTTTTAACTATAGAATTTGCCTTTCAGGGGTCTCTAACTAAGAAATTGGTTTAGAAATGAGGTTCTCTGCAAATGGAAATTTCGGGAAAAAATGGCGAGGGTTTGCCCTATTTTTCCAAGGTTTAGAAAACAAAAAATGGGTAATTTCAATCTTGGTATCTTTAATTGGTTCAATTGGTGGTCAGAAATGTGAAATTGCAGGTCAAATTCAGGAAAATACCTGATTTACAAGTATATTGATGCTGTTGAAAAGGGTTTCGGATGATTTGATGGTTCCTGCAATGCTGGTGCAAAGAAATGCCGTCGAATGGTCTTCAAACAATAGATTAGTGGTTGAAATCCAGTTTATAATGAGATTTGTTCATGAATTTTGAGAAAAATGGGTTTCTACACAATCGGGCGGGTTTTTTTTTTAACAGTTGGGAATGCGCACATAACATTGATAAAAATTATAAGAAAGCTTTTGACTTTATTATAAATCTTTAAAAGACTGCAATAAATGCAGGTAAATCTTATTGGTGGGAGAAATTTTCATTTTATGAACACGAAAAACCATTAGTGGTTTTCGTACTGGGTTGGGGTGGTAAACGGTTTCTTCCCAATCGAATGCGATCATATCAGGAATTGACACGTCACGAGAGGTGGTAAAAGAGAAACCACCCATTTCACGCTCATTTGGGCATTTGGAGATAGATTGATTTGTGGACATGAAATTGATCGTTGGCCGTTGGATATGATAAGCCGGAGCAAACGGTCAGGATGCATTTGAAAGTTGTGGTGTAAACAGATGTGGGGCCAGGCGGCTTTATATATGCGGGCATGAAAATAAAACCTTTGTAACATACGTATTACATTACAAAGTCTTATATCAAAGAATAATATTTATATGTGGGGTATAAGGTTTACCAAGGGTTTAAAATGAGCGATGATATATAGCAAAGGTTTATATATATGGTGAAATGCGCGTGAGGCTGGAAAATATATGTTTAACCCTGGTCAAGCTTATGTACAAAACGTGAGGTTTCATACATTGGGAAGGTGAAAATGCTTAGGATAAATGATTTTAGGCTTTTAACCTTGCGGAAATAGTATTAAGTAATTATAAAGGCGCGAATGATCAACCTTATAAACTTAGGGTAGAATGATATAAATGGGGGAAATATTTTCTCTTTAGACATATACAAACATGCCTAAAGTCTTTTTTGTGTTTTTATTTTTATTATAAAGTTATAGACTATGGAAATTTCTATTACTATAGAGGGTGGGATATTTACATATGGTTAGTTTTATGCCAAATGGGGTAAAATTGGGGGTTTTCATTTAGACATGTGGGTAATTAACTTTGGCAAAAAAACTTATATTAGTGGGTTTTTTGCGTATATTTAAATACAAGGAGTTATATTAATAGGATAAGGTATTTTTATAAGGAATTAATAAATAAGTTAGAAGTTAATATGACACGGGACAATGAAAAACACCAAAATATATCCATATGACTAAGTAAAGTGATAATGTAAAAAGAAAAGCTTTATCATTTGTAATTTTGACCACTTTGACCTAGAGTATAATATTTTTGGAGGGTTTTTATGTTTTTATGAATGAAGGAAATTAATCAAAGGGGATTTTGTTTTTCATTAAGTAAAAGATATTTACTCATGAATTTTGAAATGTGAATGGATGAATGTAGGGTAAATGATGACAGTTAGGGATTTAACATAGAAATTCAACACTTTTAACTTAACAGTCATTGAACCTTGGGTCCGGTCCCAACAGAAGTCAAAGAAATGCTCTGAGCCTCTTTGACTGTCTAGAATGTAGGACAACTATAGGGAAGGGAAATTAGTGATTTTCACTTGGTGAAAAGTATTTACATGATTCTCCTACTTCTTTCTACCTACCCAACTTTTAATCTAACATTTTTTCTTCCATTTTGCAGGTGCATTTGAGCTAGCAACCTTGAACATTTTATTCTTTTGAAAGTAATAAAAACTATCTAAATCTACCTTATATCATCCGAGGGCTCAGATTAAACTAATGAGCTCCTTTTTATTTTCTAACTATCTACTAATTAGTCAGGATTAAACTGTCTGACTAATTTTTATTCACTACTCTATAACAATAAAATTGAAACATGACAAGTCAAGATTAAGCAGTTCAACTCATCATGGATTATGGAATTTATTGACACTTTGCCATAATCATCAGTAAAAAGTAGTGGCATTTGGAATTGCACATTTTCATGTTTTATTTATTTTTATTTTTGTTATATTATTTTTTCTAAGTCCTTTGATCTTTCTTTTAGGACTTTTACCCTCTTTTTTGATTTTCTATTTTTTCATTTTTTACAAAATATGGGAAAGCAACTTGCAGAAAGCAAGGTATGTACATATTTTTACAATACTATCATAAGTCAATTCGAAATTATGAATCATATACTTATAGGACCCTAACTCCGGCCTTAGTGCATAGCACCGGTGAAAATCTCCCAAATTTGCACGAAAACTCTGAAAAATCCTCCAATGGATTTCTTCACTTTAGAAATGGAAAATGATGTGGGGGAAAGGCTTAAGAGACCCTTTATAGTCCTTTTGAAAATTAAATTAAAAATAAAAACCCACTTTTACAAATTTAGTGTCTCCCTACTTTCTTTAATGTGCCTTTGACTGATATTTTGCTATGAAAAAACACTTTTGACAATTTTTGTAAAATATTACTTATGTCTCTGTTACCTTTTGTAGAATAATATTTTGACAAGGAGGCCTTTGTTGGGAGTTTACTACTAAGATGTAAACCAGTGGTATACTTGCTTCTTAGGCCATTTTGACAACAATTTATGTCCAACTTTTTGATATTCTTTTAAAAACCTCTGCTTTTACCCTTTGGTGAGATTAGCCCCTTTAAACTGATACTATTTGCCATTTCTCCTTTTAGTGCAGGTGAAATAGTGCCATTTTTTGACAAAACCTAGAGAGGTAGCTTGAAACTCTCTGGTAGTCATCTGCTGTGGTGAAGGAGGTTTCATCATCATTTCTTAGTCATTGTGTCATTTTTCCGAATTCCTGGGTTTTTAGGGCTACTTAGAAAAATATAAACAGTGTTATTTTCTAAGTTTTTATAAACCTATCAAAACTCATTTATCATTTTTGAAAATTCTTCAATTTGTGCTTTGATGGAGTCAGGTGACCTCTGCCCTTGCAACCCTTAGCATTGATTCCTTGTTTGGCCAAAAACATTTGCTAACCCTAAGCTTTCTAAACATATGCTTGATGTTGTCTCTTTTTCACTGATGATATTCTTGTGTTGATTTTTTCCTCTTTTACCTTACCTCATAGCTAATATGATGGCCCTTTTAGTCTTCCTGGCAAGAAAGTGAGCAAAGGGCATCTATCCCTTTACTATATTCATGCTTTAGACCAAAGGCATTCCTTGAAGGATCTCTTCATCATTTTAATACAAAGTTACTTGTCCCTTTCCTTCTCTGAAAGCAGTCTCTTTGTAGGTAAAAATAGATACTTGAAGTGTACCAAATCCACCCTAAGACTCATAAAACCCTAGGTGTCCTAGTGGAGGCTCTATGGGATTTGGATTTTGGACTGAAACCTAGAACTTGGGTTCTATCAAGTGTGAGACAGAGTTTATGATAAACTACTGTATTGAAGATTCAAAAAAAAAAATCCAATGTACTCAATTTATCTAAAGAGCCTACAGAGATAGTTTTCAGATTATCAATGCTTGAGGCATTTGGGAGAAATAAGAGAGTTGATTGGTTGGTGACCTTAGGTAGCAGTGGAGGGGTTGGGCAATACAAGAACAATGGGCTTGAGGCCAAAGGTGACCAGACATGGTGAAAATGAATAGCATGAGCCCATGATGGGTATTTTGTGAGTAGCGGGCTGACCTTGACATGAAAGGATGATAAAATAGTGAAAATTTATCCTAAGGATAATGAAGGCAGTGAGATTTCTAGAACTCACAATGTTCATGAATTTTTTTTCTAGAAATCTAGGATAAGTATTTTTAGTCATCCATGAGAAGAGAAAACTTACTGATGACTAACAGTGGCTCCACTTGGGGAGGGTAGCTCCTTTTTAGGAGGTGTCCATAACTTTAGATCTTTGGACTTATGGTGACCAGTGCCTCATCCATTGGGAAAATTTTTACCTCTTTTCATTTGTTGATGCTTTCTTGAAGCTGTGATCTTAGTAATCTAAAAAAACATGATTAATATCAACATCATCTCTACCTACCCAACCTACTTGCCTAACATTTGTTTCTTCCTTGGGTGCTTTTGAACTGGCAAACCCTTGACATTTTTCTTTTTTAAAAACAAAAAATCAAACTATCTAATTGTACCCTTATCTCTTCCAAGAGTTTAGATTAGGCTAATGAAATCTTTTTATTTTCTACCAAGTCTACTCATTTGTAAAGATTAAGCTATTTGACAAACTTTATTCTCTATCCTACTAACATGAAATTGAAATCATGGAAAATCAAGATTAGGAAATCTGACTTACCATGAGTTGTGGCATAAGAACAAGCTGCACACAAGTGTTATTTTTGTACAAAGAAAACTTAGGAAACATAAGGGAAATATATGTCTTTTTTTAAGCATCCCTATTTTCCTCTTTGGTTCAGATTTGAGCATGTGGAACCAGCATATTTCATTCCTCCAATGTTACATTCTTCTACATTTGTTTTAGTGGATTCTATCTTGGGTTTTTTAGCTACATCATTAAAATCAAACAACTCTTCTAATGGTGTAAGGCCTCTTGGCAAAGTGTCATCTTTGCATTGAAAAACCTCAAGTTCTATTTGATCTGATTTATCAAATATTTTTGCAACACAAGGATTTTGAATGTGGTTCATATCATCATTACAGGACAACTCTGTTTTGGGAGTTTCATTTTCAGCAAAATTATTTCTTTCAAATCTTAAACTCTGTTTTGTTCTTGCAAATTCATTTCTGGATTGCAGAAAATCATCTATTTGCTTATCACTGTCAAACACTTGCCAATGGTTCAAATTTTCCAGCAAAGTAGGCCTATTTTTTACTTTTATGAGGTATTGTTTATTTTCATAGGGTAAAGAGAAATTGCTTGCAGCAAAAGCAAGCTCATTGGCAAGGCAGTTTTGGGCCCTAGGGATGAAAGTGAGCTCATACTTCTCAAAGCTTTTGAGAAGATATAGGGAAACATTCCTATACTTTCAGTCTAGGGTTCTTGGCTTAATATTCTCCCTTTATTTGTCTGATGATCGATTCTGAATCTCCTTGAACTAAGATTTTCTTAGCTTTGAGGTCTTTAAGTAAGTGTAAACCAATAATGAGAGCCTCCTATTCTGTAATGTTATTGGTGCATTGGAAATCTAGCCTATAGGAATGGCCTTTATTTGTGTTGTGGATCCAAACCCTAGCTCCTGAGCCAGCCTTACTATAAGAGCCATCAAAGCTCATATGCCAAAGGGTGTCAATTTCAGATTTGTCACTGTTTTGTACTTCGGGGTTGCTAGAGTTTTGGGTGTCATTTTCTTGATTAGAGGGCTGGTTTGGTTGTTCTGGGGGGCTTAGTTCTCCTTCATTTTCATTCACTTGTTCATTGATATCATTTTCATTATACAAGATGAATGAGTCAAGGTATGAGTGAATGGAATAAACTGATGTGTTATTTGGCCTATCTATGCTACTTACCATATATTTCATGTGGGATTCCCGGTACAACCTCCTTGTTTGATTGAAGACTGGGATGGTGGCACAAGTCATGTCCATTTGAAGGCTACCCTGGAGTTTGCCCCCCCATGATCTAGATAAAATCATGCCATACTTTGGGGGGATGTCAGCAACAACTATGTCCATGACTAGACTTTTAGCGGGGATTTGTGCCAGATTGACACATAGATCATTGATTAGGCCTAGACACTTAACCATATTTGAATCAAAAGAGTACAAGTATTTGTAAGTCTTTGTGATTTCTAGGCCTAATCTCTCCATCAACACCTTTTTCATGAGGTTGAGTGAGGCACCGGAGTCTAGCATAGCATTATGCAGAATTTTGTCATGTATGTTTAGACTGACATAGAAAGGAGGGACAACTCCTTCTTGATATTTTCCCTCCACTTAAGAGCCAAACAACAGCTCTAGTTTATCCTCAGTTAAGTTTAAAGTGTCAGTATAATTCCCTATGTTTAACACTTTTAAAATCTGGGATCTATATACCTCTTGCCTTACCAATTCAGTGAGAGGCATGGTTATCTTGATTTTGGCAATATCTCCTTCAAATATGAAAGGCAGAGGTGTCTTTATTGCATTTACATCAGTTTTATCAGCCATAAAATTTTCTAAATCTTTGATTTGCTAATTCTGATTTGATGGTTTGGATAGCAATGTTTTTTCAGGGCCACTAGTTGAAGTACTAGGGAAGATTGAATCATTACTAGGTTGACTGTTTTTTAGTTTGTTTAGATCAGCTTTCTTAGCCATAGCATTTGTGTTTTCCACTATCTTTTTAGGAATATGTTCGGGGGTTTTCCTAATAGCAGTGTTTGACTGATTTGTTTTAGGAACATCTTGATTCTTTTTTCTCCTAAGGTCATATTGCCTATGGAATTCCATTATGGCATTCACAAATCCTAGTTTATAGTCTTCAGAATCTTCATATGATTTTTCATTTGGTTTTGAAGAGAGCATCCTTTGTTCTTCTTCGGTAATAAAAGTATTATCCTCATCATCAGAACCTATGACATTTACATGGTCTTCTTCCAACTGCTCTGGCTCTCTCTACTCTTCATCTACATAGTTTTCTTGGAAAAGGGGTCTAATTTGTTGGTCATTTTCTCTTTGTCTGATTTGGGGAGGATCTCTTCTAAAATTCTAATTCCTATTCCTATTTTGAGGATTGACTTGGTTTTCCCTAGGAGGTGTTCTCTCATTCAAACTTATTTTTTCCATCATTCTCTCCATTGTCCTAACTAGGGAGTCAATTTTGGTGTCAGAAGAGGAGGTAGAAGGTACTATTTCATATTTATAGGTTACTCTCTTCTCTGATCTCATCCTAGCTCTTTTCTAAATTAAGTTTGCCTCTACACTCTCAGCCCCTTTTTGCATGTCTTATAGAGTTAAGGGATATCCCTCCCTTAGTTGATAGGCCATGTCAGCATCAAAGCCCTCTGGAAATTTCACTAAGGCTGAGCCTTGGGGAGGTTTCATGTGAGGTGGGAGAGCATTGTAAACATTGTTAAACCTAGTTCAATAGTCTTGAACACTTTCCCCTGGATTCATTTTAAGATTGTTATATTCGAAAAGGATTTGGAGGGGGTTTTTCTTGATTTCCCATTTGTTTATAAAAGTTTGGTAGAGGGAAGGGAGATCATGTATGCTGTTGGGAGCTAAGTTTTTAAACCATTTCTTGGGTTCTCTTCCTAGGCTCTGGGAAAAAATCCTCATTTGCATGGTTTCTTCTTCTATCTCCATGTAGTCAAAAGCATCATTTATTCTATCTACATGTTTCTAGGAAGTAATAGATTCAGTCCCTGTCAAGTGAGGGATCTTGGACGGATAATCATTTGGAAAAGGTAATAGTGGTTGTTGTACATCCAGTGGAGCATACCAGGCTGCCATGATGGGAGGAAATGGAAACAAAGGCTGTTTTACAAGGGGAGGGTTTGTGAGTGGTGGAGTAGGATGTGTTAGCCACCTATAATAATTTTTCAAGGCAAACAGGTGGCTAAATTTGTCATCAAGCCTTCAAGTGATAAATTCCAATGAAAATCTATCATTCTTGAAGCCTTCATGTGTCTTCTATCCTTTAGAGAATCTTCATTGCTATTTCCATTAACGAACCCTGTTGTTTATGAAAGAAACTATTTTCAGAAGGTCTCTGAAACTCCCCCTTTCACTCATTTTTATCCACTTTCATAAAGCTTTCTTCTCATCCTTTAACCCTCCATTTCCCTTTAAACCTCTAAAAGTCCATTTTATAGGTTTAAACAACCCCTTTTCCCCTTCTACCGAAAGCAAAAAAAGCCTTGAAAAACCTTCATTTTGGCCTAGAAACCCATTTTTCAGCTATTAAGGCATTAAGCCCCTGAGAGCTTAAACTCAGCCCCTGTTCTCCATAAAACCCAAGTGCTATAACCAGGCGCTTAAAAAAATAAGCCCCCTCCATCACCGTTCGTGGTATCCATGTCTTCCCATAGAACCCCTCCCGCACCTTATTTCATAAGCCCCTTTTCCCTTTTTATTTTCTCCATCAAAGCCTCTTTTTCTTCGTATTTTCCTAATTTCCAACCATTTTTTTAAATAAATCGTGATCGTTGATCTTTGCAGATCAACGATCATCGGACCTCTTCACTCCTTCAAGCCTTCATTCCTTCATTTTCCTGCTTTAGATCTCAACCATCCATTCCTCGAGATCAACGGCCATCGTGCAAAATATCATCACTTCTTGTCTCCACATGCCTCTATTTTTCATTAGCCTGAGATCAATCTTGATCGTTGATTAGATCCGATCAACGGTTCACACTCAACCCGCCGTTCACCCCGCGACAAAGAAAATCACGTCACCTACCGGGCCCATCAGTTCTTCCACCCACGCACATTGCCTCCCGTTGCATGCTAATCCAGATCGTACGATCAATACCAAGAGATCCGACGGCTTAAACTCCGTTTCGAAAAATTTTTGTGCCCAAGAGTTAACGTTCCAAAATTTTGCGAAATGGGCAGTTTTGAGAATCCACGTGTCGGCCAATGTATGGAATCGCATTCCATCTGCGCAAAATCGCCTCCCCCCATTTCATTTTGTGAAAACCATCCCTAGTTTTCTGCCATACCGCTGCCCTCCGCAACGTCACTTTGGTTTTTAATCCCAGCTGTCGATCTCTGAGATCGGACGGTCCTGATTAAATCTCACCCCCATTCATTTTCCACCTAACTTGCTCCCGAAATATTTCACCAAGTAAACTCGACCGTTGATTTACCTAATCCAATGGCTCTTGTTCGCCGTCGCGCCCAAACCTCCATTTGCACCTGGTTAGTTTCTCTATCAGGGTTTTCCTCCCATTTTTCCACTGCATCCATATTTCTTCTCACTGCTCCTCCACCCTCACGAGCCTCTGAAGCATTCATTCCCACTCCTGCATGTTTTTTATAATGTGTTTATCGTTTTTTGCAGGTTTCAAAGGGTGATGAATTTATACTATCTCCACAGTCACATTCATGGTGACATATAACACAGAAAGACAGTCCCAGAGGCGAAGATCGCAAAGGAAGACATCACTAAGAAGATTTAATAGCTTGTTTTATCGAAGATCGGGGTTATTGACCCTAACACAACCCTCCAACTCAGCCAAACCCCAAACATCTGTACAGAAGAAGCAGCAAAGTGTATCAGAAAATATTAAGAAGATTAATGCATTATATTGAAGACTTAATGCCTAATCAACAGTTAAGTCAAAGGATACAGTTTGAAGATCATAAAAGATGACCAAGGAAGGCTTAATGAAGCCTAAAGCACACATCAGGCCATATCAGTGATTTAATATCAGCAAGTGTTCTTTTCTCCAAGAAAGGACTAGCCACACGACCTAATCCATTCTCCTTCAAGCACCATAACAGTTATTATTCTAATAGAAATTCCTAAGAGCTGTCAATGCAGTAGTTATGAGGGCATGGAAGGCCTGAGAGACAAATCTTCAACTTACTTGTCTCAGAAGACAAAATAGAGTACCTACAGCCAGGAAGTACTTCAAGAGCACACCCTAGAAGTAATTATCAAGCTGACAAAGACTTCTAAATTGACTAAAGAGTACTGAAAGTTAATGTAAGGATATTGAACAGAATGGGCTTCGAAGACATTTTTCCCTCTGTTTTAATGAATCATTTAAATCCTATCTACCACTACTATCACTCATTCCCCTATAAGAACCCATGAAAAATACATTGAAAATGTTGGTTGGTTGTTGGAAAATTATTGATTGTAAGCTGTTTTACTGAGTTAGAGTTCTGTGAGTAGTAGTTGTAAATAGGCCGTGAGATGATTTTTGGATGATATCAAGTTATTGGACAAGAATGTATGTGACTGGTTTTTCTCTACTAAAATGACAAGCATTTTCATCGGATCCTGATCTAAATCAGTGGTGACGTGTCCCTTCTTTGTTATTGTTTTCCCTCTGTTTTACATCATGTCTCATTTTATCTGATAAGAAGCAGTAATTTTAGCTTAGGATATACTGTTGCAAGTACCCTAATGCTTCCTACACATTCTTATCTTTATGTTTCTACTATTCGTGTATCTAAAAACAAATTCAACATAATTTAACCAGTATAGAAGTTGGTTTGTCCTTGCTTACTGATGTATGAATTTTGAGTTTGTTTCTTAGATGTTCTTGTTTGGTTCTACTGAAAGAATAGGAGAATAGGGAGATTTAGTGATTAGCCCTGTCCCCTGAGTTCCCTTTCCAACAGTTAGCCTTTCTAAGATCCCTTTGAGTTGAATGCCAAAAGCAAAGAAGGTTAAAAGTCTTTCTCTGATCTTAGACTTCACTCTGTTTTTGAACTTAAGTGTTTTCTACTGTCTGAAATTAGTCAGGAGGACTGGTGGATTGTTATTTTTGGAGTTAGCCTCATCACGAGTTATGATCATAGAGATATAAGGTATGCCTTGTCCCTTGACTTACTCCGAAGTGGCCACCTTGGAAGGTTTTCCTTGTCATTACCATTCATTTCCTTATTTTTTCATCCCATACTATCATCTTAAGAGATCCTCTGTTTTAGATTACTAACCCTTTGAAAGCCTTGGATATTTGAATTGCAAGTAAACCCTTTTATGACCCCATTGCCCAATGGACTTGTATTTTCTTTGAATTATCTCCCCATTGCCGAAAATCCTTCTCTACTCATTCCTTTACCTTACATTGAACCCTTCTATCAATATTCCCAACCAAACAAAAAAAACAAAAACCTTGTGCCCTATAACTAGCCTAATACCTTAAATTGACCTATTATTCTTTACTTTTATAGAGAGATCCCTCTCTGGATCCAGGAGGGCTAGATCCTGAGATCCCAAAGTGGTTTGATGTTTTCTTGTCATTTGGTATTGCCAAATCTACCAAATCATAGGAACCCCAACAGGATGGAGTGAGGTGTTTTGCACAGTGGTGGTATGAATGGGTGTAGCTGAGGTACTCGGACCAGAAAAATAATTCTGAGTAGACTTGAGATGAAAAGAGCTGAAGTGGTGGAGAAGCTGAAATTCAAGTGGGGTGGAAGGAGAAGCTTCTCTACTTGAGTTTTGCTGCAAATATATGGGCTCAAGGTCAGTTTGGTCAATCCTACTTTGTGACTTGGTCCTGAATAGGTTCTTGGTATGGTGCAAGTCAAACTGAGGATCTTGTGAAATTGTAAGGTGTTCTGGTGTAGAGCTTGCTCTATGAATGGTCCTAATAGTGGTTGAGTTTCCAGCTTTAGAAGTTTGCCACAAAATATTTTCTGGGTCATCAATTATGGTAGGAGGATTTGGGTCTGGGTGAGATCTGGTATTGATCCTTTGTGAAGCCAGATCTCTTACTCAAAAATCAGAGAGGCTGAAATGTTTGGTACTATTTTTGGAAGGCTGGCCTCTATTAGTGTTTATTTTACTCACACAAGGTATAACTAGGCCCTAAAACTGATTAACACTGATTTGAACCAATCCTAGGAAAACCTATGGGACTAGTGAGGTGAAAAAAGGCCTACTGGAGGCTAGTGCAGTGGCCAGGTGGATGTTTTTGTAATTTTGAGGATATTTATATAATGGTCCACCACCAAATTTTGACAAAAATAAATCTAGGGACTATTTTGGGTTTTCTGAGCTTCCTTATGCAGCCCCAAGGTTTCAATGAGCATCCTCTAGCTGAGTCATCATCTTGCTAGGATGGTGAGGAAATTAGTTTCTAATCTTGGATACCAATTTATTTTCTGAGATTAATTGAGATTTTGGGAATTCCTAAGGGATACCTAGGATGTTTTTGACTCAAAGTCCCACTGTGATCACCATTATGTTAGTGTGACGATGAGGTGGCAGATTCACTGGATTTTCTAAGTCAAACTAAGGGTCTAAAGAGTCTTAAGAGGTATTCAGGCAACTATGTACTTAGAATTCCCACCGTGATTGCCATTATGTTAGTGTGGCGATGAGGTGGCAGATTTACTGGATTTTCTAGGTCAAACTAAGGGTCTAAAGAGTCTTAAGAGGTATTCAGGCAACTATGTACTCATAAGTCCCACCGTGATTGCCATTATATTAGCTCCTTGTAATTTTCTAGATTGATTGAGATACAAATGGATAGGGGTAACATCAAACCAAGCTTTGGAATCCAAGGACCTAGCCTTCCTGGATTTAGAAAGGGATCTCTCTATTAGGTGCAAAGATGTGAACTTGTTTGTTGATTAGGGTTGATTTTAGGCTAGTTATGAAATATTGGGTTTGTTGATTGTTTTTGGTTGGGTATGATGCTTAGATATACTAGGTAGAAACAAGGAAAACTTCAAGTCATTGGACAATGGAGTCTAACAAGGTCATGATAGGTTCATAAATGGAGCAGGGAGTATTGTAGGGGAAATCTAGCTTGGTTGGTGGATCTTTGAGGTTTGAAGGATCATGAGATGGACATTAGTTTTGAGAAACAAAGTTTGACAAAGAGCAGTAAATAATTCTCTATCATATACTTAAAATAAAGGAGTTAGAAGAATGATAAGCATAGAGAAGAAATCAAAGGCAGAGGAAACCCTAAACTCTTTGATTCAGATTTAAAATAGATAATTATCCAAGACAAAAATTTAAATGAAATACAGAAAGGTAAGAAACTTATTCAACTTTTATGGATTTCGTTATCAAGAACATAAAACATTAAAGATGCACAAATAAATACAATCATAGAAGAAGAGAAACTTTGAACATCTAAGATTATAGATATGAAGGTTCTTTGAAACAATTAGCTAAGCAAATGCAAAGAGCATGAGTGAAACAAACTTTTTGGACAAACCTAGGTAATGGTGCTTTAAAGAGATGGCTCCAAGAACAAAGTTTTTATTGTCAACAAATATGCAGGGCTAGACATAAATAATTCTTGATACTAACTGATCTAAACCATTCAAGAAATAAACAAGCTCAAGAAATCCTTGGAGAGCAAAAGATGAATTCTCTAACATATGCTAGCAGAAGAAAACATTAAGGCAGTGAAGAACAAACAAACCTAAGGTGCCATCAGAAAACATGTCTTAGTCTAAATTCTTTGTCCTACTACAACAGAGAAATATGGAAACATAATGAAAAATTATAAAACATGAATAGAAGAGAAGCACATCACCATCAACCAGGCTTATGGATCCTGCAAATAGTCCTCCTCCATCAACAAACAAATCAGGGCATGCATGAGCTCCAAGACATCAAATTCTTTTCAAAACTCCAAGAGAATATGTATTACTTGACAATAAGTCATCAAAATCCAACCAAATACATAAGAGCCTCATGCTTTATTTATGGAGCAAATGAGGAGGTGCAAACCATTAGAGGCTTCTAGAAACCCTAATTCTGCCATAAATGTCATTTATGTGCTTAATTACCATGCAAGGCCCAAGACACATAATAGATAAGCTAATAAATGAAAAACATAAAAACATAACTCCTCAATCAAATATGGAGTGATTTTTCCAAGAAATTATTAAAAAAAATCCTTTGCCATGAATCCGTGTGTTTTGTTGACTTTTTGGCAAAAGACAGTCTCTGTGCGTAGCGCCTTTTCAGCAGAAAATAGGGTCTGTTGCAACTGAGTTTTGGATCCCTTCCTGGAATCAGTTTTGGCCCCGTGATGGCTCGTTGGAAAGCTTGATGAGTCTAATTTCCAAAAATACTTGATTTTTTCTGAATGAATTCCATTTACTTTCTCAAAAATTAAATCTCCCAACACTACTATGTGCATAGCACTTGGTCTGAAAAGGAGGCAGAAAGGTCAAATTTGAGGTGTTGTTTGATCTTTTGAGGGGGAAAAACTACTCCAATTGACCTAAAATTTCGTGGGTAGACTGTTGGTGATGTGAAAAACCCAAAACTGTAAACTTGGAGAGCTGAAGATGCACCAATAGTGCGCGTAGCGCCTAGGGTGTTGCGCTCCTAGGGGTCAAAATTTTGAAAAAAACAAAAAGTTTCCTGATTTGCCTCAAATTTGGTGGAGAGACCCCTCAAGGGGTTTTAGATACCTACTGAGAAGCATCAGCCAATATCCCAAGGCTTTCATGTACTTTTGTTCTTTTTAGGTCTTCCAGCTCTATGAGGGCCTGCTTTAGCTAGGCATTAGCAAGCATGCTTTTCCTTGCATAATGTTTGACCATTTTCTTCTATAGGGAAAGGCCCCTCTTCACCTCTTTGAAATGTTTATGCTCCTCTTTATAATAGTATATGATCCTTTTTTCCCTTTCAAAATCCTTTTCCCCTTCACGAAGTTGTGCATATTTTTCTAAGAGGAGCAACTTAGTACTCATCTCTTGGTCTTCATTTTCACTGTCTAGATCAATGAAAAGAGGCCATTGAGAAGTCTTCTTGATCCTTTTGCTCCTTCTTACTTGTGCCTTCTACTCAGTATTTTCCATCTTTTCCTTGCCCTTGTCCAATGTTTTGGCAGCTTGAGAGGAGATGGCCCTTTGCCTTTTAGAGGCAGCAAACACATCTCTCCTCCCTTTGTGGTATGTGTATGTGAGAGGGGTAACAATGGCAGTTTTGAATGTGGTTTTGTCACCACTTTTATCCTTAAATTGATCAACATCTTCTGCCCTTGCCTCACTTTGATTTTCTTTGTCATTTATAGGCTAATTAGTGTCAAGACAGTCATGACAGCTATCATGACTGCCATGAATGTTTACTTGACTGTCTTGTGCACTTTTCTGACTATCCTACTCATCTTGCTGCTCTTCTTCCTCATCTTGTTGCTCTTCTTCATCACTTGGTTCACTATTTTCAGCTCTATTTTCCTCTTCATCAACATACTCATCTTTGTGGCTGCCTTCACTAATTTCATCTTTGCCATCACTGCTTTCTTCATTGCTACTTCCCTCTTCTTCACTGTTTTCTTTATTCTCATCATCTTCTTCTTCACTGTTTTCTTCTTGGCCATCATTATCTGTCTCAGTTTCTTCCTGACTGTTGCCATCTGTTTGTTCTTCACTAGGGCTACTGTCAGCCTCTTCACTTGGTGTATTAGGAGAAGAAACAGGAGGTGAAATTCTTTGTGGAGAAGGAACATGGAGAGATGATGGAGGAGTGGAGGTAGATGGTTGTGAAGTGGAAGGTAAATTCTGCTGAATGAAGGCTCGAGGGTTTGTAACATTAGGGGAATTTTGAGGTCTAGAATGGGCCTCCTAAGGAAATAATAAAATAATAGCTAAATCAATAAAATAATATTTATGAATTTGGAATTCACTCTTTGCACCACAATTCATGTAACCATGGTTAAATTCAATTAAAAAGTTGTATCAAAATAAAATTAATAAAAATATTGTATTGATGTGACTATAAATAAGAATGAGTTTTTCAAGACAAATTCATTATCATTGAACAACTAATGCATTTTTCCTTTGTACTTAAATAACTTAAAATAAAATATAAATATAAATTCATAAATTCTTAATTATATAATATGTTATTAATCAAAAATTATATTATTTAAATTGTATAATAACATGTAATTAATGTAATATATAAAAATAATATAATAAATGTAATATATTATTTTATATATGAATTTTATTCAAAAAGTATGAAATGACATTTATTATGAGTACTTTAGTTTGACTTTAAAAATACTTAGAGCACTACCATGATTAACCATGAGTTTTTATCCACCATTGAGAATGTGAAAAATAAGTACCTTTAACTCAAGCAATGCCACCTGAACCATTAGGGATGATGTCATCCCCTAAAATGTGATTGGTTCTCATAAAGTGAAATTTGATTGTACATTTTCCTTAGGAGGCCCATTTTAGACCTCAAAATTCCCCTAATGACACATCATGTGAGATGAAGGTTTCCCAAGATATTCCTTACTGTTGTAGCTGATATAAGACAATCATTTTGATCAAGGAGTGGTGAAAAAGGCTCGGCATTTGGTGGTCATAGCTTTTCTTCTTGACAACTGAGGCCATTTTTTCAATGCTTCGGAAAAGGTAGCAAGTTCAGTTCATCATTTTGACCTTGGTGAAGTGCATCAGTAACCTTATATGATATGAGTAGATCCTATAGTATCTCCCCTCACATGTGAAAAGCCCAATAATCTACCTCATCAGTGCAACATACATTTCTAGCAAGTGGGAGAAAGGGAAAACAACCTTACAATTTTGTTGATAGCTGGGTTTCAGGTAGGGCTCATAATAAATCAACCCCAATTTCTTTTGTTTGAACCATACTTCACCAATGTCTGGTATACCTATTGCTTTGGAAATAATTTGAGATGAGAGCTCAAATTGCACCCCTGCTAGGTTAACTTGGTGATTCTGTAAGCTAAATACAAACAATCCAGTCAAGTCTGAATGGTTGCTGACTTGCCTGACCTTTTCACAAAATTTATAGCACCAAACATGTTGAAAGTATGAAAGGATCATAGGAGAGGAAGTAATTTGAATGGTGTCTAGGGGCTCAAACCTATTTTCCTTTCCTCCATGGTGTTTAGGCTTGGTCAGCCTCTAGCTCTCATCATTGCTGGTGTGATTTTCTCCCTCTGACATGGTGACTGGTCCAAAAAACCAACAGTAGGACCTTTGGACTTCTTTTGAGGGCTTTTGGGAAAATAGGTGATTTTAGTGGTGTAGGGAAAATTCTTGCAAATGAGGGCTAAGGTGAATTTTTTAAGGATTGCACTTGTTAGGTCTCTATATTTTGCAAGATTGGCAAATACAAAGCTGCAAAGCCAACATATGAACCAATTTGGGATTCTAGGATCTAGCCCTCCTGAATCCAGAGAGGGATCTCTCTGTAAGTGCAAAGATTGATTTATCTTTTAAGGTTTTGGAATGTGATTTTAGGCTAGTTATTAAGAACAAGGATTTTGTTTGGTTTTGGTTGCGCAAGAATATAATGAATTTGAAGGAAGTCTAAATGAAGGGTGAAGGTGTATGTAGGTGAAAGAATGGTTCCGCTAATAAGATAGGTAGGAAGCAGCTTCAATCCATTGGGCTATGGAGTCATAAGAGGATTTAATTGAAACAAAAATGTTCAAGAGTGGTCCATGGGGCGAGTCATGTATGTTAAAGGATCTCTTTAAGTTGATTTTATGGAATGGAACAATAAGAAATGGAGTGAGGAAAATCAAACAGATGAAGAAACGAAGAACAGCCTAAGATCAAGTAAGTACTTTGAAACTATCCTGCTTTTAGCATGCATTTAAGAAAAGACATAAAAGTAATCTAAGATCAGGTAAGTACTTTGAAACTATCCTGCTTTTGATGTACTTTCAATAGAAAACATTTAAAACACTTAGAATAGTTTAAGATCAAGTAAAGACTTTTAACTTAGCCTGATTTTAGCGTATTCAAAAGGAAAACATTCATGATAAACATAAAAAGTAGTCTAATATCAGGTAAGTACTTTGAAACTAGCCTCCTTTTAACATACTCTTAGGGGAAACTTTCAAACAACTTTTGGAGAAAGAACTAGAAGACAGGGAAAACCATAAACTTTCCTAGTTCAATTCTACTTAGCATGTAATGAAAATATCATTCAAGAACAATGTTTAAAGTTTAGACAGTAAGACATGGGCTTACCAACATTCCTTGACTGCTTGGACTATATTAAATCATTCTTAAATACACAAGGGAGGAAAACATAAAGATAAAACTTATCAGTGAGAGTAGGGTACTTGTAAGACTAAATCCTAGCTCTATATTTGTTTTTCTTTATCAGAGAAAAGTGGATAGAATGGAAACAAAAAGAAAATAACAATTTACAATAAGAAACACATCACCATTGACATAGACCAGGATCCCATAAATCAACTTGTATTTGATGTTCAAACCAATTACAATCATCAATTCTGGTAGGTTTCTACAGCTTCAAACTAACTAAATGCTCAAAACTGAGCTTTATTGATATTCCTATCCACCCTACTCTAACCTGGAATATTTACATTATTAACTTACAAACTCTCTTTTCCAATACATCCAATCAATCAGATGGTTCCATGACTAGTCTTTACTCATCTCTTTGAGCATGTCAGAAAGATAGGTCCACTCCCATTCTCTTTGTTTCTTAGCAGCAGCTCTGAAATTTTTTTGTTGCACTTGGTAATACACTGCTCCTAATAACCTTTATCCCTTCTTCAAATTCCTTCAAGAAGTGAGCATAGGGATTTTGAAACAACGCTTGGTTAAGAGTATTTGGAAGGCATGGTTCCACCAGGATCATCTCTTCTTTCTCCACTAGATCAAGGTAAAGATTTTCTTGAGAAAGAAAAACTTCCTCATCTTCATTATTATCTGAACTGAAGGACTCATCATATATTGCAGTGTTGTCCTCTTGTAGTCCTGGTATGCTCTGATTCATTGGAATATACTCTATGAAGAGATCATCATGTTCTTGAGCAGGGGTATCTTTTATTACCTCAATCCTATTAGGAGAAGGCTCCTTATCTTCATCCTGCTCAAGAAATTCCTTTTCCCTTACAATCTCAACATTACAACTGATGGATTGTTGTTTCCCAATTATGTGAAAGCTATTTTCGATGGATTGGATTGGTTGATTGCTGCTTTCAAGCTGATGATAAATATTTTTATGACACCAATCAACTACTGGTTGCCCTGCATGATTAGTTTATGTTTGAAACTCATCATCATCATCATCATCAGACTGATAAAAAATTGGACAATCATTAGTATAAACAATTTCACCAATCAAGCATATTGGGTTATCAACAGGTCTTTCTTTATTCCGATCTACAAGTTTATTTTTTGGTTCAAGACAACAAGGTTTGGTAGGTAAATGAGCAAAAGCGTTTATTTTATAAAAGTTTTCAGAGGCTGGCTGTTTTTTTAACACATGATCAATTTCTTCTTCTGTGAAAAGAGGGATTTCGTTTTTAGCATGGATAGAGGAACAACAGTCCTCTTTCTCTTGTGTTAACTGGTTTTGAGGCTGGATGTCTTTTTGAGCCTCTTTTAGTGAATCTTCACTTGAGTTTGCAGGGAAAATTTGAGGATTTTCTATTGTTTCCTAATCTTCTTATGTTTCAAACAATTCCTCATGATTATTATGACACTCGGTTTGCATATAAGGTTCATGAGTTGTTTCTTTTACATTATCAGGATGCCACTCTTCTCTTAAAATCTGAAATGAGTTATAGCATAGAGGAACAGTCCCTATATGTGTTGATTTAGCTTCTATTTCAGGTTCCGTGCTTTCTAAGTGGCTACTTGTTTCCTCAAAGTACTGCTCACTATTAGTATTTTCTATTTGTCGTGAAGTTCTCTTAACATCATAGTACAAGATATAGGGAGGCAATCAGGAGTTTCTTGACAACCTTCTTCATTGCTTTCTTTGTAACCTTGCTCATCATCTTCTATAAATTCTTGATCATCATACATATCTTGCTCATTGTCTAGGTCTTGAAGTGATTGAGCTTGTGTTTGATCAGGGAAAGGCATAAGTTGCTCTAGATCACCAATTTTTAAATTAGCCTCATACCTTTCTATTCTCTTTCCAAACATGTACATCATCTTTTCCATCCTGATAAGTAGTTTTTCTTCATTGTTTTCTCTATAATCTTGCTCATTACACATGTCTTGTAGTGGTTGAGTTTGTTCTTGATCTGAAAAAGGCATGGGCTTCTCTAGATCATCAATATTTAAATTAACCTCATACCTTTCTATTCTCTTTCCAAGCATGTACATCATTTTTTCCATCATGACCAGTAGTTTTTCTTCTGGGTCTATACTTGGATCCATGTTTGTAATAAATAGGTCATTGGGTCTTTTCAACCAGTTCAGAGTCTTCTACCAGTGGAGTCATTTGGTCTTTTAAGAGTTGTGGAGTAGCCAGGTGGGTGATTTAAATTTTTCTTTCCACCAAAAGTATGATTGGGTTTGCTCAATTCATTCCCAAATGGATATTACAAAGACTGAAGGGGTAATAGGCCTATTGGATGGTAGTGGAGTCACCAGGTGGAAATTTTTAGCTCTTTTGAAGGTAAAATTTTTTATGGTCCACCACCATTTATTGATTTACATACCAATCTAAAAATGTTTTGGGTCTTCTGAGGTCCTTAAGGATGTATAAGATGTAATTTTACTCAGATCCCTAGTGGAGTCTCCAGACTGTTAGGTCTCTGTAGTTTGCAAGATTGGAAAATAAAAAGCTGCAAAGCCAACATATGAACCACTTTGGGATTCTAGGATCTAGCTCTCCTGAATCCAGAGAGGGATCTCTCTATAAGTGCAAAGATTGATTTATCTTTTAAGGTTTTGGAATGTGATTTTAGGCTAGTTATTAAGAACAAGGGTTTTGTTTGGGCAAGAATATAATGAAGGTGAAGGAAGTATAAATGAAGGGTGAAGGTGTATGTAGGTGAAAGAATGGTTTAGCTAATAAGATAGGCAAGAAGCAACTTCAATCCATTGGGCTATGGAGTCATAAGAGGATTTAATTGAAACAAAAAGGTTCAAGAGTGGTCCATGGGGCAAGTCATCTACGCCAAAGGATCTCTTTAAGTTTATTTTATGGAATAGGACAATAAGAAATGGAGTGAGGGAAATCAAACAGATGAAGAAACAAAGAACAGCCTAAGATCAAGTACTTTGAAACTGTCTTGCTCTTGGCATGCACTTAATAAAATACATAAAAGTAATCTAAGATCAGGTAAGTACTTTGAAACTATCCTACTTTTGATGTACTTTCAATAGAAAAAATTTAAAACACTTAGAATAGCTTAAGATCAAGTAAATAATTTTAACTTAGCCTGCTTTCAGCGTATTCAAAAGGAAAACATTCATGATAAACATAAAAAGTAGTCTAAGTTCAGGAAAGTACTTTGAAACTAGCCTTCTTTTAACATACTCTTAGGGGAAACTTTCAAACAACTTTTGGAGAAAGAACTAGAAGACAGGGCAAACCATAAACTTTCCTAGTTCAATTCTACTTAGAATGTAATGAAAATATCATTTAAGAACAATGTTTAAAGTTTAGACAGTAAGACATGGGCTTACCAACATTCCTTGACTACTTGGACTGTATTAAATCATTCTTAAATACACAAGGGAGGAAAACATAAAGATAAAGCTTATCAGTGAGAGTAGGGTACTTGTAAGAGTGAATCCTAGCTCTATATTTGCTATTCTTTATCAGAGAAAAGTGGAAAGAATGGAAACAAAAAGAAAATAACAATTTACAATAACAAACACATCACCATTGACATAAACCAAGATCCCATAAATCAACTTGTATTTGATGTTCAAAACAGTTACAATCATCAAGTCCAGTAGGTTTCTACAACTTCAAACTTCTCATCTTAGCTTATGTATCTTCAATTATAAACAGGGCTACAACAACTTCAGAAAACTATTTACATGCAACAGATATCCAAAGACCAACCTCTATACAATCTTCTACAGCAGTATTTATAGAAGAATGAGGAGGTGGAGTGTAAGAAGGGTCTAACTGTTCAATTAATGTAGAGTTTATGCTTCTCGGCCTTGAGGGGCTCAACAAAGAAGTTTTCTGATATTTTCTCTGTATTAGTTGGTTTTCATTATGTATTTAACTGCTTAACAGATTTTGTTGACTTTAAAAGTGTTTAGATAGGCTAGCAATAACTCTGGCTACTTTAAACAAAATATCACTGACTAAGGAAATAAATATGCCTTCTTTTGATTAATTGAAGTTATAGGTGGTGCTTTTGGTAGCTGAAAAGATATTTTAGCCTCTGATGTGGCAGTGGAGGCTTTCTGACCAATATATCTCTTTGTTTTTCCTTAAAACACTTTTAATTTTCTTTCGGTCTATGTTTTAGGCTTAACTAGCCTTGATCTTCGCTTCAGGTCTTTGTTCTTTGATACTGTCTTTATCTCTTTAAACCTTAGGATTAAAACTCTGATCTTCTGGCTTTGGCTTTAATCACTCTTTAACCTTGATTTCTTCACTCTGATACACTTTGTTTGGCTTGTTTACACAGGTGGCTTTCTGCCATTTGAGGGCTTCTGTTAAACCCTGGATCATGATCCAGATGTTTTAAACTTGGATTTCATACCCTGCAGATCCTTTTCCTTATTGGATTAAGGCACATAATTGTCACTCTGAGCCTTTTTGTCACCTGTATGTGACTGTGGAAATACACAGAACAACCACCATTAAAACTCTGCAAAACATACAAACTTCATTAAGAAATCCTACAGAATTGGGTTAAGACTGCTTCAGAGGCTCGTGAGGGTGGAGGAGCAGTGAGGAAAAATGTGGATGCAGCGGAAAAAGGGAGGAAAATCCTGGCAGAACAGCTAACCAGGTGAAAATGTATTTTGGGCGCAACAGTGAACAAGAACCGTTGGATTAGAATAATCAATGGTGGAGATTGTTTGATGGAGTGCTTAGGAGAAATAGATAGAGGCAAAAGACTTGGGGTTGCGATATAACGTGGGTCGTTAGATTAAAATAATGAACGGTTGAGATCAACCGATGAAGTATTTTGAGAGAGAATTAGATGAAAAGTGAATGGGGGCGAGATTAAGTTAGGATCGTCCGATCTTAGAGATCGACGACCAGTGTTTTGGGAAATAACTCCCTAGAGGTCATTGGGTCAAAACCTCCACAGATCAGGGCATGCTATTCAAGAAGGACTCACACAACCATACTTGTACGCTAAAAACTAGATAACATCGATTGTAGAACTCACCCGTAGATCCTACGTTTGATGTAGATCCCGCGGGGTCCAAACCCCCAACAACCCTTCTTCCTCTTCAACCTGAAAACCGAGAAGAAACGTGCACAGAAATCTAGTTGTACAGCATATATCTCTCCTAAATATCAGTGTAATCCATGTGAAACATCATATAAACAATAATAAATTCTTAAATAACAATCTTTTCACATATGCAGGTAGATATTAACACATGAATTCGGGAACAAGATGGTTCTTCTTCATTATGAACAGCATGTACAGTAATAGAAAGGTGGAGAGATCACCTGAATCCTTCCACGATCTTCGAACAGACCGTCGTCCGAATTCGTCCCGCCCTTGCCTCACTAGGACACTTTCAAGACTTGTGCACTCGAGATGACATATAAGCTGATGAACATCTCCAGGAAACAAGGGCTTCCTGTAAAAATCTGGGAAGTGCAGGAGGCACGGGAAATCAGACTTGAATTGGGATTCCAACAGAGTATAATGTCTATAATTTCTCTCTCTCTTAGGACATACACATGAGGGGCTTTTATACTCCCTCAAAGTAGTTTCAATCAGTTGGAAACAGTTGGCCACGGGCTGGGGTGGTTGAATTATAGGAATAACCATCAACCCAACCTCGAAAATAGGGATTTTTATATATATTTTTAATGATTTTAATGGCATATGCGGAAAAGTATATATGGACTCACGTATACACGCGGAAAATTCTGGGCATACCCACGTATGGGATTTGAAACACTGTCTTTTAATGAACTTTTATTCAAGTCTGTGGGAAAGGGTGCCCAAGGCCAAATAGACAATCATGAATCACATGAGGGTGAAAAATGATGCTATAATAGATGCCCCCTAATATATGAGGTCAGAAGGGGTACATGATGGCAGAAATATATTATGCACATAGAAAGAACTTCGCGAGGACAAGAGAGGACTTCACCAGATTTCAACCTGCCAAAAACCAATGAAAGAAAAAAGAGAGTCAACTCATGTCTAAGGCGGGCATACCCATGCTCAGTCAAAAATATATCCATATAGGAAGTACATAATAGATCCAGAATGTATACAAGTATAGCTGAACTGAAAGTACACAATGAATCATCTGAGCACAGCCCGGAAGTACGAGTCGGAATCAATGTCCAAGTATCAAACTGTTCAATAGTGCTGAAAATGGATGTCTGATCACAAAAGTAACTGAATCTCTAGGTACCAAATCATAAGGGGTGGAACACATGGTACAATCACGCAACTTGGGAGCCAACATATAGGATGCTGCTGTACTGACACTGCAACATATAAGGGTGGACGACATCACTGGCAGAAACTGAATGAAATGTCAAAAGTGAACCGAAAAATGTTGATGCAACCCGAGGTCTTCACTGATCTCGATGGCACAATTCTACACAATGGGAATGAATGAGCTGAAGTCGACCATGTGAGAAATTGTTGGATTACCGGTCAATAATGTATATCGTTAACCAACACGAGACAACCCACCAATAATGAAAATGAGTGTCAAGGTGCCCCAGTACAATCTAACAAGTGCGAATAAATGAGTTGAAGTCGAACTCTTGGAAGAATCTACCAATCAGGAGGCAATGATGAATCCCCACTGTCGATAGCGAAGAGTTTGCCACTGATGACTGCAAACCCTAAGGTACTGACAAAAAGACTCTAGACCTTATTCCCAGAGCAATGAGTCGGAGTCGATGGGAAAAGATCTACTGGAAGGAAGGCATTAAGGCATCCCACATCAATCCAGCATGAGTGTAACCCACAAGCCAAGATTTGGAAGGAATCAGACGAAGCAGAGTGACGGAACCAAACCGAAGTATGTTTCCGACATGCACAAGATGAAGCTAGCGCACAGAAGAAACCCTCTGAACCAACCAATAATGAAAGCTGACACAGAGGTGAGATATCCACCTATAGGGGCAAATGGAAATCAAGGTACTGCACGAATCCCAAGTGTGATAATGTATGCTGACGTCGAACAAAAGGAAAACCACTCAGTCAAAAACCCATAATGATGATCAAATGCTAAGCACAAGGTCACCTATCAATGATGGAAATAGGGCCAGGGTGCGGCTCTAGGTTTACTCTCAGAGCAATGTGTCGTAGTCGATGAGACCGGCCTCGGCAGAGAGATGGGAGACTACTATAGCCCGGCATCGACGAGAAGACAAAACCTCATCTGATGTGATAGAACAAGATGTTAATGAGTTTGGGTAGGCGGCAGATAATGAGTCGAGGCTGCTGAAGTCGGCAGGCTACGGTTAAACTTCCTTGGGAACAAAGCACGACTGCGTGACTGACCATAGGAGTAAAAATAAACAGCAGCATCAGGTTTGTTATGCGGGGAGCGAAACAAACTCTCCATATGATTGGAAGAGATAACCAATCGGGGGAGAACTGACCAGTGAAACAAGGCAAAAGCTGAACCTAGGTCAAAACTAAAACCATCCCAAATGAAGGAAATATATAAGCGTATGTGCTTTTTTCAAGGGCGACAAACTGACACTGTACTGCCATCAAACTGTGAAGTAACATCCCGTTCCCGCTCTTTTTGTTATATTTGATTTTTTTGTCTTTTTCATATAATAAGCCTGAAAAAGAATAAAAGAATGCTATGGTACAATGGATAGAATGAGTATCAAAAAACAGATGCACTAGTTCTTGGGATAGGAATGATCCTATGCTCAATGCAAGGTGGTGGAAACTGGTAAGCGATACTCAAAGGTATGTTCCATCCATGGGTAAAAAGGGTGTCAAGTCGCAATAGCTAAGTGCATGCAATGGTTAACTTGTACAGACAGTCAAGGTCAAAAGATGGCTTAAACATTGAGTCCAAATGAAGCCGGCTAAAGGCCAGGATAAACAAGTAGCCAATATGCAATGCAGTAATACAACTCAAAAACACCAGGGAGCCTCTAGGGTAATAGCCAGAAAAATGATAGTGAGGAAGAAGAAGAATGAAGCTTCAACACATAAGTCATGTCGGGACTAAAGAGGACTCCCGAGCCTACATAAAACGCAGCATGGGAAACAAGTGATAGCGAGGAACTAACTAGGAAGCCCATGTAAAGGAAGGCTCTACCACCAAGTCATGATTAAATAATCGGCGAGTGAAATGGGTGTAATACTCATGACTTGATGGGATCGACCCTATGGCAAGTGATCAGAATCGAGGCTAGTATGAAAAATGCAACGGAAAGTACGATTTCTTTATATGCAAGTGAGATCATGCTACTGCACTTTTCATGACGATTGACGGTCATGGATCAAAAACCGGAAAAAATCTCAACTTCGTCAAAATGGACCTGAAAATATACCAATCTGGGCACTTCCAAGCATCCGGGTTATGCAGCTTAAGATAGATTGAAAAAATAAGCATAACACATTTTTGCAAAAATTTTCAAATTCTGGGCATAAATAGACATGTTACCTCACATTTGGTTCATTGTTACTTGCTGATTTGGGAAAAAGAGCTCTCGATAAAAAGTCTCTTTCGTCAAAACAGGAGCAATCGGCCGTCAAATTCCGCCAAACTAGTCAGGTAAGCTCTTAATCCATCCTTGTTATCAATTTTGTCCATTTATAAGGTAAAGATTTAGAATTTTCACTGTAGAAATGTTTGTTTAAAATTGTGGCTCTACGCATACGTGGGTTTATATGGACCAAGCCGCGTATATACGCAACTGTGTACAGAGTAAGTCGTGTATGCGCAACCTGAAATGAAAAAATACGTTTCTAACGGACAAATTAATGATTTTTTCAGGATGAATATATCTTGGAGGGAACGTGAGAACAGTGCTATTGACAATGAAGTAATGCAAGATCAATTATCGCTCAATATCCTCCGAAATTGTGGATTGCTCAAATTTTTCAAAATGCCAAATATGAAGATTAATGTCCAGTTGCTCGAAATGCTTGTAAATTATTGGGAACCGGAGGAAGACTGCTTCATAATAGATCAAATGCCTATACATATCGCAGTGGAAGACATCTATTTTATTACTGGACTCTCCCGGAGGGGAGACCCAGTAGATTTGCACGACAAGCCTTTGGGAGGGCTTACTGTGGATGACTATGTCCACGTCTACTGTGTAGAGGGGTCCAAGAAAGTTGGGACTCAAATTGCTATCAGAGATTTAAGAGACTTGCACATGAAAATTCTCCTATTTACCATTGGCAAGGTAGTAGGATCTGCTTCCTTGCACCAGGAATCTAGGACTCAAATGAGCATAACAGTAGAATGCTTAACTCATTTATATGATTGGTGCACAGCTCTACTAATGAACATGAAGCAACAATTGACTTCGATCTGGAAAGAAAAGACAAAAAATTTTGGGTATGGGACCATCTTGATGACATTATTCTTTGAGAAGATTCTTGGGCTTTGGCCCAAAGTGATCTCTTCAATCAACATCCCAAGAGACCCAAGAATTGCCCGATGGGAAGATCTGATGAAGAGACTGGGGGGAAGTGAAGTTCCCTGAACCACCTGGGATGACGAGTTCTTCCAATGTTGGGGAGAACAAATCATTGCCGTGGAGGACTACCCCTATTCCAGGATGGATTTTCGCGGTGATCCAGACCTCGTCCTTCCACCTGGCGCGGCGTGGGGCACAGTCGGTAAAAATGCAATTTTTTAATTATATGATTCTTTTGAATTTTTTCAATATATGTGAAAAAATGTGAAAATAAAACATGTTTTTTATTGGATTCAAAATGACTTACAATATTATGATGACCATGATATAGATATTGGACAAGTCCGACCTGAGGGTTACCCACAACATAAACGCCGCAGAGGCGAAGCAGATATAGTAGACCCAGACAGGACCCTTCACGCTGTACAGAGGAACTTGGAGGGGTTAACCCGTCGAGTGCCCATGGATGTAGTGGAAGATTTTCCTGAAGCCATCCAGAGACGGGTGGTAGAACTACCCCATGACTGGGTAAGATTATTCTGCCGAGTTGCCACGACGATCGTGTTCTATCGGAGCATGAATCGTGGGCAGGGACCACAGGACTAAATAGATATGATTACCAGATGACTGTATATTTTTTGATACTGAACATGATCGGGCATAAGCCCTAATTTTGTATGACTTATGGATCCAAATTTTGTATAGTTTTTTGAACACTCTGATGATATATATATACAACGATTTTTTATGTGATGTGACAAGTGTACAAAAAATGTATGATGTTTTTGATGATTAAATTTTAATGTATGGAATGATTAATATGCCAATCAATTGCTTGATTAGCTAATGATTCTGCCATCCAATTGTCTGCTCGAGGAATATGAATAAAAGTTAAAAATCGAAATGATCTTTGTAACAAACGTACCCTCAAATATAACCGGAGTAAAAATGGATCTTGAACCCGATAAGTATTGTTCAACTGCGACACCACCAGCTGGGAGTCCAAGAAAACTACCAATGAATCAACACCCAAGGATATTGCCTCCGAGAGTAGATAAACAACTACAGTATACTCTGCTATATTATTGGAATCAGGGCCAATGCAGACTGCTCTTGATACTAACAACTGATCGGATGGATGATGGAGCACCCAAGCCGCAGAAGCCAAGTTCCAGGTGTGTCTACTAGCACCATCGGTGAAACCATAATGACTCATGACATTCGACACAACTTGCCAAAGAAGATAAAAAACATCACCATCACACCAAAGACCTAAAAACCAGATATATACAAAAATAAAAACTACTATATACAAAAGCAAGATGCCAGGCAGAAGCCTAGGCATAATACTTTTTCAAATAGATCCCATTTCTCGGCTCAGGCAACTCATTTCCTTCGAAATCAACCAAGGTATATGCTCCCTTTTAAGGACTTTTTTAACGATGAATGGGCCATACCACATAGACTTAAATTTTCCTGCACCCAGGGCATCCTTCTCTTGGGCATAGACCAAGACAATATTGCCTTCTGAGAAAACCCTAGGTTTGACAGCCTTATCGTACTGAACTTTGAATCGTTTCTTATGCGCCTCATTCATCGTGGCGGCATCCCGACGCTGCTCATCAAGATGCTCTAGATGAAGGAGACGTTCTTCAAGACTAGAAGTGTCAGGAAGAAGCTGAACAACTAAATTAAGAGAAGGAATCTCACACTCAATGGGAAATATGGATTCCAGCCTGTAAACTAGTTGAAACGAAGTAAAGCCAGTTGGAGTTTTCATTGACGTCCTGTATGCCCAAAGTGCGGGATACAACATGATATGCCAGTTGGATCGAGCTTTATCAATCGTCCTTTGAAGAATGTTCTTCAAGGATTTTTTCACGGCTTCCACTTGCCCATTGGCATGAGGATAATAAGGAGACGAATGCTCCTGGAGAGCTGGTACCTGGAGGCAACTCGACCATATTACTATTACGAAAATGTTACATAGCCTCATCGCGAGCAATCTCTCTAGGAATACCAAAACGAGCAATCACCTGGTTGAAAAGAAAAAGAGCTGCAGTCTCACCATCATTCCCAAAAGTAGGCATAGCCTCGACCCACTTCGTAAAGTAGTCTACTGCTACAATAATGTACTTGTGACCTTTAGCCGAAGGCGGGTTACAAGTAGTATAATCAATACCCCACTTTGTAAAAGGACCGACAGTAATGACTGGAAAAAGCGGGGGTGGATAAACGCGCATTTCGGAGTATAGACTTGACCACGGATGACACTTTTTGACCGACTCCACACAATCTTTGAAAATCGAAGGCCAAAAGTACCCAGCACGCAAGATTTTTTGGGTTTTAGCAAGCCCAGATAAATGACCACCACAAGCTCCACGGTGGCAATCATTCAGCACAGCCTCAGCTTCTTTGAGAGTTAAGCAACGTCTCAGGATTCAATCAACCCCTCGACGATATAAAGCATCACCAATAATCAAGTAATTTTTAGCCAAGTGACGCAACTTACGGTGCTCATCTTTCAAAAAAGTAGAGGGAAACTTCGCAGTTTGAAGATACACAATGATATCCCCATACCAAGGATCTTGTGGAGAAATAAGAAAAAAATGTTCATCCGGGAAGGATTCATCATAGACTATCTCTTCTCCACAGGGAAACTCGGAGATTAATTCCGCGAAAACTAATGATTTCTTAGACTTGGCAGACATAAAATCAAGATAAAATTCCTACAAAATCACAATCCATCCATTGTATTTTCCCCCAATCACTCGCCTACTGAGAACAAATTGAAATGGATTGGCTACTGCCAAAACATAAGTTTTTCGTAGAAAAAGATATAATAAAGTCCTTGGACAACATGAATAGCTTCCAAAGCCCGGCTTTTCTATCGGGGTATACGGAGTTGCGATGCTACCAACCTCGACTAAGATAGTATATAACATGCTTTCTGCAAGAGAATCATCCTCCGAACGAACCATACCAATGGTAGATTATAACATTTTACCAAAATTCAAAGAAATCACATATAATCAGGTGGACTCAATAAAGGAGTAGAGGTCAATGTTTTTTTCAAAGCATCGAATGAGTGTTGAGCGAAGTCATCCCAAAAAATGGAACTCCCTTCTTCAACAATCTCATAAATCCTTTGATAAATTCAACATAATTTACGATAAATCTCCAAAGAAAATTAGCTTTTCCTTGTAGACTTTGAAGTTGATGAATAGATGACGGGGGAGGCAACCGAAGTATTTCTTCAACCTTGAAGGGATCTACCCTAATCCCTTCCCTAGACACAATGAATCCCAATAATCGACCGAATGTAACCGCGAAAATGCACTTGTTCGGATTCAACCTAATCTTGTAGAAACGACATCGTTCAAATACTTGACGGAGGTGAGCAGGATGATCCATTCTCTTTCAAGAACGAGCAGCTAAATCATCCAAATACGCCTCGATAATATGTTTGATGTCGTGGAAGGCATATGACATAGCCCGCTGAAAGGTAGCCCCAGCATTTTTAAGACCAAAAGGCATCTTCTTGTAAGCAAAAGTACCCCAAGGAAAAATAAAGGAAGTCTTATGCTGATCTTCAGGACAGATAGTAATTTGATTATATCCAGAGAAACTGTCCATGAAGGAGAAAATCTCATTACCGGCACACTCATCGATAATCTGATCTATAAATTGTGTGGGGTAATTATCTTTCAGACATGCTTTATTAAGGTCTCTGAAATCAATGCAAACTTGAATTGTTCCTTGTTTTTTATCTACGGGAACAGGATTCGAAACCCACTCTGTCAAAGGAACAGGGAAAATAAATCCCGCCTTGAGTAGCTTCTCCACCTTGGCTTTGATAGCTGCAGCCTTCCTAGGATTGACCGGATGAAGTTTTTGCCTCATAGGCTTAGCATTTTCGTAAGTCTTGATCTCATGCTGAGCAATAGATGGATCTATACCAGGCATTTCCTCATAAGACCAAGCAAATACATCCCTAAACTCTTTAAAGAGATCGGTATAAATCTGAATCTCCTCAGGGGAACATTCAGCTCCGATGAAGACATTCTCTATAACATTGGTATAGTTGGAGAAATCACAACCATGTTCCCTTCAGCATATACCTATGTTGGTGCTAAAGGGTTCAGGACTGGGCGAACAGGACCAGGAGACAAAGGACTTGGAAAACTTGATTCAACTTCACTCAAATCAGGTAAAAAGTAAGACCGATGATGCAAATCATCCCACAATATATCTATACCAGTCATAGCTTCCAGGATGGCCTCTTCAGATGGAAGAGTGGTATCAAGGCAATCCTGGGCGGAATAAGAACTAAGTGTCCAAGCTGGAGCCATATCGCCACCCAACTCTTTCGGAGAAAGAGGAGCTGGAATGGACTCTGCAGAGTCAACAATAGATTGATAAGCAATCTCAGCTGCAGACATCGGAAATGCCAATCCACCCACTTGACCTTCCGCTAATGTGGCGGTAGGGGAAGGTAAGGTCCAAGGGTCCAAAAAATAATGAGTTCTAAAGAAATCTCTTCGAAGAGGAGCCCTAGAGGATGAAATTGCATTTATATGAACCGTAGGAGGTGGAATATCAAAAGTACCCATCAAGGAAGAATACATTCCAACCCCTAGATTCTCAACAGGTGACTTGGCATTATCAGGCGGTTTGGTATTATCCAACTTTGGAATAGTTGAGTCAGCAGATGCATTCGGGTCTACTGGAGAACAGTCCAGTTGATCAACTGTAACAATCCTCCCTTCATGAGGGAAACAAATAATCTGAAATAATGAGGATGCAATGGCATCCATCTCATAAATCCAGTTTCGCCCCAACAGAAGGTTGTAGTCCAAGCTTGCATCAACTATCTCAACCTCTATATTTATAGTTTTTCCCCCAACACAGATGGGCAAAGATGGGACAATACCATGCAGTCTGTGAGAATGAACATCAAACGCAGTCAGAAGAGTAGCAGATGGAACAGCTGCGGGAGATCCAATTCCCTTCCAGCATGCGAGAGACATCACACATGTGGAAGCACCCTCATCAACAACCGTCCGAAAGATATTGAATTTCTGGTACGATGATTTAATATGAAAAACCATATGATGGGGGAGTCTATTTTTAAAACTAGACATATTGAATGTAATCACAAGAGATTTCTTTGGATCGACAGCCCCAATAGCAGTGAGCAAAGCACTGCGCTGAGTAGGACAAGACTGGAGCACCTCAAGAGCGGACATGGCATAAGGACTCTGCACCAGATCTTCCACAATAGAGTAGTTTTGGGCAGCCCTGGCATTTGGATTAATCATCGTACGCTTAGTAGATGCTTTTGGCATCCGAGGTATAGGCTCAATAGTAGGCCTCGTGATATGGAGCGGCTCAGTACCATCGAGAGCACCCTTGGCTTTTGAAGACTCATCTTCGCCATAATCACGGGATCTCGTGGCGATATCCGCATGAGCACTCATCATGTATATTTTTGATGGAGTTTCCCCTTCCTGGGTGCCCCTAGAGGAAGCCCCAGTATTTTGATTCGCGCCAACAACTAGCTGTTGCCCTTGGGGAAAAGGGTTTGTCAACATAGCCTGGGAACTAGAAGAACCCTGCTGAGCTAACAAGTGCTGCGCATCCTGAATTTTAGGGCAAAGGTGAGTAAGATGGTCTCCAACACATAACTTGCATGGAAAATTCACTTTCTTTTTATCCTTTGGACCCTCACCAACATGTTCGTTGGATTTATTTGCATTACCCTTCTCATTCTTGCCCTTTTTCTTATTATGTCCCTTCTTCTTCCCTTCAGATTGTTGATTTTCTTTAGGGTTAGAAGTCTGAACGGCATTTACCGACAAAGATTGAGAAGGCGATGACTCAGCAGGCACAACCTGACCAGAAGGAGCAGATTTTATAGACAACTGCTGCAATTGACTAAGCAGGTTAGCTGCACCACTATTGATCGACCCAATAAGTCCATCACCATGAGGACCAGGTTTAGTCTTGGATAAGTCTAATTTGGAGCGAGGAGCATTAGGCAAATATTTATGAAGGACACCAGACTGAGAATATATCAATTCAAGTTGTTGGGCCCTAAAAATAGTCTTCTCCTCGAAAAATACCCCTGAGAGGGATACATCCTTAGAAATATCTGACTGCAAGGATTTCAAAAACCATTCCAAAAGAAATTCTCCTGGAATATGAGCTTTAATAAGCCTCTTCCTTCTCTTCCATTCCTGAATATGGTCAGAAATGTGGGTTGCGTCGTCCTGCTTAAAATTAGCTAGGAGTTCAGTCCCGGCATCATAATGGACAAGCAACTGGAAATGATTTAGAAATGTAGTAGCCAGATCTCCAAAAGTAGCAAAATTTCCCCCAGTTCACTCAATATACCACTTGGCAGTGTTTCCAGTCAAGGTGCGTTGAAATAACCTCAACGTAATCGAATCATCGATCAGGGAGTTATATGAACACCATAAATGGAAAGTGGTGATATGATCAGCTGGATCCTCTCCATTCTTGCCTTCAAACTTTGGAATGTCTGAAGGTAGTTTGGTAGGAACCGGAGGCCACCCCGGACTATATCGGATTGGATCATTCGTCAATTTCGACAAATATAGCAAATTCAACGTTGCCAGAAAAGGTAAACGAGGAGGAGCCTGAGGATTCCATCCTTGGTGGGATGAATTCCCAACATTATGAAAAGAGTACCATGGATTTGATGAGGCACCAGGTTTCCAGAAAGAACTTGTAGAAAATTTTGGGCCTTGTGACCCAGCATTTTGAGAAAGACCCCCCCCAAATGTAGAGTTACCAAAGACCGGACCAGTTCTCCCCCCCGAAGTAATGAATGAAGAGGAAAGCCCTTGATAGGGGTTCCAAGCATTATAAAGAGGGGAAAAGGTCTGATAACCACTCGACGAAGGGAAAGAAGCATTCCCTTGTTGACCAGCGAAGAACTGATTCCCTACCCCCACTGCCGTAAATACAGGGTTCCAACCTGTAAAGGTAGTCGAACTCTGACCTCTAGACCAAGGGTTAAAAATTTGAGTCTGGGAAGTAAAAGGAAAAGACCCTAAGGAAGGATTCGAACTAGGAATATGCCCAGTTCTGAAGGGGAACCCTTGAAAAGAAGCTGACCCACTAGCCATGGAAGACATGGGTGCAGACGCAGCAGTGGAAAAGGAAAACGAAGGAATCTCACTAGTGGGCATTCCAAAACAAAAGGGACCAGATTGAGAAGCTTGTGCTTGGGTGAAACCAGAGCCAAACATAGCAGTACTAGAAGCAATCGAAGATATAGCAATTGTGCCTCCTCCTTCTACAGAAGCAGGAGTCTGAATGCTTGCAGCACTCACAGCTGAAGCCGCGTTCCTAGTCGTGGCCATCGAAAGGTATGAATAAAATGGAGGGATTTCTGGTCTTTCTGACTAAGGTCCGATGTAATCAACAACAAACGGATAATCAGGAGGAAGAGGAGATGGAAGTGACTCAGAGGGCTAAGATACTTCCTCTACTTCTACTTCTTCTTCTCCTGGAAATAAGACTCTCGAGGTGAGCGGAGCGCTCCTCTTGGAACCAACACCGGAACCAACTACAAAACCTTCAAGCCCTTGTGGAGGATCTCTCTCCACTGCGTCAGATACCACAGGGTGTTATTCACCTGCTATATTACTCCTACGCCTTCTTGAAGAAGGCTCAACAACTTTGGGAGATAACCCCTGAACTCTCCTCGATCGACGAGGCGCTTGATCAGCCACTTTAACAGATTAATTAGACTCAAAAAAGTATAAATCTAGGCAAGCTAGGAGCAAAGAGCACTCACTACAAAAAATCTTTGAGATATAACCAAGCAAGCAGCCTTCAGGTATTTCCGCTCCGTGTGATTAGGACCGGACACCAAAATACGAGAAAGCGAAAAATAGGACCTCCCGAAAGTAGTCTGGGATAATTACGGCCCAGGCCTACTAGCGAAGGTAACAAAAACAGTTACGCCGACCTCCTAACAACAGCCTTTGCCGGTGCAAGTACCCAAGCTTCGCCAGGGCACCCTCCAGAAGTACTGTTGGAAGTGATACGACGTCTGCCTCAGGTACCACGGGTATTCCCCCCCGCAGTCACCTGTGTAGAACCTAGGAATGGCAACTATGGGCACGAATCCGTGTCAGAAGCCGGACGGAACGGTCTTAAGGAAAGATCCAGCAGATCAGAGAGGGGGTATCTCTCTTCTCGGCCTTCAGTTCCCCTCGCGCTTGACTCTCTGGAGGAGAGCTTTCTCGGTCCACCTAACGGAGTTGGATTTCACTCAATTAATAAACTTCTATGTTTTAGTTTGAGCGGCCTTGGAGAGTTAACTCTCCACTCACCTAATCCAAGGCCCTACAACCTAGCTAGTTGGTGTATGACACTTAATAAAAAACTTTCTAGTTGTTTTTAAATTATCGCGCTTATCTTAGTTGGCTGTTATATTAATTCAAGGGGATATGGAAATGAAACTTGTGGTGTTTTATGACGCAGAAAAGAAATTAATGAAAACCAAACTACATGCAAATGCAGTAATTGCCTTTCGATGAAAAGAAATTTCTACACGGGTTCTACAAGACTATTTTTTTTCTTTTCAGATATCAAACTCACACTCGCAAAATTTATGAAAAAGACTACAATTGCTTAAGTGCACTTAATGCAAATTACTAAGAGCATGTCAATTCTAAGATGCAAAATCTAACAAAGCAAAGAGAAAATTCCAAGAATCCTCCAGTTTTATCGCTTTTCCGGTTGTCCACAAAGCTAGTTCCCAAATCAGAAACTCTCAGTATAAAGACACCAAAATATGCTCAAAATAAGAGAAAGAAACCAATAAAAATTCTCTTCCCAAATCAAGTCAGAAATCGAAGGCAAGAAATCTCAACAAGGCTTTAAAAAATAAAAAGAAATCAAAACAAAAACGCAAAACAAAAGCAATGGCAAAACAAAATGTTTTTGAGCTTTTTGAATTTTTATAAAAAGAAGACTTCAAAGAGACCAAGAAAACTATCCAATCCCAAGCCAAGCAATCTCTGAATTTCGAGCAAAAACTTCAACAAAAATGCTCCAAATCTTATAGTGCCACTTAGTAGCAAGATTTATATGAGCAAAAGGAAGACAAGAAACTCAGTAACTCAGCCTAGAAGAATAGCACAATCTTGCAGCAAAAAAAACTTCAAAGACCCAAAAATGACTCTTCAAAAATTGCAACAAGACCTAGTCACATGAAATCAAGAAAACCAACTAAAAAACAGGAAAAAATTAAAGTGAAAATCAAATCATAAATTGAGGAAAGAGTATATGAGTAGAATCTCTCTATCCTGATTAAGCAGAACAGCCAAGAATCCCCAAAAAGAGATCTCGGTGCTCGAACCAGAAATGCAAGCACTATAAAAGCAAGATTTGCCAAATGAACCAGTCTTCAACTAAAAAATAGAGAAAAATACCAATAAACACTTTCAACAAAATCCAGAGACTAAAAAGACTCTTCAAAAACAGGTCTCCACAGGCAGACAAGACCAAAAAGTCAAGAAATCAAAAATTTCAAAATTTGCCCAGGCATACGCTACTTGGCAGTTTTTCAACAAGCGTGCATACGCAGCTGTGCCAAAGGAAACACACATATGCGCGACTTCCTTTAACAAAAACTACGTGTATACGCGTCGGTGTATAGAAAAACTCGCATATGGAAAGGTGAATAATGAAAAACAAAAATGATCAAGCCTGGCCAAAGAACCAGGTCTTCAGTCTGACTGAAAAAAAAAACTAACTGGACTGGAAATAATGATTAAAACTGTTGGAAACCTTTAAAACAACTGAAACCACCCAACAAGGGAATCGCAAGAATGTGTTCCCCAGTGGAGTCGCCAGTTCTGTTTTGGGAAATAACTCCCTAGAGGTCGTTGGGTCAAAACCTCCATAGATCAGGGCATTCTATTCAAGAAGGACTCACACAACCATACTTGTACGCTAAAAACTAGATAACATAGATTGTATAACTCACCTGTAGATCTTACGTTTGATGTAGATCCCGCGGGGTCCAAACCCCTAGCAACCCTTCTTCCTCTTCAACCTGAAAACCGAGAAGAAACGTGCATGGAAATCTAGTTGTACAACATATATCTCTCCTAAATATCAGTTTAATCCATGTGAAACATCATATAAACAATAATAAATGCTTAAATAACAATCTTTTCACATATGCAAGCAGATATTAACACGTGAATTCGGGAACAAGATGGTTCTTCTTCATTACGAATAGCATGTACAGTAATAGAAAGGTGGAGAGATCACCTGAATCCTTCCACGATCTTCGAATAGACCGTTGTCTGGATCCGTCCCGCCCTTGCCTCGCTAGGATACTTTCAAGACTTGTGCACACGAGATGACATATAAGCTGATGAACATCTCTAGGAAACAAGGGTTTCCTGTAAAAATATGGGAAGTGCAGGAGGCACGGGAAATCAGACTTGAATTGGGATTCCAACAGAGTATAATGTCTATAATTTCTCTCTCTCTTAGGCCATACACACGAGGGGCTTTTATACTCCCTCAAAGTAGTTTCAATGAGTTGGAAACAGTTGGCCATGGGCTGGGGTGGTTGAATTACAGGAATAACCATCAACCCAGCCTCGAAAATAGGGATTTTTATATATATTTTTAATGATTTTAATGGCATACGCGGAAAAGTATATATGGACTCGCGTATACACGCGGAAAAGTCTGGGCATACTCGCGTATGGGATTTGAAACATTGTTTTTTAATGAACTTTTATTCAAGTCTGTGGGAAAGGGTGCCCAAGGCCAAATAGACAATCATGAATCACATGAGGGTGAAAAATGATGCTATAACAGCCAGGATCAGATCAGGAGTTACATTGTGGAGGTAGGAGCGGTATAGTGGAAAACCATTAGCGGTCTTCGCGTGGCGTTCAAGAAGTTTAAGATTTTGGTCAAAAAAATGTGATTCCATACACCTGCTGACACACGTCCTTTCAAAACCGCCCATATCACGCGATTTTGGAATGTTAACCCTTGGGCTCAAAAATTACGCGATATGCAGTTCTGGCCGTCGAATGAAGGGCATCCGATCGAACGACGCAGGTTGAGCTTGATTGATGAAGAGTTGCAGGGTAGAGGGATATGCGGGGTCCATGGTGACTTCAGAAAAATTGGCGCGCAGTGGACAGGTGTAATAGGCTATTGGGTTAAGTCCTGATCGTCATATTTCTTTGATGGAGGATTACGATTAAGAGAAGAAGAGGATATGAAGAAATGAAGGGAAAGGGAACGGGTAGAAGGATGGATCAATTCAAGCTGTCGGATCATGAGGATTGACGGCCGAGATCTGTCGATGGGGGAGAAAGAGAGGGGTGGGGTTTAAAAAAGAGAAGTATTGTGGGCCATTGGATTTGAGAAGATCAACGGCGGAGAATGCATCACATAATTGCGCATGACGTAAAATGGTGCGAGGGGAGGGGAGAAAGGCGATGATGTGATTGAGCGCGGACCATCCGATCTAAGGGAGATCAACGGTGGAGATTTAATCAGAGGTCAAGATGGCAGAGGATCATGTGATGGATGAGCGCGATGCGATGAAGCGCAAACCGTTGGATCTGGCGGAATGAATGGCTGGGATTACAACGCATCGGAGAAAAGGAAAGAGGCCAAAGCACCGGGGTTTTAGAATTTGCAATGTGTGATTAAGTGCTCGCCGTTGGATCAGTATGAGAGATCAACGATGGAGATTTAATCGGCAGGTGTGATGTCAGAGGGCCATGGGCAGAGTGCAATTGAATCTTAGCCGTCGGTTCTTGTGGATTCGACGGCTGAGATTAAATCGGGGGATCGACATCAGAGGAGAAAAAGGGAAAGGCTAAAGGGAATTGCGACTGCTGATTGCGATTAGTGCTCGGTTGCAGCTTCGGGTCACATAAGGAAAAGGGGCTGGCACTAAGGCCGAAAGGGGCTTAAGGCCTTTATAGAAAAATGAAGGTTTTTATGCCAAAATAAAGGTTTTTGAAGGGTTTTAGGGGGTTCCGATAAGTGAAATAAGAGTTTTAAAACCAAATGAAAGGAGAATATAAGGTTTAAAAAGGTATTTGGAATGATTTAGAGGTTAAATTAAGGTTAATGGAGGGATTTTATGAAGGGTTTATGGAGGAAATAAGGGTTAAAATGGAATTTGATAAGAGTGAAATGGAAAAGTGTAAATGAGGGAAAATGGAGCTTCTTAAATAGTTTTCTCTTGGTAAAACATCAGGTTCTTTAGGATTAATAGGGAAACAATAGTGAAGATTAACTCAAAGGGTAAAGATCTTCATAAGACTTTAAGAACTAACAATTTAAATATGAATTGTTTCTTAAAGGCTAAAAGAGATTTAGCCACCATTTGATATGACAAATTTTTATAGGTGGCTAACAACGGTTCCAACTTGGGATGGCAGATCCTTGGAGGTGTCAAGAACCACAAAAATTCATCTCTGGAATGTAGATCAGTATCTTCCATTTTTGACAACCCTTTCCTATTATTTGATCAGTTGCTTGAAAGATGATTAGAACATTTGATATCAGTAGAAAAATTCTTCCCCAAACAGCTACCTACACAACCTACTTCCTAACATTTTTTTCTTCATAAGGTGCATTTGGACTTGCAGACCTTAAACATTAGCATTTTATTCTATTTGAAAACATAAAACTAGTCTAAGTCTACCCTTATTTCTCCATGAATTTAGATTAAGCAATTGAATTCATAAATTCCTTTACCTAACTACTATCTGTCAGGATTAGATTGTCTGATAGACCTTTATTCACTAAATTCTAAAACAGGAAATTCAAAAGCAACCAAGCCAGGATTAAGCAGTCTAACTTGCTGTGGGTCTATAGCATAAAAACAAGCTACACATAGACTAAGTTTGCATAAAATTTAAAACAAAAATGTGAAGGCTTAAGGTCTGAAAATTATGAATATCCTTCATTATTCTACAACTCTGGTTTTGATTTTGTTTGAGTTGTCTTTTCTTTCTCTCCTGGTTCAAGTTTTGAGCTCTATAGAACCAGTTTTATTTCTATATTTAGCTCAAGATTTGATCTAATTAGATCCATTCTTATTTTGAGATTCATAGGTTCAGATTTTGAGCTTGTTTGAACCTTTATTATTCTATCCTAATCTATTTCTACTGATAAACCAAGATTGAGCTGTTTGGTTGATCTAATTCAGTAACCTATCAGCAATAAATTGAAAAACTAATAAGTCATGATTAGGCTATATGACTAACTAGAAGTGAGTTTTTAGGAGTGGCATTTGAGTTTGCACACTTTCAGACTTTGTTTCTCTTTTTTGGTATGGGGCTGTACCTTTCTTGTTTTCATTCTGCCCTATTTTCTATTTTTATTTTTTTTGTATTTTTCCTTTTGTATTCTTCAAAGAAGAAAACAACAACTAACTAAATGCTCAAAACTGAGCTTTATTGATATTCCTATCTACCCTAATCTAACCTTGAATATTTACATTATTAACTTACAAACTCTCTTTTCCAATACATCCAGTCAATCAGATGGTTCCATGATTGGTCTTTGCTCATTTCTTTGAGCACGTCGGAAAGACAGGTACACTCCCATTCTCTTTGTTTCTTGGCAGCAGCTCTGAAATTTTTTGTTGCACTTGGTAATACACTGCTCCTAATAAACTTTATCCCTTCTTCAAATGCCTTCAAGAAGTGAGCATAGGGATTTTGAAACAATGCCTGGTTAAGAGTATTTGGAAGGCATGGTTCCACCATGATCATCTCTTCTTTCTCCACTAGATCAAGGTAAAGATTCTCTTGAGAAATAAAAACTTCCTCATCTTCATTATTATCTGAACTGAAGGACTCATCATATATTGCAGTGTTGTCCTCTTGTAGTCCTGGTATGCTTTGATTTAGTGGACTGTACTCTGTGAAGATATCATCATGTTCTTGAGCAGGGGTATCTTTTATTACCTCAATCCTATCAGCAGAAGGTTCCTTATCTTCATCCTACTCAAGAAATTCCTCTTCCTTTATAATCTAAACATTAAAACTAATGGATTGTTGTTTCCCAATTATGTGAAAGCCATTTCCGATGGATTCGATTGGTTGATTGCTGCTTTCAAGCTGATGATAAATATTTTTATGACACCAATCAACTGTTGGTTGCCCTGCATGATTAGTTTCTGTTTGAAACTCATCATCATCATTAGACTGATAAAAAATTGGACAATCATTAGTATAAACAATTTCACCAATCAAGCATATTGGGTTATCAACAGGTCTTTCTTTATTCCGATCTACACGTTTATTTTTTGGTTCAAGACAACAAGGTTTGGTAGGTAAATGAGCAAGAGCATTTGTTTTATAAAATTTTTCAGAGGCTGGTTGTTTGTTTAACACATGATCAATTTCTTCTTCTGTGAAAAGAGGGATTTTTTTTTAGCATGGATAGAAGAACAACAGTCCTCTTTCTCTTGTGTTAACTAGATTTGAGGCTGGATGTCTTCTTGAGCCTCTTTTAGTGAATCTTCACTTGAGTTTGTAGGGAAAATTTGAGGATTTTCTATTGTTTCCTGATCTTCTTCTGTTTTAAACAATTCCTCATGATTATTATGACACTTGGTTGCATATAAGGTTCATGAGTTGTTTTTTTTACATTATCAGGATGCCACTCTTCTCCTAAAATTTGAAATGAGTTATAGCATAGAGGGAGAGTCCCTGTATGTGTTGATTTAGCTTCTATTTCAGGTTCTGTGTTTTCTAAGTGGCTACTTGTTTCCTCAAAGTACTGCTCACTATTAGTATTTTCTATTTGATCGTAAAGTTCTCTTAACAACATAGTACAAGATATAGGGAGGCAATTAGGAGTTTCTTGACAACCTTCTTCATTGCTTTCTTTGTAACCTTGCTTATCCTCTTCTATAAAGTCTTGATCGTCATACATATCTTGCTCATTGTCTAGGTCTTGAAGTGATTGAGCTTGTGTTTGATCAGGGAAATGCATAAGTTTCTCTAGATCACCAATTTTTAAATTAGCCTCATACCTTTCTATTCTCTTTCCAAGCATGTACATCATCTTTTCCATCCTGATTAGTAGTTTTTCTTCATTGTTTTCTCTATAATCTTGCTCATCACACATGTATTGTAGTGGTTGAGCTTGTTCTTGATCTGAAAAAAGCATGGGATGCTCTAGATCATCAATATTTAAATTAGCCTCATACCTTTCTATTTTCTTTCCAAGCATGTACATCATTTTTTCCATCATGACCAGTAGTTTTTCTTCTGGGTCTATACTTGGATCCATGTTTGTAATAAAGAGGTCATTGTGTCTTTTCAACCAGTTCAGAGTATTCTACCAGTGGATTCATTTGGTATTTTAAGAGTTGTGGAGTCGCCAGGTGGGTGATTTAAATTTTTTTTTCCACCAAAAGTATGATTGGGTTTGCTCAATGCATTCCCAAATGGAGATTACAAATACTAAAGGGGTAATAGGCCTATTGGAGGCCAGTGGAGTCACCAAATGGAAATTTTTAGCTCCTTTGGAGGTAAAATGTTTTATGGTCCACCACCATTTATTGATTTACATACCAATCTAAAACAATTTTGGGTCTTCTGAGGTCCTTAAGGATGTATAAGATGTAATTTTACTCAGAGCCCCAATGGATTCGCCAGAATTTTAGGTCTCTGTAGTTTGCAAGATTGGAAAATACAAAGATGCAAAGCCAACATATGAACCACTTTGGGAATCTAGGATCTAGCCCTCCTGAATCCAGAGAGGGATCTCTCTATAAGTGCAAAGATTGATTTATCTTTTAAGGTTTTGGAATGTGATTTTAGGCTAGTTATTAAGAACAAGGGTTTCGTTTGGTTTTGGTTGGGAAAGAATATAATGAATGTGAAGGAAGTATAAATGAAGGGTGAAGGTGTATGTAGGTGAAAGAATGGTTCAACTAATAAGATAGGCAGGAAGCAGCTTCAATCCATTGGGCTATGGAGTCATAAGAGGATTTAATTGAAATAATAAGGTTCAAGAGTGGTCCATAGGGCAATTCATCTATGTCAAAGGATCTCTTTAAGTTGATTTTATGGAATGGAATAATAAGAAATGGACTGAGGGAAATAAAACAAATGAAGAAACAAAGAAAAGCCTAAGATCAGGTAAGTACTTTGAAACTATCCTTCTTTTGGCATGAACTTAAGAAAAGACATAAAAGTAATCTAAGATCAGGTAAGTACTTTGAAACTATCCTACTTTTGATGTACTTTCAATAGAAAACATTTAAAACACTTAGAATAGCTTAAGATCAAGTAAATAATTTTAAATTAGCCTGCTTTCAGCGTATTCAAAAGGAAAACTTTCATGACAAACATAAAAAGTAGTCTAAGATCAGGTAAGTACTTTGAAACTAGCCTACTTTTAACATATTGTTAGGGGCAACTTTAAAACAACTTTTGGAGAAAGAACCAGAAGACGGGGAAAACCATAAAATTTCCTAGCTCAATTCTACTTAACATGTAATGAAAATATCATTCAAGAACAATGTTTAAAGTTTAGACAGTAAGACATGGGCTTACCAACATTCCTTGACGGCTTAGACTGTATTAAATCATTCTTAAATACACAAGGGAGGAAAACATAAAGATAAAGCTTATCAGTGAGAGTAGGGTACTTGTAAGAGTAAATCCTAGCTCTATATTTGTTGTTCTTTATCAGATAAAAGTGGACATAATGGAAAAAAAAGAAGAAAATAACAATTTATAATAAGAAACACATCACCATTGACATAGACTAGGATCCCATAAATCATCTTGTATTTGATGTTCAAACCAGTTACAATCATTAAGACCAGTAGGTTTCTACATCTTCAAACTTCTCATCTCAGCTTATGTATCTTAAATTACAAATAGGGCTACAACAGCTTCAAAAAACTATTTACATGCAACAGATATCCAGAGACCAACCTCTATACAATCTTCTACAACAATATTTATAGAAGAATGAGGAGGTGGAGTGTAAGAAGGGTCTAATTGTTCAATTAATGCAGAGTTTATGCTTCTCGGCCTTTGAGGGGATCAACAGAGAAATTTTCTGATATTTTCTCTGTATTAATTTGTTTTCATTAAGTATTTAGCCGCTTAACAGATTTTTTTGACTTTAAAACTCTTTAGGTAGGCTAGCAAGAACTCTGGCTGCTTTAAACAAAATATCATTGACTAAGGCAATAACTATTCCTTCTTTTAATTAATTGAAGTTATAGGTGGCGCTTTTGGTAGTTGAAAGGATATTTTAGCCTCTGATGTGGCAGTGGAGGCTTTTTGACTGATATATCTCTTTGTTTTTCCTTAGAACACTTTTAATTTGCTTTCAGTTTGTGTTTTAGGCTTAACTAGCCTTGATCTTTGCTTCGGGTCTTTGTTCTTTGATACTGTCTTTATCTCTTTAAACCTTAGGATTAAAACTCTATTCTTTTGGCTTTGGCTTTAATCACTCTTTAACCTTGATTTCTTCACTCTGATACACTTTGTTTGGCTTGTTTACACAGGTGGATTTCTGCCATTGGAGGGCTTCTGTTAAACCCTGGATCATGATCCAGATGTTTTAAACTTGGATTTCATACCGTGCAGATCCTTTTCCTCATTGGATTAAGGCACAAAATCGTCACTCCGAGCCTTTTTGTCACCTGTCTGTGACTGTGGAAATACACAGAACAACCACCGTTAAAACTCTGCAAAACATACAAACTTCATTAAGAAATCCTGTAGAATTGGGTTAAGACTGCTTCAGAGGCTCGTGAGGGTGGAGGAGCAGTGAGGAAAAACATGGATGCAACAAAAAAAGGGAGGAAAATCCTGGCATAATAGCTAACCAAGTAAAAATGGAGTTTGGGCGCGACAGTGAACAGGAACCGTTGGATTATATTAATCAATGGTGGAGATTGTTTGATGGAGTGCTTGGGAGAAATAGATAGAGGCAAAATACTTGGGGTTGCGATATAACATGGGCAGTTAGATTAAAATAATGAACGGTCGAGATCAACAGATGAAGTCTTTTGGGAGTGAATTAGATGAAAAGTGAATGGGGGTGAGATTAAGTTAGAACCGTCCGATCTCAGAGATCGATGGCCAAGATCAGATCAGGAGTTACATTGTAGAGGGGGGAGCAGTATAGCGAAAAACCATTAGTGGTATTTACGCGACGTTCAAGCAGTTTAAGATTTTGGTAAAAAAAAACGTGATTCCATACACCTGCTGACACGCATCCTTTCAAAATCACCCATATCGTGCGATTTTTTAATGTTAACCCTTGGGCTCAAAAATTACGCGATCTGCAGTTCTGGCCATCGGATGAGGGGCAGCCAATTGAACAACGCAGGTTGAGCGCGATTGATGAAGAGTTGCGGGGTAAAGGGATATGCGGGGTCCAATGATGGTGACGTCAGAAAAATTGGCGTGTAGTGGACGGGTGTAATAGGCTATCAGGTTAAGTCCTGATCATTAGATTTCTTTGATGGAGGGTTACGATTAAGAGAAGAAGCGAATATTAAGAAATTAAGGGAAAGGGAACGGGCGGAAGGATGGATCAATGGGAGCCATAGGATCATCAGGATCGACGATCGAGATCTGTCGATGGGGGAGAAAGAGAGGGGCGGGGTTTTAAAAAGAGAAGTATTGTGGGCTATTGGATTTGAGAAGATCAACGACAGAGATTGCATCACAGAATTGTGCAGGATGTAAAATGGTGCGAGGGGAGGGGATGAAGGCGATGATGCGATTGAGCGCGGACCGTCCGATCTAAGGGATATCGACGATGGAGATTTAATCGAAGGTCGGGATGGTGGAGGATCATGTGATGGATGAGCGCGATGCGATGAAGCGCGAACCGTCGGATCTGGCGGAATGAATGACTGGGATTACATCACATCAGATAAAAGGAAAGAGGCCAAAGCACCGGGGTTTTAGAATTTGCGATGTGCGATTAAGCGTTGGCCGTTGGATCGGTATGATAGATCAACGGTGGAGATTTAATTGGCGGGTGTGATTTCAGAGGGCCATGGGCAGATTTTGATTGAATCTTAGCCGTCGGTTCTTGTGGATTCGACGGCTGAGATTAAATCGGGGGATCGGCGTCGAAGGAGAAAAAGGGAAAGGCTAAAGGGAATTGCAACTGCCGATTGCAATTAGCACTCAGTCGTAGCTCTGGGTCACATAAGGAAAAGGGGTTGGGGCTAAGGCCGAAAGGGGCTTAAGTCCTTTATAGAAAAATGAAGGTTTTTAGGCCAAAATAAAGGTTTTTGAAGGGTTTTCGGGGGTTCAAATAAGTGAAATAAGAGTTTTTAAACCAAATGAAAGGAGAATATAAGGTTTAAAAAGGTCTTTGGAATGATTTAGAGGTTAAATGAAGGTTAATGGAGGGATTTTATGAAGGGTTTATGGAGGAAATAAGGGTTAAAATGGAATTTGATAAGAGTGAAATGGAAAAGTGTAAATGAGGGAAAATGGAGCTTCGCAAACAGTTTTCTCTTGGTAAAACAACAGGTTCTTTAGGATTAATAGGGAAACAGTAGTGAAGATTAACTCAAAGGGTAAAGATCTTCATAAGACTTTAAGAACTAACAATTTGAATATGAATTTTTTCTTAAAGGCTAAAAGAGATTTAGCCACCATTTGATATGACAAATTTTTATAGGTGGCTAACAGCACTTAGTGTTTGGAGGTTTTTTACACATTATTTTGTCACCATGACATTTTACTGTCTATATGGGTTCATCAATACCTATATAATGCTCCCTTAGAAGTCTACAACCCTAAAGTTCCTTAACCTAGTCCTGAATTTGGAGAAAAGCTTTTAAAAATCATAAAAACACTTGTACCGCACTTTTCCTTATCCTTACCTGCGGCACCGCACCCTTTTGCTCTATAAATTGTGGAGCTGACCGCACTTTTTCTTCATTAAAGGTGTGGACCCCTGTAAAAGGTAAATTGAAGGCAAAAGAAAATTCTAGAAGCCCAGCTGGTCGAATATTCTCCCAATTGGAAGCTTCTAGAAGGTGTTATCCAGTCGAAGCCTTACTCCCTCCATTCATGAACATTCATCCCTTCATAAAAGGAGCCTATTCCTTGGTCTTTGGAACTTAATCCCTTGATAAGAGGACTTTATCCCTTCCATTTTGGAGCTGTAACCACTTCCCTTTGCTATAAATTGAGGCCATGGTTCAGTTTCAAGGGTACTTACTGAGATTGAAGATTGGAGATTATACACACTTAGTACTTGCTTTGTACTTGGTAGATACTGATATATAAAAAATTACTTTCTTTGTACTTCATACTACATTAGAGACGAGAATTGCGGAAGAAACATATTATTTTTGCTAGCCATTATCCATGCGAGAATGATTACATACTCGTATATAGGCTGGTTCAAAGAGTGGAAGGGCCTGTCAGACCAAGGAAAATACTTGTTCCGGACCCCGGAAGGACCTGTACAACATCAAGGCGAACGCGGTTGTAAGACTCCTTTTATTTAAAGATAATACAAATGGATCATGTTTTCTCAATAAGTTGTTTATGTGTTTACTTGAATGACTTATTTCTTAAATTCCTTGATCATTAAGATAGATTTATGATTTATGAATTAGTATATTATGCAGGTGCTTTTGATTCTCTTCCATGTCTTTGATTGCAAGTCTTAAGAGGTGACTTCTTTGGAGCGACAGAAAGAAGAATACAACTAGCATTGGATCACAGGTAGGTCCTTTCTTCATCATAGAAAATTCTAAATCATACATAATATAGATAAAGTAGTTTACATTTGTCTTGTTTGTTTCTATCTATCCTTGTGATACTAGGGAGATCCTTCTTGTTCGCAATAACGATTTATCCGCCTAACAAAATGGCGACTCCATTGGGGATTTCTTGAACTTAGTTATCTTTTTTTTTTTTTGAGTTTGAATTTTGAAAGAGTTTTTTTTTTTTTTTTGATTAGTATACACTGGGTTGGGTAAATTATCTATTAGAATCCCTGAAAAGAAGATCATAATTTTTATTTTTTCTATATGTTTTCTGGCCTCCGCACTTTTTCTTTCAAAATAGTGTGGTAACCTCCACATTTTTTATGTACAAACAGTGCGGTACCGCACCTTTTTGTATTAAAACCTGTGGAATTAAGGAAAATTTTTGAAAAACTAAAAATTCTCTTTTCTAGAACCAGATTACATGATTCTTTGTATTTACCCAAACTTGTTTTGACTGTCAAAAGCCTTGTGTGAATTTCTTTTCAGCAACTCTTACAATCTCATCGGTCTCCGTTAAGTTAATTAGGTGTTTTGAATATTCTTTTTGAGAAATTCTTAATTTGATTTCCTTTGGTCATTAATTCGAGGTTTGTCTAAGTATCTTAACAATTTTGCATCTTTTTGCTTTTGTTTTTGCTAAATTGTGTCTGAGTGTTAATCGCCTTTAAGTGTTTTTATTTTTTGATCTTTGGAACTCTCACCCAATTTTCTTTACTTAGACTTGATTGGTTCTTAGATTACATAAGAATCATCTTGTGTTTGAGAATTTTCTTGCATAGATCACATTTGCATAATTAGAATTCTCATTTTCAGAATATGAATGAAAAATGTGCATATATTACATTTGCATAGTTTTCATGTGAATTGTGCATAGATTACATTTGCATAGTTTTCATGTGAATTATGCATAGATTACAACTGCATAGTTTACATTTTGAAAAATCAATCGTAGATTTAGATCAGTTTCTTTGATTTGAATTTACATGTTTTTATGCTTGTTTTAAAAAAATAAAAATAAAAAATTTGGAATTGATTAGCATTAGTTTTTCTTGATGAAATTAGTGCATTAGAGAATTTGTTATATTTTCTCTTATTTATCAATTCTTGCATTGTTGGAAGTGAAGGAAACTCTCTCCTTACTTTAGTTAGGATTCATCAAATTGAAAAGATTACATTATCATATTCGATTGCATTCAGTTTTGGGTCAGGTCATAACACCATTAGTTTCATATCCATTTACCCTTTGAGTGATAACAGCCCAAATAACACAACACTTAATAAATTTCATCTAGTAATTTTTACATTTTTAGGGCTCTTTCAACCAATCTAGCTCAGGATTGGTGCTTTGGAATAGGTTGTAGTTAACTTTCCAAAGAAACTAAACAAACAGTAGCATCTTGCGGTAGGAAAAATTCCAATTGTTTCATGTATGCTCTGGGAAGCTCCTCCTAAAGGAGTCAAGCACGATATCATACCCGAACCAGTGAGGTAATCATATCTATCTCATTGGGAACGATAGCAGGTGTGCACGTATTAAAAATGGTAAACCTCAGATAGACCATTGTCGAGGAGCCTAGGGTCACTTTTCAATAAACCCTAGATTATGTCAAGGAGCCTTCAAGTGGATTGAGCTAGTTACTCTGCCCTTGAGTGTATGTCAGATCGTAGACTGTTCCCCCAGGTATATTTGTTCCCATTGGTTACCTTAGTGGCTATATACTTTAGGATTATTTCCCAAGGTGACGGTGGAGGGAAGATCCCACTGTACCTGGAGCATACGTCGACTAGACTCACTTGGACTCTCCAGAGGGTTCTCTTCACTTGAGATGGCATAGTGGAGAAACTTTCACTGGTCTGTTTCATTAAGTAGGTTGTTGGGGTAACTGTTCCAACCGCCATTTTTGCATTAAAATTATACAATGTTGGATTTCATCACCAACTAGTGTTTTTAGTGTGGGAATCTACTGTTTGTGCGTGGTTTGACTCCTAGATTTGATAGCACGTGTTCATTTGTTTGTTCACTTTTTAGAGACCATAGGTGTGAATTGTGAATTTTAATTTTTAGGTGTGAATTGTGAATTGTTAAATTTTATTTTTGAATTGTTAATAAATTTCACTGAAGTTGAATCTAATGGCAACTATTTCAGAATTTACCAACCAAGGAACCCCTCTTAATGAGAATCCTAGTACTTTTCCTTGCTTTGGAAATGTTGGTCCTCCTTATATGGCTACATTGTCATTACCTGGATTTACAATAGGTTTACCGATATGGTTATTTTCAACTTCGTTGGCCTTAAATACCCCAATTATTCCACCTCAACTGGATGCTTCACCTCAACAGAGTTAACCATATCAACATCACCAACCTCTTGTTGACCCTTTACCTTCTTTGCTCAATATGTCTTCCTCCCTTTCTTCCTCTTCGCTTGGTAAAATCCTTGACGCTTGTAACCAGGTGGCTAAGAAGAAGAAGAAAGGGGAGAAGAAGAGGAAGAAAAATAAGAAATAAGTCAACAAACCAACCATGGTTGTAAGTGTTAGTAGTCTTGAGGAAACATCCAACATGCATTGTAAACCCAAATACCCTTGCAAACTTTGTAAGGGTGACCACTTCCTTATTAATTGTCCTAGTATTCCTAAGGTCTTGGAAATATGGTTAGAAAAATCCCATCAACTTACTATTGATCCATCAACCAGTGATAGTCAGGTTCTTGGGAAAAAGGGTAATGTTAGGTTTCCTTGTAGCTTATGCAAAGGGAGTCATCAAACTCACATTTTCCCTCACATGGATGAAGCCTCAAAATTTTTGAAAAACCTTACTGTTCCACAGCAAAAACTTCCAACTAGTTACCGTCAAATTTCTTCCAACCTACCATCAACTCACAGAGTGATTGATCTAATTCCAAGTACATTCAATCCCACTCTTCCATTGGAGAGTGAAACTGATATCACTCAGGTTGATGATCCATTAGTTGATCAAGTGGTCGACTCAATTTCACATTCGGTTGAGCCCATTCTCCCTGTAGAGAGTGAACTTCATAACGCTCAAGTTTTTCTTGTTACATCATATTCTTCTATGCCAGGGGGCATTTCACCTGTTTCTACAGAACCCCCTCCAGGTACAGAGGTCTTTTCCTTTGATTGGAATAGACTGACAGAACCTCGTCTTCCTTCCTCCATTCCTTTCCAAATCATTATGAAGGCTTGTGTTAAGAATGTGTGTCACAAAAATGTAGATGAAGGTGCTTCTGTTAGTATGTTATCCTCAACTGCTTGGCAAGCTTTGGGTTCCCCTCAGCTTGTGCCTGTTACATAGAATCTGTCAGCTTTTAATAGAATCATTAGTGAACCTTTAGGGATCCTTCCAAAGTTTCCTATTACCTTGGAAGGTAAAACTATCTGTATTGATATTATGGTAGTTCGTGGCCCCTTGGATTTCAATTTACTCCTTGGGCGAGACTATGTCTATGAAATGAAAGCTGTCGTATCAACACTCTTTCGCGTGATGTCTTTTCCTCACAATGGAAACATTGTAACTGTAAACCAGATTTCATTCGTTAGTCTTGATTCAACTACCAATAATCTGACACCCCTAAATGTTCCTTTTACAGAAGTGGTAGCTACCCCACCACGGGTTAATTATGTGTCAACCAGTCCCATGTTTTCAGTTACCAATGCAAGCGAGCCTCTCACTATATACTCGACTTCCTTTGACTTAGATCTGGTAATTGACATGGAAAACCCTATGGGATTATTTGAACGTGATGTTCTTATCCCTTTTGAGTCCCTTGACATGTGTTCCTTTCAAATAACTGTTCTTCCATCTGATGAAGACCTCTTGGAAGCCATGATCAAGGTGCGTCCCTTGACATCTGTTTCTTCTGTTTAGAAGCCATGATTGAGGTGCGTCCCTTGACATATGTTTCTTCTATTTGGAAGCCATGATCAAGATCCCCATGAGGACAGTTCTTTTACTGTGTCAACCTCTTTAAAAAATGAAACAGACCCATGAGGACAATTCTTTTCCTGTGTCAACCTCATTAAAAAATGAAACATGGTTTAGATGAGGACAGTTCTTTTACTGTGTCAACCTCGTTAAAAAATGAAACAAACCCCGGAGGATAATTCCTTTTACTGTGTCAACCTAATTAAAAAATGAATCAGTAGGTTATGTAGGTATATTGTAGAGAGTAGATATGAGGACAGTTCTTTTATTGTGTCAACCTCATTAAAAAACGACCCATGAGGAAAGTTCTTTTCTTGTGTCAACCTCATTAAAAAATGAATCAATAGGTTATGTAGGTAGATTGTAGAGAGTATATTGATAGATTCCATGAGGATGGTTCTTCTCCTGTGTCAAACTTGTTAAAAAATGAAACAGATACTAGGAGGAAAGTTCCTTTTACTATGTCAACCTCATTAAAAAATGAATCAGTGGGTAATGAGGAGAGTTCCTTTTACTGTGTCAACCTCGTTAAAAAATGAAACCGGTCCCTGATGAGCATCGTTATTTTCCTGTGTCAAGCTCATTAAAAAATGAAACAAATCCTCTCCTCGTCAAACTCGAGTCTTTCATCTGATCTCGTAAAATCACCTTCATTCCATCCAGCTATTAGTAACTAGTAGTCTTCTTAGTTGAATCTAATGAATATTGGGGGGCATGTGCTCAAGCAAGTTATGCTTGGGGGGCATTCAAACTTATCTCAAGCATGATTTTTCCTTTGTTTCAAGCTTGTGTAAAAATGAAACAAACCCATTTTCAAGAACATTTTTCCTATGTTTCAAGCTTATGTAAAAATGAAACCACTTTCAAGCATGATTTTTTCTTTCTTTCAAGCTTGTGTAAAAATGAAACAAACCATTCTCAAGCATAGTTTTCCTACATTTCAAGCTTGTGTAAAAATGAAACCTATCTCAAGCAATGTTTTCTTTGTTTCAAGCTTGTGTAAAAATGAAACCTATCTCGATTCCATTTTAGTTATTATTTTCAAGACTCGTTAAACTCATGAAAATCCCGAGCTTCTTTTGCTATTATTTTCGTGCTCGTAAAACGTACATGAAAATGTCGAATTCTTTTCGTCTTTTCCTGCTCGTTAATTAAATTGAAAGTCAACCACATGAGTACATTTTTACCCCTTTTTCGAACTCGTTAAAACTTACGAAAAATCGAAAGCTATGAGTACATTTTTATCCATTTTTCGAACTCGTTAAAACTTACGAAAAAGAAAAACTACTGAGTATACTTTTATCACTTTTTCGGGCTCTTGAAAATTACAAAAAAGTGAAACCTTGGAGTTCTCTGTTAAGCCCTTTTCAGACTCTCTAAACATGCAAAGATTGCTGAGTACTTGACTGTTAGAACTCGTTAAAGGAAATGAACAGTCGTCCCTTCATTATAAGTTTACCCCTTTTCCGGATTGAAATGGACTATTTACGAAAAAGGTATACATTGACTAATCATGGTCAATAAAGTTCTCTCCTATATTATTTTATCCTTTTTCGGGCTTGAGAGACTAACTTTATGAAAAACTAAACCCATGGAGTTTCCTTAATTTTTTCTTCCGAGTCCCTAAAATTGAAAAACACCGAGTTTCTCCTATACTAGACTCGTTACAGTATAGGACCTGTCGATTACAAATAGGAACGAACCACTCCTTCTTAGGGTTCGATTTTATACTAAGTTAGACCCATCTGAAGGATGAGCTTATATAACAAGCAAATGTTATCCTCCTCAAGCTTGTCAAAAATAAAGAGGTACTTTCCAGAAATGGTGAGGGAAAAAAAGAGAAAATGGATCTAGTTGTTAAACTTTGTTTAAAAGTAGTATACCACTCTTGAACATGACACTTTTTGTCCTGGGTTTGGAAAATACTTTGCCTATCAGTTAATCAAACCATATTGAAAGTCTTCAGCCGGTTTATGGGTATTAGCTTTAGGTCAATTGTTACCAAACCATCTGCAGTGTCATTATGTGTTCAAGAGATAGTTCAAATAAACCATTCATTTGCAAACATTTGTCTCCATTCGCGTTTACCATCTCTGAGTTAGTCCTTGCAAAATATTTCTACAAAACTTGATCTAATGGTTTCATGTCGTGGGATTTCCTACGATGGGTCACTTTCTATCGACGACAGCATATCATCTAGGAAGTTGATCTAGAATCCTTCAGTACCTTGGAATCTGCATGCCTTAATGGTAGGTTTCTCGCTTTCGAGAGCAGATTACATCATTGATCTTCGATCGAATGATTCCGTGAAGTGTTTGACTCCAAATAATTTATTCACACTTCGTGGATTGTACTGAGTGCTTTGAGAGCCATTTTCATTATTGGTGGTTTCTCTCACACTTGTTAATAGTTCACATCATTGAATGGTAATCAAGTGGTTTCTACCATGTTCGACTTCGACACAATCAATCGCATGGATAGAATCATACTAGTTCAGGTAGCGGAGATCAAGACCCTCGATATAGTTTCCACCATCCAGGCTGTGAGGATTTTTATTATTCATTATGCAATAGACTTTTCATGACATATGGCTACGTCCATACTATCTCTACCATTAGTGTAATATTAGAACCATTTCTATATCATAACATTTTAGTTAAGTTTTGATTTAGTTAGTTTTTTCTCTGAGTATGGGAATGCCTACCTCAGTGATGATATATATATATATATATATATATATATATGTTTGCATTGAATGTTTTTACAGGTTCCAACAGGTGTCCACAAGCCAATCCTCGGAATGATAAAGCACTTCACTCTTCGAATTATCTCAGAATTCGCGCTTTAGGGGGAAATCTGTTACACATTATTTTGTCACCATGAAATTTTACTGTATATATGGGTTCATCAATACCTATATAATGCTCCCTTAGAAGTACACAACCCTAAATTTCCTAAACCAAGTCCTAAATTTGGAGAAAAGCTTGTAAAAATCATAAAAACACTTGTACCACACTTTTCCTTATCCTTACCTATGACACCACACCCTTTTGCTCTATAAACTGCGGAGTTGACCGCATGTTTTCTTCATTAAAGGTGCGGACCCCTATAAAAGGTAAATTTAAGGTGAAAGTAAGTTCTAGAAGCCCAGATGGTCGAATATTCTCCCAGCTGGAAGCTTCTAGAAGGCGTTATCCAGTCGAAGCCCGACTCCCTCCATTCATGAACATTCATCCCTTCATAAAAGGAGCCTATTCATTGGTCTTTGGAACTTAATCCCTTGATAAGAGGACTTTATCCCTTCCATTTTGGAGTTGTAACCACTTCCCTTCTACTATAAATTGAGGCCATGGTTCAGTCTCAAGGGTACTTACTGAGATTGAAGATTGGAGATTGTACACACTTAGTACTTGCTTTGTACTTGGTAGATACTGATATGTAAAAAAGTACTTGCTTTGTACTTAATACTACATTAGAGACGAGAATTGCTTAAGAAACATACTCTTTTTTCTAGCCATTATCCATACGAGAACGTTACATACTCATATCTAGGTTGGTTCAAAGAGTGGAAGGGCTTGTTAGACCAAAGGAAAACACTTGTTCCAGACCCCGGAAGGACCTGTACGACATCAAGGTGAACGCGGTTGTAAGACTATTTTTATTTAAAGATAATACAAATGGATCCTATTTTCTCAATAAGTTGTTTATGTGTTTACTTGAATGACTTATTTCTTAAATTCCTTGATTATTAGGATAGATTTATGAATTATGAATTAGTATATTATGCAGGTGCTTTTGATTCTCTTCGATGTCTTTGATTGCAGGTCTTAAGAGGTGACTTATTTGGAGCGACAGAAAGATGAATTCAACTAGCTTGGATCATAGGTAGGTCCTTTCTTCATCATAGAAAATTCTAAATCATACATAATATAGAGAAAGTAGTTTACATTTGTCCTGTTTGTTTCTAGCTATCCTTGTGATACTAGGGAGATCCTTCTTGTTCGCAAGAACAATTTATCCACCTAAAAAGGTTGGTCTATAGTTACCCAATCCTATTTTTGCACCTATAACAAAATTTCTTTGCAAACCATAATCCAAAAAGATTCAAAAGTTGTTTTTTATGTAGCCTAGGGTTTGGTCCAATTTTTCTTGTAGATGTCTTCCTTGCTTTTTCTTAGAAAAAGGAAAGTTTGGGAGGAGGAAAGAAGATTTCACCAACCTTATGCTTTGATTGCAGGAGGTTTGGAGGTGAAAAATTGAGTTCTTGACCTCTTTAGATAATTTTTTGAGAGAATCCGTCTATGCGTAGTGTCGGGCCAGTCGGGTTGTCGGAGTGCGGCACCAAGTAGAGATGGGCGGGCAGTTTTCATGTTCCTTTGGAATTTGCTGAGCCTGTGCGTAGCACCAACCCAGGTGGATAGAGCCGGGCTCTCGGTGCATAGCGCAGTGTAAAATAACACTGCCCGCCCCACTCCTGTGCATAGCGTCGGTGAAAATCTCCCAAATTTGCACGAAAACTTTGAAAACCCCTCCAACGGCTTTCTTCACTTTGGAAATGGAAAATGATGCGGGGGAAACGCTAAAGAGACACTTTATAATCCTTTTGAAAAGTAAATTAAAAATAAAAACCCACTTTTACAAAGTTAGTGTCTCCCTACTTTCTTTAATGTGCTTTTGACTGATATTTTTCTATGAAAAAACACTGACCATTTTTGTAAAATATTACTTATGTCTCTATCATCTTTTGCAGAATAATATTTTGACAAGGAGGCATTTTTTGGGAGTTCATTGCTAAGATGTAAACCAGGGGTATACTTGCTTCTTAGGCCATTTTGACAACAATTTATGTCCAACTTTTTTATCTTCTTTTAAAAACCTCTGCTTTTACCCTTTGGTGAGATTAGCCCCTTTAAACTGATACTCTTTTCCATTTCTCCTTTTAGTGCAGGTGAAACAGTGTTGTTTTTTGACAAACCATAGAGAGGTAGATTGAAACTCTCTAGTAGCCATCTGCTATGATGAAGGAGGTTTCGTCATCATTTCTTAGTCATTTTGTCATTTTTCCAAATTCCTGCGTTTTTAGGGTTGCTTAGAAAAATGTAAACAATGTTATTTTCTAAATTCTTAGAAACCTATCAAACTCATTTATCATTTCTGAAAATTATTCAATTTGTGCTTTGATGGAGTTAGGTGACCTCTGCCCTTGCAACCCTTAGCATTGATTCCTTGTTTGGCCAAAAATATTTGCTAACCCTGATCTTTCAAAAAAATATGCTTGCTGCTGTCTCTTTTTCACTAATGATCTTCCTCTGATGATTTTTTCCTCTTTTACCTTACCTCATAGCGGATATGATGGCCCTTTTATTCTTCCTGGTAGGAAAGTGAGCAAAGGGTAGTTGTCCCTTTACTAGATTCATGCTTTATACCAAAGGCCTTCCTTGAAGGATCTCTTCATCATTTTAAGACAAAGTTACTTGTCCATTTCCTTCTCTGAAAGCAGTCTCCTTGTAGGTAAAAATAGAGACTTGAAGGGTACCAAATCACCCTAAGACTCATAAAACCCTAGGTGTCCTAGTGGAGGCTCTCTGGGATTTGGATTTTGGACTGAAACCTAGAACTTGGGCTCTATCAAGTGTGAGATAGAGTTTATGGTAAACTACTATATTGAAGATTCAAAAAAAAAAATCCAATGTACTTGATTTATCTAAAGAGCCTATAGAGATAGTTTTGAGATTATCAATGCTTGAGGCATTTGGGAGACATAAGAGAGTTGATTGGTTGGTAACCTTAGATAGTAGTGGATGGGTTGGGCAACACAAGAACAGTGGGCTTGAGGCCAAAGGTGAACAGACATGGTGAAAATGAATAGCATGAGCCCATGATGGGTCTTTTGGGAGTAGCAGGCTGACCTTGACATGAAAGGATGATAAACTAGTGAAAATTTATTCTAAGGATAATGAAGGTAGTGATATTTCTAGAACTCACAATTTTCATGAACTTTGTTTCTAGAAATCTAGGATAAGTATTTTTAGTCATCCATGAGAAGCAAAAAATTACTGATGACTAACAGTGGCTCCACTTTGGGAGGTAAGCTCCTTTTCAGGAGGTGTCCAGAACTTCAGATCTTTGGCTTTATGGTGAACAATGCCTCATCCATTGGGCAAATTTTTACCTGTTTTCATTTGTTGATGCTTTCTTGAAGCTATGATCTTAGTAATCTGAAAAAACATGATTAATATCAACATCATCTCTACCTACCCAACCTACTTGTCTAACATGTTTTTCTTCCTTGGGTGCTTTTGAACTGGAAAACCCTTGAATTTTTTCTTTTTTAAAAACAAAAAATCAAACTATCTAATTGTACTCTTATCTCTTCCAAGAGTTCATATTAGGCTAATGAAATCTTTTTATTTTCTACCTAGTCTACTCATTTGTCAAGATTAAGCTATTTGACAAACTTTATTCTCTATCCTACTAACATGAAATTGAAAGCATGGAAAATTAGGATTAGGAAATTTGACTTACCATGAGTTGTGGCATAAGAAAAATATGCACACAAGTGTTATTTTTGTACAAAGAAAACTTAGGAAACAAAAGGGCAACATATGTCTTTTGTTAAGCATCCCTATTTTCCTCTTTGGTTCAGATTTGAGCATGTGGAACCAACATCTCTCATTTCTCCAATGTTACATTCTTATACATTTGTTTCAGTGGATTCTATCTTGGGTTTTTTAGCTACATCATTAAAATAAAACAACTCTTCTAATGGTGTAAGGCCTCTTGGCAAGGTGTCATCTTTGCATTGCAAAAACTCAAGTTCTCTTTGATTTGATTTATCAAATATTTCTGCAACACAAGGATTTTGAATGTGGTTCATATCATCATTAAAGGACAACTCTGTTTTGGGAGTTTCATTTTCAGCAAAATTATTTCTTTCAAATCTTAAACTCTATTTTGTGCTTGCAAATTAATTTCTGGATTGCAGAAAATCATCTATTTTCTCATCACTATCAAACACTTTCCAATGGTTCAAGTTGTCTGACACAGTGGGCCTATTTTTTACTTTGATGAGGTATTGTTTATTTTCATAGGGTAAAGAGCAATTGTTGGTAGCAAAAGCAAGCTCATTGGCAAGGCAGTTTTGGGCCCTAGGGATGAAAGTGAGCTCATACTTCTCAAAGGTTTTGAGAAGATCTAGGGCAGCATTCCTATACTCTCTCAGTCTAGGGTTCTTGGCTGAATATTCTCCCTTTATTTTTCTGATGATCAATTCTGAATCTCCTTCAACCAAGATTTTCTTAGCTTTAAGGTCTTTAAGTAAGTGTAAACCAATAATGAGAGCCTCATATTCTGGAATGTTATTGGTGCATTGGAAATCTAGCCTATAGGAATGGCATTTTTTTGTGTTGTGGATCCAAACCCCAGCTCCCGAGCCAACCTTACCATAAGAGCCATCAAAGCTCATATGCCAAAGGGTGTCAATTTCAGATTTTTCAATGTTTTGTACTTCAGGGCTGCTAGAGTTTTGGGTGTCATTTTCTTGATTAGAGGGTTGGTTTGGTTGTTTCGGGGGCTTAGTTCTCCTTCATTTTCATTCACTTGTTCATTGATATCATTTTCATTGTACAAGATGAATGAGTCAAGGTCTGAGTGAATAGAATAAACCAGTGTGTTATTTGGCCTATCTATGCTACTCACCATATATTTCATATGGGATTCCCAGTACAACCTCCTTCGTTGACTAAAGACTGGGATGGTGGAATAATTCATGTCCATTTGAAGGCTACCCTAGAGTTTGGCCCCCTATGATATAGATAAAATCATGCCATAATTTGGGGGAATGTCAGCAACAACTATGTCCATGACTAGACTTTTAGCGGGGATTTGTGCTAGATTGACACACAGATCCTTGATTAGGCCTAGACACTTAACCCTACTTGAATCAAAAGAGTACAATTCTTTGTAAGGCTTTGTGATTTCTAGGCTTAATCTCTCCATCACCACCTTTGGCATGAGGTTGTGTGAGGCACCGGAGTCTAGCATAGCATTATGCAGAATTTTGTCATGTATGTTCAGACTGACATAGAAAGGAGGGACAACTCCTTGATATTTTTCCTCCACTTCAATGCCAAACAACAACTCTGGTTTATCATCAGTTAAGTTTAAAGTTTCATTATCATTCCCTATGTTCAACACTTTGAAAATCTGGGATCTATATACCTCTTGTGTTACCAATTCAGTGAGAGGCATGGTTATCTTGATTTTGGCAATCTCTCCTTAAAAGCTGAAAGGCAGAGGTGTCTTTATTGCATTTACATCAGTTTTATCAGCCATAAACTTTTCTACATTTTTTATTTGCTGATTCTGATTTGATGGTTTGGACAACAATGTTTTTTCAGGGCCACTAGTTGAAGTACTAGGGAAGATTGAATCATTACTAGTTGACTGTTTTTTAGTTTGTTTAGATCAGCTTTCTTAGCCATAACATTTGTGTTTTCTGTTGTCTTTTTAGGAATATGTTCGGGGGTTTTCCTAACAATAGTGTTTGAATGATTTTTTTTAGGAACATCTTGATTCTTTTTGCTCCTAAGGTCATATTTCCTATGGACTTCCATTATGGCATTCTCTAATCCTAGTTTATAGTCTTCAGAATCTTCATATGATTTTTCATTTGGTTTTGAAGAGAAAATCCTTTGTTCTTCTTCGGTAAGAAAAGTATTATCCTCATCATCAGAACCTATGACATTTACATGGTCTTCTTCCAATTGCTCTGGCTCTCTCTCCTTTTCATCTACATAGTTGTCTTGGAAAGGGGGTCTAATTTATTGGTCATTTTCTCCTTGTCTAATTTGGGGAGGATCTCTTCTAAAATTATGATTCATATTCCTATTTTGAGGATTGACTTGGTTTTCCCTAGGAGGTGGTCTCTCATTCAAACTTATTTTTTCCATCATTCTCTCCATTGTTCTAACTTGGGAGTCAATTTTGGTGTCAGAAGAGGAGGTAGAAGGTACCGTTTCATCTTTATAGGTTACTCTCTTCTCTGATCTCATCCTAGCTCTTTTCTCAATTAAGTTGGCCTCTACACTCTCAGCCCCTTTTTGCATGTCTTCTAGAGTTAGGGGATCTCTCTCCCTTAGTTGATAGGCCATGTTAGCATCAAATCCCTCTGGAAATTTCACTAAGGCTAAGCCTTGGGGAGGTTTCATGTGAGGTGGGAGAGCATTGTAAACACTATTAAACCTAGTGCAATAGTCTTGAACACTTTCCCTCAGATTTCTTTTAAGATTTTTATATTCGGAAAAGATTTGGAGGGGGTTTTTCTTGATTTCCCATTTGTTTATAAAATTTTGGTAGAGGGAAGGGAGATCATGTATGATGTTGGGAGATAAGTTTTTAAACCATTTCTTGGGTTCTCCTCCTAGGCTCTGGGAAAAAATCCTCATTTTCATGGTTTCTTCTTTTATCTCCATGTAGTCAAAAGCATCATTTATTCTATCTACATGTTTCTGGGAAGTAATATATTCAGTCCTCGTGAAGTGAGGGATTTTGGACTGATAATCATTTGGAAAAGGTAATAGTGGTTGTTGTAGAGCCATTGGAGCATACCAGGCTGCCATAATGGGAGGAAATGGAAACAAAGGCTGATTTACAAGGGGATGGTTTGTGAGTGGTGGAGTAGGATGGAGTGAGGTGTTTTTCACAGTGGTGGTATGAATGGGTGTAGTTGAGGTACTCGAACCAGAAAAATGATTCTAAGTAGACTTGAGATGAAAAGAGCTGAAGTAGTGGAGAAGCTGAAAGTCAGGTGGGGTGGAAGGAGAAGCTTCTCTACTGGAGTTTTGCTGCAAATCTATGGGCTCAAGGTCAGTTTGGTCAATCCTACTTTGTGACTTGGTCCTGAATAGGTTCTTGGTATGGTGCAAGTCAAATTGAGGATCTTGTGAAATTGTAAGGTGTTCTGGTGCAGAGCTTGCTCTATGAATGGTCCTAATAGTGGTTAAGTTTAGAGTTTTAGAATTTTTCCACAAAATCTTTTTTGGGTCATCAACTATGGTAGGAGGATTTGGGTCTCGGTGAGATTTGTTATTGATCCTTTGTGAAGCTAGATATCTTACTCAAAAATCAGAGAGGCTGAAATGTTTGGGACTAGTTTTGGAAGGCTGACCTCTCTTAGTATTTATTTTACTCACACAAAGGATAACTAGGCCCTAAAACTGATTAGGACTAATTTGACCCAATCCTAGGAAAACCTATCAGACTAGTGAGGTGAATAAAGGCCAGGTGTTTGTTTTTGTAATTTTGAGGATATGTATATAATGGTCCACCACCAAATTTTGACAAAAATCAATCTAGGGACTATTTTGGGTTTTTTGAGTTTCCTTATGTAGCCCTAAGGTTTCAATGAGAATCCTATAGCTGAGTTATCATCTTGCTAGGATGGTGAGGCAATTAGTTTCTACTATTGGCTACCAGTTGATTTTCTGAGTTTAATTGAGATTGTGGGAAATCCTAAGGGATACCCAGGATGTTTTTGACTCAAAGTCCCACCGTGATTGCCATTATGTTAGTGTGGTGATGAGGTGGCATATTCACTGGATTTTCTAAGTCAAACTAAGGGTCTAAAAAGTATTAAGAGGTATTCAGGAAACTATGTACTCAAAAGTCCCACCGTGATCGCCATTATGTTAGTGTGGTGATGAGGTGGCAGATTTACTGCATTTTCTAAGTCAAACTAAGGGTCTAAAGAGTCTTAAGTGGTATTTAGGCAACTATGTACTCAGAAGTCCCACCATGATCGCCATTATGTTACCTCCCCGTAATTTGATAGATTGATTGAGATACAAATGGACAGGGGTAACATCAAACCAAGCTTTGGAATCCAAGGACCTAGCCTTCTTGGATTTGGAGAGGGATCTCTCTATTAGGTGCAAAGATGTGAACTTGTTCGCTAATTAGGGTTGATTTTAGGCTAGTTATGAAATATTGGGTTTGTTGATTTTTTTTGGTTGGGTATGATGCTTAGATAGACTAGATAGAAACAAGGAAAACTTCAAGTCATTGGGAAATGGAGTCTAACAAGGTAATGATAGGTTCATAAATGGAGCAAGGAGTATTGTAGGGAAAATCTAGCTTGGTTGGTGGATCTTTGAGGTTTGAAGGATCATGAGATGGGCATTAGTTTTGAGAAACAAAGTTCGACAAAGAGCAGTAAAGAATTCTCTATCATATACTTAAACTAAGGGAGCTAGAAGAATCATAAGCATAGAGAAGAAATCAAAGGCAGAGGAAACTCTAAACTCTTTGATTCGGACTTAAAGCAGATAATTATCCAAGACAAACATTTAAATGAAATACAAAAAGGCAAGAAACTTATTCAACTTTCATGGATTTAATTATCAAGAACATAAAACATTATAGATGCACAAATAACTACAATCATAGAAGGAGAGAAACTTTGAACATCTAATATTATAGCTATGAAGGTTCTTGAAACAATTAGGTAAGCAAATGCAAAGAGCATGAGTGAAACAAACTTCTTTGACAACCCTAGGTAATGGTGCTTTAAAGATATGACTCCAAGAACAAAGTATTTAGTGGCAACAAATATGTAGCACTAGCCATAAATCATGCTTGATACCAACTGATCTAAACCATTCAAGAAATAGACAAGCTCAGGAAATCCTTAGAGAGAAAAGATGAATTCTTTAACATATCCTAGCAGAAGAAAACATTAAGGCAGTGAAGAACAAACAGACCTAAGGTGCCATCAAAAAACATGTCCTAGTATAATTTCTTTGTCCTACTGCAACAGAGAAAGATGGAAACCTAATGAAAAATTAGAAAACATGAAAAAAAGAGAAAAACATCACCATCAACCAAGCTTATGGATCCTGCAAACAATCCTCCTCCATCAACAAACAAATCAGGGCATGCATGAGCTCCAAGATATCAAATTCTTTTCAAAACTCCAAGAGACTATGTATTACTTGATAATACGTCATAAAAATCCAACCAAATACATAAGAGCCTCATTCTATATTTATGGATCAAATGAGGAGGTGGAAACCATTAGAGGCTGCGAGAAACCATAATTCTGCCATATATGTCATTTACGTGCTTAATGACCATGCAAGGCCCAAGACACATAATAGATAAGCTAATAAATGAAAAACATAAAAACATAACTCCTCAATCAAATCTGGAGTGATTTTTCCAAGAAAATATTAAAAAAAATCCTTTGCCATGAATCCGTGTGTTTTGTTGACTTTTTGGCAAAAGACAGTCTTTGTGCATAGTGCCTTTTCAGCAGAAAATAAGGTCTGTTGCAACTGAGTTTTGGATCCCTTCCCGGCATCTGTTTTGGCCCCGTGATCGCTCCTTGGAAAGCTTGATGAGTCTACTTTCCAAAAATACTTGAGTTGTGCTGAAATAATGTAATTTACCTACTCAAAAATTAAACCTCCTAACACTTTTTTGTGCGCAGCACCTGGTCTGAAAAGGACGCAAAAAGGTCAAATTTGAGGTTTTTTTTTACCTTTGATGGGGCAAAATTGCTCCAATTGACCTAAAATTTCGTGGGTAGACTGTTGGTGATGTGAAAAACCAAAAAATTTAAACTTGGAGAGCTGAAGGTGCACCAATTTTGTGCGTAGCGTCTAGGGTGTTGTGCTCTTAGGGGTCAAAATTTTGAAAAAAAAAAAAGTTCCCCGATTTGCCTCAAATTTGGTGGAGAGATGCCTAAAGGGGTTTTAGATACCTGTTGAGAAGCATCAGACAAGATCCCAAGCCTGTCATGTAATTTGGTTCTTTTTAGTTCTTCCAACTCTATGAGGGCCTGCTTTAGCTTGGCATTAGCAAGCATGCTTTTCCTTGCATAATGTTTGACCATTTTCTTCTGTAGGGAAAGGCCCCTCTTCACCTCTTTGAAATTTTTATGCTCCTCTTTATAATAGTATATGATCGTTTGTGCCCTTTCAAAATCCTTTTTCCATTCTCGATGTTTTGCATCTTTTTCTAAGAGGGGCAACTTAGTACTCATCTCTTGGTCTTCATTTTTACTATCTAGATCAATGAAAAGAGTCCCTTGAGAAGTCTTCTTGATCCTTTTGCTCCTTCTTACTTATACCTTCTGCTCAATATTTTCCATCTTTTCCTTGCCCTTGTCCAAAGTTTTGGCAGCTTGAGAGGAGATGGCCCTTTTCCTTTTAGAGGCAGAAAAAAAAATCTCCTCCCTTTGTGTTATGTGTATGTGAGAGGGGTAACAATGGCAGTTTTGAATGTGGTTTTGTCACCACTTTGATCCTTAAATTGATCAACATCTTCTGCACTCGCCTCACTTTGATTTTTTTTTGTCTTTTATAGGCTGATTAGTGTCAAGACAGTCATGACAACTTTCATGACTGTCATGAGTCTTTCCTTGACTGTCTTGTGCACTTTTCTAAATTTCCTCCTCATCTTGCTTCTCTTCTTCCTCATATTTCTGCTCTTATTCATCACTTGGTTCACTATTTTCAGCTTTGTTTTCCTCTTCATCAGCATACTCATATTTGTGGCTACCTTCACTAATTTCATCTTTGCCATCACTGCTTTATTCATGCTACTTCCCTCTTCTTCATTGTTTTCTTTATTTTCATAATCTTATTCTTCACTACTTTCTTATTGGCCATCATTATCTGTCTCAGTTTCTTCCTGACAGCTTCCATCCATTTGTTCTTCACTAGGGCTAGTGTCAGCCTCTTCACTTGGTATATTAGAGAAGAAACAAGAGGTGAAATTATTTTTGGAGAAGGAACATGGAGAGATGATGGAGGAGTGGAGGTAGATGGTTGTGAAGTGGAAGGTAAATTCTGCTGAATGAAGGCTCAGGGGTTTGTAAACACATCATGTGAGATGAAGGTTTCCCAAGATATTCCTTGCTGCTCTAGCTGATATAAGACAATCATTTTGATCAAGGAGTGGTGAAAAAGGCTCGGCATTTGGTGGTCATAAATTTTATTCTTGACAACTGAGGCCATTTTATCAATGCTTTGGAAAAGGTAGTAAGGTAGGTTCATCATTTTGACCTTGGTGAAGTGCATCAATAACCTTATATGATATGAGTAGATCCCGGAGTATCTCCCCTCACATGTGAAAAACTTGATAATCTGCCTCATTAGTGCAGCATACCTTTCTATCAAGTGGGAGAAAGGGAAAACAACCTTACAATTTTGTTGATAGCTGGGTTTCAGGTAGGGCTCATAATAACTCAACCCGAATTTCTTTTGTTTGAACCATACTTCACCAATGTCTGGTATACATGTTGCTTTGGAAATAATTTCAGATGAGAGCTCAAATTGCACCCTTGCTAGGTTAACTTGGTGATTATGTAAGCTAAAGACAAACAATCTAGTCAAGTCTGAATGGCTGCTGACTTGCCTGATCTTTTCATAAAATTTATAGCACCCAACATCCTGAAAGCATGAAAGGATCATAGGAGAGGAAGTAATTTGAATGGTGTCTAGGGGCTCAAACCTATTTTCCTTTCCTCCATGGTGTTTAGGCCTGGTGGGCCTCTAGCTCTCATCACTGTTGGTGTGATTTTCTCTCTCTGACATGGTGATTGGTCCAAAAAAATAATAGTAGGACCTTTGGACTTTATTTGAGGGCTTTTGGGAAAATAGGTGATTTTATTGGTGTAGGGAAAATTCTTGCAAATGAACGCTAAGGTTAATTTTTTAAGGTTTTAACTTAGTGTTTGGAGGTTGGTGTACAGTTACCTAGTCCTCTTTTTACACCTATAACAAATTTTCTTTGCAAACCCTAACCCAAAAAGACTCAAAAACTTATTTTTATGTAGCCTAGGGTTTGGTCCAATTTTGTTGGTAGATGTCTTCGTTATTTTTTTTTTTAGAAAAAGGAAAGTTTGGGAGGAGGAAAAAATATTTCACCAGCCTTATGATTTGATTTCAGGAGGTTTGGAGGCAAAAATTTGAGTTCTTGACCTCTTTAGATAAATTTTTGAGAGAATATGTCTATGTGTTGCGCCTGTGCGCAACGCCGGGCCAGTCGAGTTGTCGGAGCATAGCACCAAGCAGATATGGGAATTTTTCGGGTGCCTTTGGAATTTTTTGAGCCTGTGCATAGCGCTAGGCTTTGGGCATGTAGCGTAGTGTTAAATAACACTACCCGCCCCATTCCGGTGCGTAGCACCGAAGGCCAGGTGCGTAGCGCCGGTGAAAATCTCCCAAATTTGCACGAAAACTCTAAAAACTCCTCCAACGGCTTTCTTCACTTTGGAAATGGAAAATGATGTGGGGGAAAGGCTTAAGAGACCCTTTATAGTCCTTTTGAAAATTAAATTAAAAATAAAAACCCACTTTTACAAAGTTAGTGTCTCCCTACTTTCTTTAATGTGCCTTTGACTGATATTTTGCTATGAAAAAACACTTTTGACAATTTTTGTAAAATATTACTTATGTCTCTGTCATATTTTGCAGAATAATATTTTGACAAGGAGGCCTTTGTTGGGAGTTTACTGCTGAGATGTAAACCAGGGGTATACTTGCTTCTTAGGCCATTTTGACAACAATTTATGTCCAACTTTTTGATCTTCTTTTAAAAACCTCTGCTTTTACCCTTTGGTGAGATTAGCCCCTTTAAACTGATACTCTTTGCCATTTCTCGTTTTAGTGCAGGTGAAACAGTGCTATTTTTTTAAAAACCCTTGAGATTTAGCTTGAAACTCTCTGGTAGCCATTTTCTGTGATGAAGGAGGTTTCATCATCATTTCTTAGTCATTTTGTCATTTTTCCAAATTCCTGCGTTTTTAGGGTTGCTTAGAAAAATATAAACAATGTTATTTTCTAAGTTCTTAGAAACCTATCAAAACTCATTTATAATTTCTAAAAATTCTTCAATTTGTGCTTTGATGGAGTTAGGTGACCTCTGCCATTACAACCCTTAGCATTGATTCCTTGTTTGGCCAAAAACATTTGCTAACCCTAATCTTTCTAAAACATATGATTGTTGTTGTCTCTTTTTCACTGATGATCTTCCTCTGATGATTTTTTCCTCTTTTACCTTACCTCATAGCTGATATGATAGCCCTTTTAGTCTTCCTGGCAGGAAAGTGAGCAAAGGGAAGCTGTCCCTTTACTAGATTCATGCTTTAGACCAAAGGGATTCCTTGAAGGATCTCTTCATCATTTTAAGATAAAGTTACTTGTCCCTTTCCTTCTCTGAAAGTAGTCTCCTTGTAGGTAAAAATAGAGACTTGAAGGGTACCAAATCCACCCTAAGAGTCATAAAAACCTAGGTGTCCTAGTGGAGGCTCTTTGGGATTTGGATTTTGGACTGAAACCTAGAACTTGGGCTCTATCCAGTGTGAGACAGAGTTTATGATAAACTACTGTATTGAAGATTCAAAAAAAAAATTCCATTGTACTTGATTTATCTAAAGAGCCTATAGAGATAGTTTTGAGATTATCAATGCTTGAGGCATTTGGGAGACATAAGAGAGTTGCTTGGTTGGTGACCTTAGGTAGTAGTGGAGGGGTTGGGCAACACAAGAACAATGGGCTTGAGGCCAAAGGTGACCAGACATGGTGAAAATGAATAGCATGAGCCGATGATGGGTCTTTTGGGAGTAGCAAGATGACCTTGACATGAAAGGATGATAAACTAGTGAAAATTTATCCTAAGGATAATGCAGGCAGTGAGATTTCTAGAACTCATAATGTTCATGAACTTTGTTTCTATAAATCTAGGATAAGTATTTTTAGTCATCCATGAGAAGCAAAAAATTACTGATGACTAACATGGAGTATGATACTCCATGTTTCTAAGGCTAAAAGGGAGGAAATTCCATCTCCTCTGACTTGCCACTACACATTCCTCTCCCAACAGTCTAGAAATGACATCAAAATGTGTAATAAATTTTTCTTGGGTGTTGAGGTATTTATCTGCAAGGCTTGCATCATTTTCTATCATTAGGTGATTTTTAATGACCCCTCTAGGGCTGAATAGTTCTGACCTAATATGGAGAGGATCCTTTCATTTTATTCTCATCACCCTTTTTACCTCCTCTTCCCTTGCCTCCTCATTGGTCATCCAAGAGGCTAGGGCCATCAACTGCATATCCCCCATCCGGGTTGGGATCCCAAATGTTTATATCAGTCAAGACAATATTATTCATATAAAATTATGCCCACTTGGCCTTATTTGTTATGTTGGAATGATTTCAAAAGTTAATAAACTGACTACAGTTTTGGAAAGGTAATGATCCATAGGAAGCTAGTGTTTTGATATATAACTGCAACCATTGTTCCTTCAGGTAGATGGCATAAAAGTTTGAAGGATATCGGTGTTGTATTGCCTCTATGCACAAATCTCTCATGGTGGCAATCTTCTTGTCCTTCTACTGCAATTGGCTTTGTAACCTTACATTTTCTGCTTGTGTTTCTTGTGGCTTCTCTTTTAAAATTGCTTCTATGAGTTTGAAATTAGCCAAATCCCTCCCATCTCAGTGAATTTTTCTTCCATGATCCCTACATATTGCACACCCTTTGTTTTGGCAATTTTCATCCAATGATTTGTGTGTGCTCTCTTTTGATATAGCTCATAAAATAGGGGAACTGAAATATTTTGAGGGATAAACCTTCCTCCTTCAATGAAAGTGTATTAGGAGCATAGATTTGGTTGTGGGCTAGGATGTGTAACTGTTGATATGTATTTTGGAATATATTTTGGAGAGGCGGGCTCCTCTTTTGGTTCTTCCTCTTCCTTCCCTTTGGAATCTCACCCTTCAATTTGTGCCTCTTTTTTAACATCTTGGGCCTCATACCCTACCAAGAGTACCTTATATCCCTCCCCCATGACCTTCTGCTCTTTCTATGACACATCTGGAATTTCCTGTAGCACTGACAGAGAGTTTATTGTAGAAAACAATGTTTTTCTAGTAGAAAACCCTCCTTTTCCTGCCGCCACTTCTTTTATGTTGCTTGAAGGTATGTGGTGGTTTGTACTTGTGTTAGGGATGCTATATTTGAAGAATTTCTCCTCATATAGGTCACATGCGTCTTCTCAGGTGACTTTAGGGGAATTTTGAGGTTTAAAATGGGCCTCCTAAGAAAAATGTACAACCAAAAAAAACTTTATAAGAACCAATAGGATTCAATATGATGATGTCAACCATGGGGGATGATTCACCATTTTTGGAGTAAAAAAGTTAAAATAATATAAAATAATAAAACTACTTTTTCAACTCGTATTTTCAACTTATCTCCCTAATTTTTTACTCAATTTTTGAGTGGGAGTACCCGATGGATGCAAAATTTAATTTCTCATCCAAGAAGAACCCATTTTTCATACTTTTGATGGACCCTCCTACACATAAAAGGATAAATACAAGAAAAAACGTGATTGCAATTATGTTTTTCATGTATTTCTCATTTTTCGTGTAGCAGGGTCCATCAAAAGTATGCAACATGGGTACTCCTTGGATGAGAAATTAAATTCTGTATCCAATGAGTGTTTCTGCTCGAAATTTGAATTAAAACTTAGGGAGATAAGTTGAAAATATGAGTTGAAAAAATACATTTATTATTTTATTATTATTTTATCCTTTTTTCCCTCTAAAATTTGATGATGTAAAATAACATTATTTTATTATTTCCACTATTATTTTATAACTTCCTTAGGAGGCACATTTTAGACCTCAAAATTCCCCTAATGGGTGACCTCTTGAAGTTTTCCCTCTTCTAGGCTTATTTCGTCTTTCTTCTTAGTTGACTCTTCGATTGTTATTGGAATTTTGGTTGAAGTCTGGAGTCTCCCTTACTTCACCCTAACACTCTTTCTAGTCTTGCAGTACATGGGGGTCTGTCTTTTCCTCTTTGCCTTCACTGGTGTGCTTAGAGTGGCTAAGGGGTGGCAACCACTTATTTTTCTGAGGTTCCTGGTGATAGGTTGGCATTTTGGGGAGAGATGTCAGTGCTCAACATGGGGTCTAATATATATTACTCTCTTGTCTTTCCTTCCTTCTATTTCTCTTTCTTTTCCCCTTCCTTTTCATCTCCTTCTCCTTTTTCATCTTTCTCTTCCTCCTCCTCTTTTCCTTCCTATGTTTCTAGGGTTTCTGTGTGTTTTCCTTCTGCCTCCATCTCCTCTTGTTCCTCTTCTTCCTATGTTCATTTAGTATCTCCTTCTTCTTCTTTCATACCCCTCTCTCCAATACCAGAGGCACGTGTTTGTCCAGGAGTGACAACTTATGTCCCTATGAATGCTTCCCTATCCAAATCTATGAAGGTGGACCAAGGTACAACGATGTTCAACCTATTGAGAGCATCACCTACTATAATTTTGATGAGGCCATGGTGAGATAAGTGTTGATACTTTATTTCTTTTACTCTCTAGCTCATGTCTATGATGGAATGTAGGAGGAAGTATGTAATACTTAGTCTCTGTTCTAGTGGCAGATCTCCTTTGAATATAAGCTCATGTAATAATATGAAGTGGTATCCATAAACCACATCGAGTCTTCCCTCACAGGAAATGTATTTCATGATGTGATATGCCACTTCATCCCATGGGTAATGGAGGATTTTCCTTATTACTACATTTTTATCCTCAATGTACTCCTCATTAGGAAAAAAGAAGCTCTTTTTAGAGGCAGTGTTGGACACTCTATTTTCTCTATTCTACTTGACTCCTAGAGGCAAGGTTGTGAATCTGTTATTCAATTTAGGGGTTATGGTGGTGGCTAGTCCTCTAACCATAGTGGTAGCCCTATCATATGCTTGTGAGTAAAAAGCCACTACAAATTCTTGAGCCACTTCATCATCAAAGTCCTTGAGGAGCTCGAAGAATCCTAGCCACTAATGATTTCTAAAAATATCAACCACCTAAGGGTGTAATATAATTATTTTGATATCTGTGGGTTCCCTTCCTTTAAAACCTCCCCCCATTTTATGACTGTGTTATGGAGATGGCTGGATGATTTTTGTCTTAGAACACTAGTAATATGGGACCTTAAAACTCAATTCAACACAAACTTAGACTTTCTTGACCCTAATTCTCTTATCAACCTCTTAAATTATGAATTATTGTTGTGACTATGTATAATCTTTTCATGAAAAATTTCATAACGTGGTCGGGTGACATCCACTTACCTAGGCATTCTAATGTTTCTTGCTTGGGAAATGATGGTGTTGGGTGTCACTCTACCATCTTTGAGTGGCTCTTATGGAAATTTTGATCACTGTGTAGCCTTCCTATAGATTTCCTGTAGCATCAACAGACTTCTTGTAGCACAGGGTTGCATGTAGACTTCGACCTTGGTGCAAAATTATTCGATGGCTCATGTCCCTCTCCTTCCATAAATATTTTCAAAAATAAAATGGAATGAAGAAGAGTGACTCAAAGCACACTTTTATTCCAAATTGAGTGGAATTGGAGCGAAGTGGTGATTTGGATTTGGCATGGGGTTTCCTCTTTTGGACCATTGGCCCCACTCGAGCCAATCATTTATACCTACCTCAGAATCACCTCCATCTCCTCGTGATCTCCTAATTAACTGATTTGAAAGCCCGGGTCACATGAAAAACTCCACTTCTCCTTCACCTAACTTTACGAGGGTGGCCAAGTTAACTGACCACATTTTTCCCTTTTTCAACTCTCTATTCTCGACATTAATTCATTTTAGCAATATGATGCATAGCGAGAGGGTTAGGGAACCATACCCAAGCCTACCTACTGCTGAGGAGTTGTATAATTTCTTTGATGCACAGAGATAGAATCTGGTGATAGCCATCAATGTTTTTTTCATTGTTGTGTTTTTTTTATGCATATTTTCTAGGTGAGCAGCTTATTTTTGAGTGAGCTTCTTATTCTTTTTTTTTTGCCGATTCTTTTTGCAGGTGTTGCATGGAGATCCTCAGGTGTTGTTGCTAGTGTGGACTTCCTCCTGGAGTCCTCTGGTGATCATTTGGATCCATCTTCATCAGCCACCACTTGCATTTTTTGGCTTGCTGTGACATGTACTGATTTCTATAAGAAGTGATAATATTCCTGTAGCAATCCTCTTTCTATTGCTTTGGAGCTCCACTTAGCTCAGAAATTAGAAGAAGTAGTGCATGGATGTTAGGGGTGGAGTTATAGAGTGAATGGAGTGGTGGATAGATGAGGGGAGAGGCCATATGTACAGATTTAGCTGAACTTGCTCACAATGGTGAAAGAGAGGGTTCAATGATTGAAAACTTTGTTGGGTCAATTTACTAGATAAACTAACACAAGTATTTAATTATCAATTCGGGTTTGTAAAACTTGGAAGAATGTCCAAAATATATGGATTTCAACTACAATCAATTTTAGAAGAAAATTTATTGAATTTAAAGGAAATGCATATTACAAATATAAAAATTAACTAAATAAATTCTAATTCAATATGTAATAAGCAGAAGAAGAGGCTCCTAACTTAGGAGAACCAGGTTGACCTTCTCTACAATACTACTTCATGAACAAAAATAAAAAACCATTAATGAACAATAGCTTAAGATGCATAAAAACATAATAGAAGAGGATCCTAACTAAGAAGGTCCTTATTGTCCTTCTTTATAAATTCATTCATCATTAATTCCATTGTATGAAAACTGTAAATTCAGAAAATCATTTTAAACAAAAACAAGGAAGGTGAATTCTAGTTTCTATTCTCTGATCAGATAGAAGGAGAATTTAACTTAAACACTGGTTTGACACTTCATATGCAGATTATAATTTATATTAAGATTCATCAACAAAAATAATACATCATCATACATCTAATTAACTAATTTAAAATTGAAGCAAAACTAGTTTATGAAAATTTAGCTAAATTAACCAGAAAGTGCACCTAGATCGGTATGGGGGCCCTCCACCCTTGCCTCACACACTGAAAGTAATTCTCAGCAACTAGAAATCAATCAATCATTCACCAAATTGAACAGAAAAAATAATATATAACTGGTTTCTTTAATTAACTCAATGTTAGCGCCCCATAATTCTGAAGGCTGAAGACAGAATCCCAAAGGGTCAACATCAAAAATGCTTCAGTCCTAGGATCTAGCCCTACTAGACCCAGAGAGGGATATCTTTGTTAGATATAGCTTTGTTGATTGGAAATTTTAGGCTAGCTATTAGTGCATAGAGGTTTGTTTGAATATTTGTGATTAAGGAAGTAGAACAGGGCCATTGGGCTATGGAGTCAAATAGGTGTAAACAGATTCAAATGGATGAATAACTGAGATCACGTGTAAACATGCAAGCTATTCATGTCAATGGATCTTTAAATTTTGTGAAATGGAAAAGGAGGAGAGTTTTAAGGTTCAATGTGAATGTAGAGTAGACCTTATCTAATTTCTACACTCAAATTTCAGAGGAAAACGTAGATACTGTTTCAAGACTGTACAGAGTTCCAAGTGAAAAATCTTGAACAAAAGTTTCTTACCCCAAGTAAAGAAATAAAGAAATGGAAGAATAAAGGAAAGTAGATAATAGGAATAAGTACATCACCATTAAAACATAACACAATAATCTGGAAACATCAGGGCCCTTTCATTCATCCAAATTAAGTGTTTGCAACCAAATGAGCCTTTTACACTGGTTTTTCCCTTCAGGTCTCCCCTAAGCTCTCCCTGGATGCAGTATTTAACTACAACTTAAGTCAATTTCCCTATCTACATTCAAGCTAAAATTGGACAAGTGGAACCATGCAGGCAGTGATAAGATAAATCTGGCCAAGACGGTGGTGGATTTACTTTGGCATTCTATTATTGATTGCAAAATGATCAAAATCTGGCTAGTGTGATGCCAAATAAGCAACGATAAAACAAAACTGACATTTGGCTCTGCTTTGGTGGAAACGGTTGTTGGATGATCTTGTATGATTGTTGTTCTGGCTGTCATGATGGCCATTCTGTTTCTAACTTCCTTTGTCTCTATTGCACCAGTTATTGTTGGAGTGGAGTTTGAAAAAGAAAACCAACTGCTCCCTTTATAATCAGCAACTTATAACCATAGTCTGAAACCCAGTGTCCCCTTTTAAACATACAAAAATTCTTTAATAATCCCTTCAGATGGAAATGGTGTGGAACGACTATGTGAGGCAATGGTGGGGGAGTCGACGTGGAGTAGTGGTGGCAGGAGTCGTCATGATGCAGTTGTGGTGGGAGTTGGTAAGAAGATGTGGAGCAGTGGTGGCGGGAGTTGGTAGGTGGACATGGAGCAACGGTGGTGGTGGTGATTTTGTTTGTAGAGAAAAACAGGGGGGGGGGTAGCGGAGTGATAGGTGATTTTGGAAAAGGGGGTGCAAACTTTTCTCAGCGTGACACATAGCAAGAATGGTGGTAAGAGATACCACTCATTTCAGACCCCCCCCCCCCCCCCCACCCCTGTGGTTAAAGTTCAGGGGCTGAGGGGGGGCCGAAAAGTGTTGAAGACTGTTGGATGTGGAGATGGGGATCGAAGATGGCGAAAAGGTGCATGGAGTTTAAAGGTGGATGTGACGTAGAATATAATGGTGGAGTCAGGGATAAATGAATGTCGGGTAGTGGAGGATAATGTGATGGGATGGTGGGGTAGCAGAAGATTTATATTTTAAATTAAACTTAAGGTAAAGGTCATATGGTAAATAAAATCATATAAAATATATGATAATATTTAAATGCCCGAAATTCATAACATAGGTTTATAATGATGATGGCATTAATCATATGATATGGCGGATTTATTGATATAAAGTCTGAAAACCTCTTTTTTGGTGATGTTTTAGAACTTAGGATAAGTTCTAAAGGCTTTTCCAAACAATTCTTTATGCGCCTTTAGCTTATACTGAGATTTCCAACCTAGGAGAAGCCATCCTTTGCCTCTTTTAGCCAGCATATCCTTCTTGGAAATAGATGAAATTCGTGGAATATTATTTTCAATATAAAGGTACTGAATAGAAATAATCAGTCATCTTGAGATTCTGTAAATTATAGGATCCTAACAATGGCTCTAGCTAGGGATGGAAACTCCTTCAGGAGGTGTAAAGAACATTGTAGACTAGTGGCTTGATCCATTGGGCTGATCACAAATCAACATCTTGATATGCTATAAAACCTCTGTGGCTGAAAATCTTCAAGCCGAAATCAACACTCTCTACAACTGAAGTTTGGAACACACTTGATCTGAAAACTAGAAATCAATCTGAAACTAACACTAGAAAAATTCTCAAAGCACTGAGCTTATTTGCACACCTACCTATCCTAACCTATTGAAATTACTGCCATTCTAAATGATACAATAATTCCAGTGCAGCCAGTCAAGCAACTGCTCTAATATCTTTTTTCTTTCACTGTTTTTCACCATGTTCAGAGACTAACCTGATAATGGTATTTGATAGAAATTCCTATCATGATCTTGTTTACATGGATCTTGGTACACTTGAAAAACCATTGAATTGTTGGACATATGTGTTGGCTTTATAAAGAACAATTTATCCATATAGACAACCACTGGATCAAGATACACTTGACCCATTTCTGGGTATTCTGACTTAGCCAATTCAACTTCATATCCTGGTATTGCAGATTTTCTCTCCATGTATTCAAACAATTTGGGACAAGCTTGCATTTTATCTGATGAATTTTTTGTCGATACTTCTATTGTACTAGACAATGGGGTAGACTGTCTGATCATATTCGTATCATAGCAGATTTTGAGAGAATTATGAATACTTTTGAGAGCATTACGAATACATGAAGACTAACTTTGAAATCACAAACCATCCAATGCGTCTGTTATCAGTAGCGTTGGTTGCACTGATATCTCATGTTTTCCTCTGTGATTATCAACCAAAATGTGACCAAGACTCTCTTTTATAATCATAAATGAATTAAAACATAAGGGTAAAGAATAAATCTATAATAATTCATAATCTGTTTCAGACTCTGTGACTTCATCTGAGACTTGACATTCAAAAGGACTCAAGGGATGAAACCCTGGATCTAAAACATATTTTTTATCATCCATGATTTCCTCATCTTTCCTATTTACAATCTGGTTATAATTTTATCTCAAGAGTGAGGAAAAACACATAGGCAGGCATTTGGCACTTACTTGAAAACTTTCTACATTTTAATCCATACCCTTTGGCTCAGTATGCAGAGTTTGATTTTTGTCTTTGCATTGTGGTAACCGGGCCTCTTCTTCCCATGAAGCTAATGCTGGTCGCTTTGAACAATCAACCTCAATCTCAACCATATACTTTTCATCTTGATGATTACTTCTGAGAAGATTACTTCCATATGCAAGGTCATCCAACATGCACATCATCTCAGGAAATTTCCCTACCTCTTTCTAATTTTGAACTTCATCTTTGGCTATGTTGTGAATCGAGTACATGAAGTAATAATTTTCTATTTTAGGGTGTCCAGGACGGGCTAAAAATTGCTTGGGTACATTGGTCCTTGTATTTTCTGGAACTAATGGAACATGAGGTCTTTGAACAACAAATTCATCTTTCCTACTAATCTTATGCATAATTTCATTGATTGTATTTGTCAAGATATCTAGTTTTATTTTAGTAGACATCAATTTCTCTTTTCCTATTTTTTCCTTCTTCACTGCTTTTAACTTGGCCTCTCTGTTCAACAGATTTGCTTCCACATCAACCGCAATATTTTGCATTTCTTCAAGATTTGCAATGTCCCTTTCTCTTAATTGGAATGTTATTTCTGGGTCAAATGCATCTGGGCAGTGCCAGAGAGCTAATCCTGGGGGTGGCCTTATAACAACAGGCATTGAATGATACACCTTATTGAACCTGGCTGAAAAATGTTGTATTGTCTCCCTTCGCTGTCTTTTTAAATGGTTATACTCTTCTATGACGAGGAAAACATTTTCCATGTATACCCATCTATCTAGGAAAATTTATGTGAATTGATGAAAATTGCTAATAATTGCAGCTGGAAGATTATTAAACCAATTTTTAACTTTATCTTGCAATGACATGGCAAGCATCCTAATACATACATCACCCTCTTCCACTTCAAACAGATCAAGAAAATCCTCAAGATTTTGAATATGTTTTTTTCAGCAGTTATTTTCGCATTTTCTCCATCAAACCTGTGTAGATTATTGCTATAGTTTGCAAGGAGGCCATGGAGGATATGAGGCAAAACCAGAGGCTGGTATCTGTCTAATATTTTTACAGGTATAGAGGGTAAAGCAGAAGGCTTATAACCTTTTAGAGGTTTAGAAAGAGCAGGAGATGAAGCATGAGGTTCATGTCTCACTAGGTTTTCTACAAGTGTATCCGGGATGTGCACGTGTATGAGTATGTACATGATCTACAACTTAGGGCTTAGTTTCTTGAGGCTCATCAATTTGCAAATGATCAATGTAAACTTTAGCAACATACTCTTGATTAGGATTAGAGTAATATAGAACATAATTACAGATAAAACCAAAAAATTCTTGAATACAATTTGGGCTTGAATACCTACTCTTTCCAGGCTGATTGGTCATGTTTCAAGTCCTTCCTTCAGTGGAGTCTTTGAATGGAACTGATCTAGATTGGAGTCGCTAGGTGGATGATTTCAACCTTCTTGTGTTTGGCTGTTTGTCCACCATAAAAAACTAGATCTGAACTTTATAAATGTTAGTGAGGAGTATAAAACTCATCCCCAGTATGGTTGCCACTATGTTAGTACCCCATAATTTTGAAGGCTGAAGACAGAATCCCAGAGGGCCAACATCAAAACTGCTTTGGGCCTAGGATCTAGCCCTCCTAGACCTAGAGAGGGATCTCTCTGTTATATATAGATTTTTTGATTGGGAATTTTAGGCTAGCTATTAATGCATAGAGGTTTGCTTGAATATTTGTGGTTGAGACAACAGAAGAGGGCCATTGGGCTATGGAGTCAAACATGTGTAAACAGATTCAAATGGATGAATAAATGAGATCATGTGTAAACAGGAAAGATAGTCATGTCAATGGATCTTTACAGTTTGTGAAATGGAAAAGGAGGAGATGTTTAAGGTTCAATGTGAATGCAAAGAAGACCTTATCTAAATTCTACACTCAAATTTTAGAGGAAAACATAGATACTGTTTCAAGACTGTACATGGTGCCCAGTGACAAATCCTGAACAAAAGTTTCTTATCCACAGTAAAGAAATAAAGCAATGGTGGAATAAAAGAAAGAAGATAGCAGGAAGAAGTACATCACAATTAAAACATAACACAAGAATCTGGAAACATCAATTCCCTTTCATTCATCCAAAAAAAGTGTTTGCAACTAGATGAGCCTTTACAATGGTTTTTCCCTTCAGGTCTCCCCTCAGCTCTCCCCGGATGCAGCATTTAACTAAAACTTAAATGAGTTGCCCTATCTACTTCAGTGATTTTCATTAATTACATTCAAGCCAAAGTTGGACAAGTGGAACCATGCAGGCGGTGATAAGATAAATCTAGCCAAGACGGTGGTTGTATTTACTTTGGCATTTTGTTATTAATTGAAAAATGATCAAAATACAGCTAGTGTGATGCCAAAGAAGCAATGATAAAAAAAAATTGACATCTAGCTCTGCTTTGGTGGAAACGGTTGTTGGATGATCTTATCTGATTGCAGTGCTGGCTGTCATGATGGCCATTATGTTTCTAACTGACTTTGTCTCTACTGCGCTAGTTATTGTTGCAGTGGAGTTTGAAACGGAAAACCAACTTCTCCCTTTATAATCAATAACTTATAACCATAGTATGAAACCCACTGTCCCCTTTTAAACATACAAAAATTCTTTAATAAGCCCTTCAGATGGAAATAGTGTGGAACGACTATGTGAGGCAATGGTGGCGGGAGTTGATGTTGAGCAGTAGTGGGGGCAGTCATCATGATGTAGTGGTGGTGGGAGTTGGTAAGCGGACGTGGAGCAGCAGTGGCGGGAGTCATCATGTCACAGCAGTGGTGGTATTTGGTAGGCGAACATGGAGCAATGGTGGCGAGAGTCGTCATGATGTAGCGGTGGCAGTGGTGGTTTTGTTTGTAGAGAAAAACGGTTTTCGGGGGTGGGGGGGTGGGGGTAGTGGAGTTGTAGGTGGTTTGGACAAAGAGGGTGTGAATTTTTTTGGGCGCGACAAGTAGCAGGAATAGTGGTAAGAGATACCGCTCATTTCGGACCCCCTTGCCCCTGTGGTTAAATTTTGGGGGCTAAGGGGGGGCCAAAAAGTGTTGGGGGTTGGTGGAACTGATCTAGATTGGAGTCGCTAGGTGGATGATTTCAACCTTCTTGTGTCTGGCTATTTGTCCACCATCAAAAACTAGATCTGAATTTTATAAGTGTTACTAAGGAATATAAAACTCATCCCCAGTATGGTCGCCACTATGTTAGTACCCCGTAATTTCGAAGGCTGAAGACAGAATCCCAGAGGGCCAACATCAAAACTGCTTTGGGCCTAGGATCTAGCCCTCCTAGACCCAGAGATGGATCTCTATGTTATATATAGCTTTTTTGATTGGAAATTTTAGGCTAGCTATTAGTGCATAGAGGTTTTCTTGAATATTTGTGGTTGAGACAATAGAAGAAGGCCATTGGGTTATGGAGTCAAACAGGTGTAAACAGATTCAAATGGATGAATAAATGAGATCATGTGTAAACAGGAAAGCTAGTCATGTCAATGGATCTTTACAGTTTTTTAAATGGAAAATGAGGAGATATTTAAGGTTCAATGTGAATGCAAAGAAGACCTTATCTAAATTCTACACTCAAATTTCAGAGGAAAACATAGATATTGTTTCAAGACTGTACATGGTGCCCAGTGACAAATCCTAAACAAAAGTTTCTTATCCACAGTAAATAAATAAAGCAATGGTGGAATAAAGGAAAGAAGATAGAAGGAAGAAGTACATCACAATTAAAACATAACACAAGAAAATGGAAACATCAATTCCCTTTCATTCATCCAAAAAATGTGTTTGCAACCAGATGAGCCTTTTACAATGGTTTTTCCCTTCAGCTCTCCCCTCAGCTCTCCCCGGATGCAGTATTTAACTAAAACTTAAGTGAGTTTCCCTATCTACTTCAGTGATTGTCATTAATTACATTCAAGCCAAAATTGGACAAGTGGAACCATGCAGGCAGTGATAAGATAAATCTATCCAAGATGATGGCTGTATTTACTTTGGCATTCTGTTATTAATTGAAAAATGATCAAAATCCTGCTAGTGTGATGCCAAAGAAGCAACGATAAAACAAAAAAGACATATGGCTCTGCTTTAGTGGAAACAATTGTTGGATGATCTTATCTGATTGCAGTGCTAGCTGTCATGATGGCCATTCTGATTCTAACTGACTTTGTCTCTACTGCGCTAGTTATTGTTGCAGTGGAGTCTGAAACGGAAAACCAACTTCTCCCTTTATAATCAACAACTTATAACCATAGTATGAAACCCAATGTCCCCTTTTAAACATACAAAAATTCTTTAATAAGCCCTTCATATGGAAATATTGTGGAACGAATATGTGAGGCAATGGTGGCAGGAGTTGACATGGAGCAGCAGTGGGGGGAGTTGTCATGATGCAGCGGTGGCGGGAGTCGTCATGTGACAAAAGTGGTGGGATTTGGTAGGTGAACATGGAGCAATGGTGGTGAGATTCGTCATGATGCAGCGGTGGCAGTGGTGGTTTTGTTTGCAGAGAAAAATGGTTTTCGGGGGCGGGCGGGCGGGGGGTGGTGGAGTTGTAGGTGGTTTCGAGAAAGAGGGTGTGAATTTTTTTTGGTGAGACATGTAGCAAGAACAATGGTAAGATATACCACTCATTTCTGACCCCCCTTCCCCTGTGGTTAAATTTTGGGGGCTGAGGGTGTAATGTTCCAAAAATGGATTTCTTAGCAAAACATGACTGAAAAACGCATTTTTCAGGAATTTTTGCTTCAGATATCATAAAAATATCTTAGAAACACTCAGAAAACAATTAAAAATTCTTCATAAACCTTTACTCAGCTTTTATGGGCAGAAAGGTGGGGAAAAGTGAGGATTTTGGCCCTAAAATAGGTGTATAAGAAAATCTGCGTAAAATGAAGGGTCAAGGTTCTGAAATATGTTATATCAGGTCACGAGGGATCTAAATGTAAAATTTATGCAAAAACAAATGTGTTTTTCTAAGTTAAACAGTTCCTCCTTCCCGACTAGTCAAGAAAAACCCTGATTTCCCATGACTTGGAAGATGCAGAAATTTACTGAAGCAAGGGCAGCGTATTGCCTGAAGGTATAAGATGTAAAAATGTATTAAAAATCAGATAATTAGTTTAAGAACATGGAATAGGCTTTAAGCAAGGTTAAACAACAGTTTTACATAGAAAATCCCTCAAGATTGAGGTGCTGCAAGACAAGAGAATGACCCAGAAACCCTTTAGCATTATTTTCAGGAGGATGAAGCTTATTTTTATTATATTATAGATCTGAAACTGATAAATACATGAAAAAAAATATCTATAATGAAACAAAATGCCCAAAGGGCTCTTTATTACATTCCCCTTGGGGATTTCAGCAATACATTAAAATGCCAGAGCAGATCTGAGTTTTACTGCAGCAGTTCTACAGAATGATTCAGAATTTCTGAAGAAAAAGCTTCAGTAAATGTATCAGATCAGAAATATACTTGGATTGGTTGGCCAATCCAAGGATCACCCTTGATGCAAGGAGGCTTCCTTCACATCAGAGATCTAGCTCCATAAAGATGCCAAAAACCCTGCAACACTGCTCCTTCAGCAATAATGCAGATCTGGGGAAGGAACTATGCAGTATACCATGAAGAACACACTGGCCTGATGCCAAGATCTAAAATGAAGCTCCAATCTTACAATACAACCCTTCAATGGATTAGAACCCTCCTCCACTGAAAAGAAGTACTGAAATGCTCTAGATCTGAAAAGATCTAGACTCCACTTGTTGTAGCTTACAAAAGCAATAAAACCCTCAACAGGATCTGCATTGCAGTTGGAAGTAGAAGCTTGGCCAAATTCCAGATAGTGGACAAAGCTGAACATCCTCCTCCAAAGAGCTACTCCATGGAAGGAGAGAGGATTCCTAAACAGGAAACCCTCTTCCCTTTGGCTAAACAGCCAAGAGAACTCAAGTTTCTCAAGAAACTTCTAAAATCATCAACAACCCTTCCTTGAGTCCTCTCCTTCCCTTTTATAAAGTGATGAAGTGAAAAAACCTAAACCACTTCACTTGAATTAACCCCTTTTCACATTTAGAAGATCCTTCTAGAATTGCGCATATCACTTAGAAGGTTCAATGCACCTGGACTGTCTTGTGATTTGGTCTTGTTGACCCAATCAATTAACTCAGCCCTGTTCATACACAAGTGGTTTTTATGCAACTATCTCATATTTAATCCTATTCACATTGAGAATGTATTTATAATTAGATCTAGGGAGTGTTGCATGTCCTCCATTAGTCTATTATTCATAAACATGAAAAATAAAACAAAATTCTAATGTTCCAATTAGCTTAGCTATTTTAGGATCATTACAGTCCTCCCCTCCCAAATGTTGCTTGTCCTCAAGCAACTGCAAGGATAGAACTGAAAGATGTCTCCTCCTCCTACTGTAGCATCCCCATATGATGAACTCCTCCAAATAATGAGATGTTGTGTCAACAATGAATCTCCATATTGCCCCTCCCAAGCATGCAAGTTAGCTGAATAGCTATCAACATGAAACAGTCAAATACTCAAGAAGGAAATAAGGTGCTACCTAGAGGCTCCCTTGAGGCATGGAATATGAAGTGTATTGGGAAATATCATCTCGCCATGTGAGTTCTCCACCCTCAAGCAATCATCCACCAAAAATGAGTCACCTCATGACATGGCAACTCTATGAAAATTTTCCTCCACCTTGAGCTCCTGCAAAATAGGTGGGCTGAAATTCTGCACATGGTAGACAGGATAGCCTACCCACACTGTTCTCCTCTCCACTTAAGATAAGTGTAGAGTGAAAATTGATCTTGGGCTGCAAAGACATTTCCCTCAAGTGGCATCATGAGGATTAGATCTACAAAGTTCCTCCCTCCAACGCTGTAAAACCAATCAGCCCAAAATGTCTCATATGTGATGGATAGAAGAGTATCACCATGAGGTACTGCATCACACACATGGATCACTTCCAATAGAAACAAGTGTTTGGCTATGGTGGCCACAATTTCTCCCATGTTCCCATTAGAACATGTGTTGTAGAAAATGTGGGAATCTCCTTCCCAAAAGGACACACTCATCTCATGTGTCTCTTTCTCAATCATGCTCTCAAAAGACATAATGGCAATATCAGCAAAGAAAACATGATCATCATCATAATGAGGGAAATACTGAAGGTGCTATGTGATGCAAGAGATTACCAACAGTCCCCCAAATCCTCACAGCGCAGTCTTCTCAACTGCTGCTTAAGAAGAGTACATGGAAAATTTCCTCTTGTGACATGGTTAATCATATAAATAAAGAATCCACATGTAAGGAAAACATCTTCGCCCAAGGCCACATAATAGATGGTTGTCTCCATCACGCAATTTGGCCCAATGAAGTTAATGGAGCTCAATAAATAGCTTTCCCTCTTGTGGAGCAATGCACTGCCAAGAGATGGTAAGAGAATGCAAGCAAAAGCTCTCACCATATGTTGGAAGCAAGAAGATACATGGATTCATGAGTGAACCCCCAAGTGTAGATTGGCACACTTCCATGAAGAGAAATGAACCAAGCTCTGCATGCCAATCCTCTTCTCCATGCTTGGAAACCCAAGACAAGAAGAATACATCATCTTCCTCTCCTCCTCTTTGCTCACCAAGTGCATCGAATGGGAAGTGATCCTGGGAATACTCCATCAATAAATCCCACCTCCAAAGTGACAACGTTGTTGGCCTATGCAAGTAGGCTCCCATCAACTCATAGCTCCAATCTTTGACATGCAGAATGTCAAAGGCATCTCCCATAATGCTGCTACATATGAGAAGTCCTTCCCTTGAAGAAAGTCCTTCTTGAACATCTAAGGTCAAGGAGTAACCCCTTTTCACTATGATAGTGCCATCTTCTACTCCTGCAACATCATGAAAACTATGAGAGCAAATTTGCCCTTGCTCTCTCAAGAAAGTCCCAAGCAACAAAATCCGTTGCTGCTTTCTCATACTTCCATCATCCCATCCATGTAGTGGCAACATGGTGCTTGACATGAAAAATGTTATGCCAACACAATGTGCCCATACTTTTGCTGCTCCATGATGCAAGTATCATGCCACATACCCTTAGAAAGAGTGTGATGATCAACTCTCCCAAGAGCAGCTAGTGCAGCCAAGCCTCTTGCTACCTGGTATCAAAAATTTGCAAGTGGCTTTCTAGCCTCTTGCTCTCCATCATCATTCTTGGTACACCTCCCATGAGGGCTACCATCATCCCAAATCAGATTTTTGCATTTCATGGGATCTTGAAATGCAATCTTCCCGAGGATCAATTTGAGCCTATGAGGATCCAAATAGGTGGTAGGAAAAAACCTCCCATCATGATGTCCATGGCTCAAGAAATGTCCAACACAGTCGTGAGAGATGTTATCCATCCAAAGATGTCCTCCATCTACTATCTGCTCCTGTGAGAAGGGAAGATCCTCCTCAAAATGTTGAAGAACTTTGCACTCCATGATGTGCTGAAGTGCACCTCCAATGAATTCTTCTCATGAGGTCTCCGCCTCATGCATGACCTTCCAAAACCCAAGGGCCTTGGATTTGCTACAAGTAGAAGTTTCTCTTTGAGCAAGGGTGTGCTCATTGAGAAAGAGTCATCTGGAAGGGGGAAAAGGGTTTCTCACTCCAAGATGTCCACCATCCATCATTCCATCCTTTATTGCTTCATGAATGAATCTTCCATATGAATGCTCTACTGAGGAATGGTTCCTCTCTTCTCCCTTACTGCTTTGGCACAGCGCAATGCAACTTGTTGCTCTAAATCAATAGCATGAAAAGATGTAGATATTCTTCATACAGTGTGCTAAAATGACAATAGATGAATCTTTAATCATACCTCGGTGAGATGTAGAAGCAAGAGCTTCTTCTGCAACTATGTATTCTTCCTTCATTATTGAACATGAAGGCTGCTCTTCCAAGGTTGTGCCAGCGCTGGTACAAGTCTCAACCTTCTCAATCTCCTTGAGATCTTCTTCAATGCCCTTCATTCTTTCAAGTGGTGGAGCCATGCTCTGATATTTCTCTGTATATCTCTCCTTATTTGTGAGGATAGGAAGTGCATGGATCTTTCTCTCCTTCTTGAAACCTTCTGCAGGTCTCACTACAACTTTCTGCTTCTTAAAACCCTCTAGGAGTTTCATTTTATTCATCCTTCTTTCTTCTGTCTAACCTCTTTGAAGAGGCTCTTCCTGGATCTGAAATATGATGAGGTGAAACTCATATCCTTCATCTTTCTGATCTCTATCTCTTCTCTCCTATGATACTGCTTCAAATTTCCCTCTTCAGGAGTATCAAGATTCTATTCCAGAGATTGACTGCAGGGGAATTTACTGGATATGTCACCTTTGAGAAAAGGATGAGATATAGAGGCCACCTGGCCATCTGTAGACTATGCCTATAGAGATTTGAAGATTCATGCTTCATGGATTCAGCACTTTGGCTTGAAGCCACAGGCTGAGCCAAAGATCATGCTTTGATACCACTGTAATGTTCCAAAAATGGATTTCTCAGAAAAACATGACTGAAAAATGCATTTTTCAGGAATTTTTGCTTTAGATATCATAAAAATTTTTCATAAACCTTTACTCAGCTTTTATGGGCAGAAAGGTGGGGAAAAGTGAGGATTTTGGCCCTAAAATAGGTGTATAAGAAAATATGAATACAATGAAGGGTCACTGTTATGGAATATGTTATATCAGGTCCATAGGGATCTACATGTCAAATTTAAGCAAAAAAAAATGTGTTTTTCTAAGTTAAACAGTTCCTCCTTCCCGACTAGTCAAGAAAAACCCTGATTTCCCATGACTTGGAAGATGCAGAAATTTACTGAAGCAAGGGAAGCATATTTTATGAAGGTATAAGATGTAAAAAAGTATGAAAAATCATATAATGAGTTTAGGAACATGGAATAGGCATTAAGCAAGGTTAAACAACAGTTTTACATAGAAAATCCCTCAAGATTGAGGTGCTGCAAGACAAGAGAATGACCCAGAAACCCTTTAGCATTATTTTCAAGAGGATGAAGCTTATTTTTATTATATTATAGATCTGAAACTGATAAATACATGAATACAGAGATCTATAATGAAACAAAATGCCCAAAGGGATCTTTATTACATTCCCCTTGGAGATTTCAGCAATACATGAAAATGACGTAGCAGATCTGAGTTTTATTGCTGCAGTTCTGTAGAATGATTTAGAATTTCTGAAGAAAAATATTTATTAAATGTATCATATCAGAAATAGACTTGGATTGGTTGGCCAATCCAAGGACCACCCTTGATGCAAGGAGAGGGTTCCTTCACATCAGAGATCTAGCTCCATAAAGATGCCAAAAACCCTGCAACACTGCTCCTTGAGCAATAACGCAGATCTGGTGAAGGAAATACGTAGTATACCATGAAGAACACATTGGCCTGATGCCAAGATCTGAAATGAAGCTCCAATCTTCCAATACAACCCTTCAATGGATTAGACCCTCCTCCACTGAAAAGAAGTACTGAAATGCTCTAGATCTGAAAAGATCTAGACTCCACTTGATACAGCTTACAAAAGCAATCAAACCCTCAATAGGATCTGCATTGCAGTTGGAAGTAGAAGCTTGGCCAAATGCCGAATAGTGGAAAAAGCTGAACATCCTCCTCCAAAGAGCTACTCCATGGAAGGAGAGAAGATTCCTAAACAAGAAACCCTCTTCCCTTTGGCTAAACAGCCAAGAGAACTCGAGTTGCTCAAGAAACTTCTAAAATCATCAACAACCCTTCCTTGAGTCCTCTCCTTCCCTTTTATAAAATGAGGAAGTGCAAAACCCTAAACCACTTCACTTAAATTAGCCCCTTTTCACATTTAGAAGATCCTTCTAGAACTGCGCAGATCACTTAGGAGGTTCAATGCACCTAGACTGTCTTGTGATTTGGTCCTATTGACCCAGTCAAATAACTCAGCCCTGTTCATACACAAGTGGTTTTTATGCAACTAGCTCATATTTAATCCTGTTCACATTGAGCATGTATTTATTTTTAGATCTAAGGAGTGTTGCATGTCATCCATTAGTCTATTATTCATAAACATGAAAAATAAAACAAAATTCTAATGTTCCAATTAGCTTAGCTAATTTAGGAACATTACAGAGGGGGGCCAAAAAGTATTGAAGACCGTTGGATTGTGAGATGGGGAGCGGAGATGGCGGAAAGGTGTGGGGAGTTTAAAGGTGGATGTGACGCAGAATGTAACAGTGGGGTTGGGGATAAATGAATGTCGGGGAGTGGAGGATAATGTGACAGGATGGTGGGGTAGTGACAGATTTATATTTAAAACCAAACTTAAGGTAAAGGTCATATGGTAAATAAAATAATATAAAATATATGATAATATTTAAATGCTTGAAATTCATAGGTTTATAATGATGATGGCATTAATCATATGATATGGCAGAGTTAGTGATATAAATTCCGAAAACCTCTTTGTTGGTGATGTTTTAGAAATTAGGATAAGTTCTAAAGTCTTTTTCCAAACAATTCTTTATGCACCTTTAACTTGTACTGAGATTTCCAACCTAGGAGTAGCCATTCTTTGCCTCTTTTAGCCAGCAGATCCTTCTTGGAAATAGATGAAATCCGTGGAATATTATTTTCAATATAAATGAACTGGACAGAAATAATCAGTCACCTTGAGATTCTGTAAATTACAGGATCCTAACACTCACAATGTTCAAAAATATCAAAATGAAATCATACAAATTCTACATGTTCATGCCTTCAATGTTCTTGGCTTAAATAGAAAAATATGAAACAAACCTGAAATTTTTTTTCTCTACCATCCATGTCTATTCTATCTCATATATCTTGGTCGATTTCATCCATCCAGTCACTCAAATCTGGAAAATCCCATAAAATAGTAAATTTGGCCTATTTCCTAGGGATTTCCTGAATGACAGGTCCTATTTGACTAGCTTTTATTGGGCCTGTTTTAGCTTAGTTTGACTGAACCAATAGGTACAAGTCCATCCTTACTCCAAAGCTTTCTAAATATGTGCTCAGCTCATGCCCAGGTCCTGCAAGGATGACTTTAATGAAGCCATTATGGGAAATTTTAGTTCTGTCCAAAACAACAACCCCCCCCCCCCCCCCCCCCCCCGCCCCCCCAAACCCCTTTTTTTTTTAAAGATAGGTGGGCTACCTCCATAGAGTTTTTCAACCTACCTTGGGCACCTCAAAGAGGTTTTCACCCAAGGATCCTTTATTTTTATTTTTTTTTCTTTTTCCTTTTTTTTCTCTTTTTTTCTTTTTTTGCTCCAGGATCGCCTCATGGAGATTTTCAACCCAGGAGTTGGCCATGGATGCTTCAGAGAGGTTTTCACCCATGCATTTTTATTTTTTATTTTTTCCTTTTTGTAGGGAGGTGAGGAGATGGAAACTATGGAGCTCCCAATGACATTCACCTCCCTGTTTATTGAATTGATAAGCTCAACCTTAGACAGGGGCTTCTTATACATTTTTAGCTTGTAAAAATTTACAAGCAGGGGGATACCCTCCTCATCTATGGTTATAATCTTTACAACCCCATTTTCATGAAATTTTTCCACTTGATAAGGTCCTATCCACCTTTTCATCGATTTTCATTTGAATTATTTGGCTCTGGATTCATAGAGAAGATCCCAATATCCTTCTTGAAATTTATTTTATTTGACGTTCTTGTCATGCCAAACTTTCCTTTGCAGCTGAATTGCATATGTGTGAAGGACGGCCTGCATTCTGAACTCATCCACACCATTTAGCTACAAAACCCTTTCTTGTTGTGCCTTTGTGATGTCTAGGTCTAATTGAGCTACCATTCTCAGGGTGTTATACTCAAACTCAATGGAAAGTAGAGATTTCTTCCCATTAACTAAATCATATGGAGTAAACCCTGTGGTAGTCTTCCAAGTGGTATTTTAAGCCCAAGTGGTTTCCACCAATCTGTCTGCCCAATATTTTCTTTTGCTACTTACAACCTTGGTGAGGAAGTTCTCCAAAGCTCTATTTTTCACTTCAACCTGGCCATTTTCTTGAGGATGACAGGTAGTGGAAGTCTTGTGCCTTATCTTGCTCCTGGTTGTCAACGAGATGAGATGTAAATTGAGCCCCCTGATCAGTGACTACCTCTCTGGGGTATCCAAACTTGTAGAACACATTCTCTCTTAGAAACTTAGCTACCTTCTCTTTTGTTGCTACTTTTACATCTCTTGTTTTAACCCACTTGGTGAAGTAGTCTATGTAGAATATGATATACCTTTTCTGCTCAGGTGGTGGATCAATGGGTCCAATGAAATCCATGCCCCACTTGTCAAATGGCTCTAAAGCCACCCGAGGGTGCAAGGGAATTTCATCCCTTGGTGTATGTCTCCCCATCATTTGGCACTAATCACATCTACTGGTGTATCACCTAGCATCTTGGTGGAGGGTAGGCCAATAGTAACCTACTTGCAAAGCTTTGAAGGTTGTCCTCTTAGTAGAAGAGTGGCCCCAAAAGGGACCATTATGACATGTCGAGAGGCTGTCAAAAGCCTCCTCTTCTCTTACACACCTTCTGATAATTTGGTCAGGACCCAACTTGAAGGGATTTTAACCAATACAGGCGAAAGGGGTGCTTTTCCTGATAATATTTCTCTTCTCCCTGGATTAAAGTTTCGGAGGGAAATTTTCAACAACCAAGTAGTTAGCTATGTAATAAAATGAAGGAGAGAGTGCTAAGATAGCGAATAGGTGTTCATCCTGAAGCTAATCATCCACCATCCCTTCGTCATTTGCAGGTAGAGTTAGCCTAGATAAGAAATCAACAACAACATTCTCCTTTCCTAGTTGATCAACAATTGTTAAATCAAATTGTTGCAATAACAACAACCATCTAATGATTCTAGCATTAACATCATGTTTATTCAATAAATATTTGATGGTTTCATGGTCAGTGTGTAGAAAGGTCTGATAGCCAGTAATATAATGCCTAAATTTGTTTAAGGAATGGACAATGACTAAGCTCCTTGTGTATGAAAATATAATTAAGTTCAGCTTTGGATAGATTCTTGCTAGCAAAATAGATGGCATAGGGTAATTTGTCTTTTAACTGCCCTAAGGCTTCCCCCAAAAAATTATCTGATGCATATGTGTGGATGTGGAAAGGCAGAGCCTAGTTTGGACCTCGAAGAATGGGGATAGTAGTTAGATTTTCCTTAATGATATCAAAATCTTCTTGACAGAGAAGAGGCTGGAAAAACTCGGAATCTTTGGAAAACAACCCAAATAATGGTGAAGCCAATTTTCTAAAGTCCTTGATCAACCTCCTATAGTATCCAACCAAACCTAGGAAAATCCTGACATCTCTTTGCTTTTGAGGAAGAGACACCCTTTTATGATGGTGATTTTGTTTGTGTCTACCTGTATTCCTGCTTGTGATATTGAGTGGCCTAGGAATATCCCTGCTCTTTTTAAGAATGCACACTTTTTCGAACTCAGGGAGAGATGCATTTCAATGCACTTTATCAACACTTTTCCCAAATTGGAGATAGCCTCCTAGAAATCATACCCATAAGGTGTGAAATCGTCCATGTATATTTCGACAAAGTCATGGACTAGTTCAGAGAAAATGCTCAAGACTGCTCTCTGGAGAGTAGCACGGGCATTGCATAAACCAAAGGGAAGGAATCTGTAAGTGAAAGTACCCCAGGGACAGGTGAAAGTAGTCTTGTCCTAGTCCTCGGGGCTAATTTGGATATGGTTATACCCACTGAACCCATCCAGGAAAGAAAAAAACTTCTTCCCCGCAAGGCCATCTAGTACTTGATCTATGAAGGGAAAGGGAAAATAGTCCTTTTTAGTGGCTTTGTTTAGTTCCCAAAAGTCAGCACAAATTTTCCACTTTCCATTCTTCTTTGGGACTATAACAAGAGGAGACACCCACTCACTATCTGATATGGGATAGATGAAACCTACATCCAAAAAATTCTACAGTTTATTCTTCAATATGTCCTTTAGATCTTGGTTCATCCTCCTTTGGGGCTACGTAGAGGATTTCATCCTTATTTAGTATAAATATGATGTGTGCACACTGAGGGATGCACCCCTTTCATGTCTTTGTAGTCCCAAGTGAATGCATCAAGGTTTTATTTCAAAAGAAGCAATAGCTACTCTTCTTTTTTGGCTGAGAGGGAGGAATTAATATTCAAATATTTTTATGGGAAAAATTCCACAACCTTAGCGGTTTCATAGGTTGAATCAAGTATGTGCAGCTCCATCCAAGGCTGGATTTCAAATTCTATTACTAGGTCATTGAGTGGAATGTCATTGGGGGGATCATTTTGAATGATGTGGTCAATGAGATCATCCTCATCGGTTGCCCCCCTATAAGAACAATATCTATGGTACAAATGGGGTAGGGTGTGGTACTGTATACTTCATCGTCTTCTTCTTCATCCTCCAACCAAAAAGGTAGGTCATGCTCAATGGAAGGCTGGGAAGGAGAATATAATACCAGATGTCTAGTCAAGGTCCTATTATTTATAGTCATGTTATCGTCCCTACAACTAATATAATCATCAACAGTGGCTAACCAAGGTCTTCCTAAAATGAGAGGATATCCATTAAAATTGGTTTTTGGCTGGAGGACTAGGAAGTCTATAGGGTACTGACAAGATTCAATTGAGACCATAACATCCTCAACAATTCCTTCCAAAGCTACTGTGGGCCTGTCTGCAAGTTGTAGAATAGTGGCGATCTTTCTCAAAGCTCCTTGTAGGTTGAGTTTAAGCATAGTTTTCTTGGTTGTCACATTGATGGCAACCCTGAGATCAATCAGAGTATTGGGGACTATGACACCATTGATGTGTACATCTACTATTGTACTTCCAATATCTAGGTACTTCGGGAAAATCACCCTTCCCAACATTAATTTAGACAGTTGTACCACTACATTGATGGTGGGAGTGTCTTTCTTCTTTCTCCAAGGTTTTTTAAAGTACTTTTCTTTTATGATCCTATTGTAAATAGGAGCATCCTTAATGTCCTGGAGAAGGGGTATTTTCATACAAATTTTGTTCAGTTCTCCTAGAATTTTAGTCTCTTATAGGTGTGCTAACTAGGGTGGATTGGGCACTCATGAAAAGGAGGTTATTGGATTTGAGTGTTTCTTTCTTCCTTTTCATTCTCAACCTCTCTAGGTGGAGATGGAGGACAATTTTCTGGGATTACTCTTCCCGATCTTATGTTTATCTCATGTATATCCACAACATAAACTAGATAATATGTTTCCCCACTATAAACTTGTTGTGCCTACTTGTTGTTTGGGATCAGATTGGGAAAGGCAAGGATCTGAGGATCCCTAGGTCGAGCAGAATGGGTGAGATGAGGTTGAGGTTGGGGTGGAGGTAGTAAAGTTGGTGGTTGATTGTTTTAGGGCCTTTACCCTTGTGAAGGGTTGCTCCACTGAGGTGGTTGAGGAACATATTGTTGGAATGGTTGGTTCACAAAATGAGGGTGATATGGGGGTTTTTAAGGCCAAGTAGGAGGGGTAGGCCATGATGGAGGAGTGGATGTGTACCAATACTGCATAGGCGCATTCTAGTTTGTATGATAGAAGGAGTAAGGTGCACCTTGCATACCCTATTGATATGACTGAGGCCCTTGAGCTCTCCTTATATTTATGAACAGAGTTGCTCGGGTCCTCCTTACCCACCTTGATATACAAATTTGATCCCAGGTAAGGAGGGACACTTATCTGTGGATTGATTCTCTCCACAAACTAAGCAAGTCTCTATGACATTTAGTGGACATTCATTTTGAGAATGTTTTCTAGTACATATATGGAAGGAGATAGCCAAGGCCCTCTCTGCTTCCTCTTGCTTCCTCTTGATCTGCATTGTGTCCATTTGCAAAGAAAATGCATACAAAATCTCACTTTTGAATTCCTCCAACACATTTCCAATCTCATTCTCAATGGAGGTGGAAGAGTAAGGGGTGTGGGTCATGCTTTGGCTAGCTCTACGTTTCTTCCTAGCTGCCCTAGAGTGATTTCTAAAGAAAATTTTGATGTCCTCATAAGGCAGTTGGTAGATGTCTCCTTCGGAAATCATATTAAGGGTTTATATCACCTCTTCCCTGATCCCTCAGAGAAGTACCAATTTAAGTGATCTGGGATCAAGGGTGCAGTTGGTTTATAACTCAGCTGGAATATTTGTTCGTAATCCTCCAGGGATTCATCAGGTCCTAGAGTGATACTAAATATTTATTCGTTGGTTTCATTGGACCTACAATAGTCTCTATATTTATTTTTAAATGAATCTTGCATCTATGCCCATGTAGTGATGTTTTTCCCAGGAAAACACATGAACCATCACAAGGCTGCATCCTTGAGGGTGGATGGGTATATTTTTAGCTTTTGGTCATCTGAAGCATAGTCATAGGTCCCGCAGACAAAAAATAACTTGAACATGAAGGTGTAAGGATCCTCAGAAGTAAGTCCATGGAAATGTGGAAGGGTTGAGGGATTGATGTTCTTCATTCTAGTCTCCCTATATGTGTCCCTAATGGGAAAGACTCCTTGGGCCCTAGTCTCAGACATGAGTTGAATTGGTGAAGTAGGTTCCTCAGTTGAAGAAACTTCTTCTTCTTCTCCAATAGGTTCTTAAATTTTAAAGTGGCTCACATATGGTGTGTTCAAATTCACAGCCACTGAAGAAAAGTGAAGCGTGACTGTGTGGGGATGTGGGGTTTTTGGTAAAAAATTTCCTTGGCTATCCCTATTCCTATGAGGCATGAACTTAATTTTCTTTTTGTATTTTTCATTATTTTGGAATTGAATACAAAATAAAAGCAGAAAATAATGCTAAAACAAAATCAAATCATCTACTTAGACACCTCCCCTGCAACGACACTAAAAAGTGGTGAGCCTTGGTATTGCACCAAGAGTGTTGCAACTCCCAAAGGCTGCTCTACTTTAATTTATCAGCCTGGGGTTCAACAAAATTGGAGGTGATGGTTCTATATACACAACAAATGCATTCTACTCATGCCATTCTCTTATCAGTTCTATGATGGGGTGCTATAGCTAGGGACACTGCTATGATATGAAGTCTGTCACACTTATGAATGAAAACTAAGACTGAAAATAACTCATGACCATTACTTTATCAGAAAAATAATAAAATATTATAGATCATAAAGACTTATCTAGAAATATTCAAGAAAGGAAATCCACACTTAACCTAATGAAAGAAATAAATTTAAACTAAGTGGCATTCATGATTTGAATTGTTGAACTGAACTTGCAGAAAGGGAAATTAATCTAGGCACACATGCTAAACCAAATGACTGATTGAAATATATCTATCTCATGTGTGATTTCTATGTTTTAACAATGCATCTATCAATGACCTAAATATGATTGTAAATAACTTTGTTTTGCAACAAAAGAAGGAGGTGCTAAGGTGACATAAGAGGCCCTTGGCCTCATGGTTTCAGAGATGAAGGTGTCTTCAAGGTTGTGCAAGCCTAGATGAGGTGAAATAGATGTTTTTGGACGCATAAGTGACTGACTGGAACTGCTACAAGATCAACTATAGGATTTCCTATAGTGCTACAAGATGTCCTCAAACATTATAGGAAATGGGACGAGACTATTTCGAGACTAGAAATGGTGAAGAAATGGGTAGGAGAGGTTAAATGAAGGTGGATCTAGGTGGATGGAAGTTAGGAAAACCTTTGGAAAATATCAGAACTTCTCTCAAAGCCCATCTTGCACCTCCAAGGTGGCTCTCAGTGTTGTGGCGGAGATGTCCAAAAACAGGGCTGAAGGCGATTTGGTTGGGGGTTGGTTGATGAGCGATGGAAACTAAAGCTAATGGTGTTGGTGGAGTCCTCCTCTACTACTCTACTCAAACCTACAAGAAAAATAAATGTGCATGCAGTTATCATTGAATAATCTATTATGAAAATGGTGGAAAACATGAGTTGAATTTAAGCAAACTTACCTATGCACTTAAAATAGAAAACCACCTTTGCATCTACAACATGTTCATGATAAACCAAGAAACCTATCTAACTTTTCCAAGAAATCATAAAATGAAAGAAAATTTGGGTCTGTGGTGAAGATCTACCCTCCTCAAACCCTAATGGAAGAGGTGAGAGAGGGAGGCTTTAACACATAGTTTTATAGTTTTCTATGCTACTGCAACATGAAATGGAAGAAAACCAAGCACAAAAATATGAAATGTAAGCAAACTAACTACAACACTTGAAATGGAAGAAAACTAAATACAGTGAGATGAAATTTAAGCAAATTAACTACAACAGCATAAAATGTAAACACAATTACATAAGAGAGACTAATTCTAATGGATTTGGGCCTAACTTACAAGCTCAACTCTCTGAAAATAACTCAATGAAGAAGAAAATGTATACTTATTTTATTTCATAACCAATTCTGCTACATAGCATATGAGAGTCGCAAATGTCTATTAAAATAGAAAAGAGTGCTCTATCTATCTCCAAAAATAGAATCTTAATGAGCTCTTTCTCTACCCTATTTATCCTAAAGGGTAGCTGCCAACATCTTGTTGAATTCTTAGTTAAACTGAGAGGGGGGGGGTGAATCAGTTTAACAGATACATGAGCTTTTTAAATTTTTCATCAGCTTATTTACAACTTATTTTTATAATCAACCTTAGTACATGAACAGTCTTAATATGTTATAGCAAGTATTAAATTAATGTGTCATCAAACTTATTATGAGAGCAACAAACATTATGCAGATTTGGTAAATCATCTCAGTACACAGGCAACACAGATAGAGACAGTAGATATAAGTGGAAACCCATAAAGGGAGAAAACCACATTTTATTATTTTTGTGATGCAAAGGCAAGCTCCAACTCCCTCTCACCACTATTTTTCTGCAGGCACCAACCCACAGGAGGCTCCATCCTCATTTCTGCAAGCTACAACTTGCAAGCAAGCTCCAACTCCCTTCAATTTTCTGCAGGCACCAACCTACAAGAGGCTCCAACCTCAGTCAGCTACAACTGACAGCTATCAAGCTTCAACTTGATAGGGAAGCTCCAACTTCCTCAATTTAGCACAAGAAATGTTTGCTGATTTACCTCAGATATCAGCTCTGTTCTGTAGCATCTCTTTCTGCTTCTCTCTTCCTAATCTTCTCTGCCTCAATCTTCTATACTTTTCATTCTCTATCCTTACTCTCTCTAACATACTATGCATATCAAGTTGATATTATATATAGAGTTCATTACATGACTGTTTGTATTCCACAAGGAATTTGGAGTGAACAGCCATGACTCTTTGACTTCTGTCTTCTCATTCCTTTGTCCAACTCATTTAAAATTATAACAATATGTACAAATTTCCATGTTACAGTGGGATTTTTCTTTTCCTTAGGATACTTTCATTTGCATCACAAACAATATAAAACAAATAAAACATTTACATTTTTAGTTACAGCATATAAACTTCACTCAGCCCTTGGCTTGCTAGTTTTGTCCTTTCTGTAGCAGTCATGCAGCTCTCCTACATACTTTGTTCATTGTCTTTTGCATATGTTCCCATTTTCTGTGCTTTATTCACCTGTCCAATTCATTCCTATCCATATTCATGTTCGCCGAAATTTCATCTCTGCACGCTCTCCTCTTCTTTTTCCTTTTCCATACACATTCATCCCACTCCACTCTCTTTTTCATTTTCTCTTTGATTCAATTCTCTGTTCATTGCAGTTATATAACTGCTGTATGTACAACTGCCTTTTAATCAAACATAAAATAACTCTCAGCGTTTTTATAAAACCTTTATAACAACACGGATATATCAGTACTCACAATCTTTATCATGAACCATCAACAATTTAACCTTTGGTTTCGTGTTTACAAGAAATGCTCATATAATATCTTCGGGCCCCATAGCATTTCGCACTGTATAATTGAACCCTCTATTTAATTTCAACTAAATACATTCGAAAGTCAAAAGACTGTAATGTTAACTCCTGTTATCCTTTCGACATAACCACTTAACCCACACTGGCCCACACATTTATATTTCGATTATTTCATAAACAACAAACAAATTTTGGCCCATGCCTTGGAATATAAACTTCGAATTTGATTAAACCTGACTTCTTGCGATAATAACCTTGGCCTTTTCATTAGGCGTAATGTATCCACATATATTATACATCCTTCCTAACTCAAATGTTAAAACCCGTAAATAAACCTTGGCGTAGATTAAGTCCCAACACTAATCTTTATAATGTTTGGGCCCCAACATTTAACATACCTCTGTGTAACTTCGATCACGATCCAACTGTTATAAGACCGTCGCGCTGCTTCAGCTGATCCGACGGATATCGCTTGGTTAACTTGCACGCGAGTTAACATTCAATAGTTGCGTGTTGGACTGGACCCCAGTGCTTAAACGGCCCTTCATATCCAACGGTAGAGAACACGTCACCTTGCTCCACACGATCCGATGGATATCGCTCGGCTTAGATGCATGAATAATAATGCGCAATGAGAGTGGTTTTTGGGACCCCGCCGTATGCCACGTGTCAGCCGCTCTATGGAATCGCTCCGATTTCTTGAATACCGCTTGCCCGTCGAAATCAGTGCAATGAAAACCAGAATCCCAACTTTATTGTTCACTCTGCTCATGGTTCCTCTCCTTCGCTCAAGGTTCCATCCGCCTTTATTATTTATGAGTTCTGCTCTTATTTCTCAAGGTTCCATCTCTTTGTTCCGTCATTGCTACGTTTCTCTTAGAGTAATTGTCAAATTCCAGTTTGTAGCTATTCGAAATAATTGATACAAGCCATGTCAAATGTCCAATTAAAACGACCCCCACAGGGTTGGGTTCACAGCAACCAACCTCGGCATTTCATAGTTTCAACAATGCGTGCAGGGCCATCATTTACAACGTATTCTATATACAGGCATTCAATAGAAATACTCTTCTTCATACAGTAGGCGCCTCATTCGACCAGTGGTCTTTTACCCTCAACACAGGTTTTAACACACACTCTCCATACACTTTCATCATTAAATAGATAGGCAGCTGTTAAGGAGATTCAAGACATTTTCTCATTGCCATAGGAATTTAATTGTCAGGAACCTCTCTCTCTCTCTCTCTATATATATATATATATATATATATATACACACAAAATTTAATTCGATCACTGCACAGATAACCCTGAAACAATTTCTTTCTTCACACAATGAGTTTACTTACAGGACTTTCTGGTTCTGGCCAAGTTCTCTACGCAGTCCTATGCAGTTCTTTATGCAGGTCTTTTCGCAGGACTGTCCTCGATTAACAGTTTCCAATCTTTCTCTTTGAATAGAGAAAAGTTACATCATTGTGCCCACATCCACATACTTCAAAAGGTGAATCACACGAAGACCCTTATTACATAGTTTAAACATCACTAGTTCTTGTACAAGTTCTTATTGAAATCAAAGCTCTTTCATATAGAATTTGTTTCATCAACTTCCTATCCTGCCTCTTTTCCTTGTCTGCTACTTTCTCTGTTGCCTCTTTGCCAACTCCTTTGCCATTAATGACAACATTTCCAACAATCTCCCCCTTTGGAATTGATGGCAATACAGTTCCTCTGCTTTCCTTTTAGGACCCTTTCTTCTGTTGCTAGCTCTTCCTCCCCCTTTGACATCAATGGCAAGGGGTTGCGCATTTATTTAGTGTAGATTTTGTCCTTTGATCCTGAGGACCTGTTTCATGCTTCCTTTGCTAGCTGATCTCCCCCTCGAATGATATTTTCATTTATGTTCTCCCCCTGAAACTGTGCTTTCTCTTCTTATCAGAGAGTAGCATCTATCGATACTACCCCTATTATATCTCTCAAATATTCAAATGGTTCTCTAGCAAGCGTTTTGGTAAACACATCTGTTGTTTGTTGTTTTGTTGGTACATACTCTAGTTTTACTATCTTCTGAGCCACTTGTTCTCGAAGAAAATGATACTTGATTGGGATATGTTTAGTTTTTGAGTGAAGCATAGGATTTTTAGATATACTTATAGCACTTGTATTATCACATTTGATTGAGATAGGTTCATCCATGCTTACCTTCATGTCTTGGAGGGTTTTCTTCATCCACATGACTTGTGTACAACATGCTGCTGCTGCTATATATTCTGCTTCTGCTGTAGACAAAGAGATAGATGTTTGTTTCTTGCTTAACCATGCCACTAGACTTTCTCCTAGATAGAATGCACCTCCACTTGTACTTTTCCTGTCATCCACACAACTGGCCCAATCTGCATCTGTGTATGCTGTCAAAGTGAAGATTTTTCCTTTAGGATACCAAAGCCCATACTGTGTTGTTCCTTGTAGATATCTGAATATTCTTTTTACTACAAGAAGATGATTTTGTTTAGGTGTTGCTTGATATCTAGCCACTAGTAATACTACTAGCATGATGTTTGGTCTTGATGCTGTCAGATACAACAGACTCCCTATCATGGATCTATAGATTTTTTGATCTATATCAGCAGATCCATCATCAGCACACAACTTGCATCCCGTGATCATGGGAGTTGGCACAGGTTTACAGTCCTCCATTTTGAATTTTTTCAACATTTCTTTTAAGTATTTTTCCCGTGAGATGAATGTACCTGTGTTCTTTTGCTGAATTTGAAGTCCTAAGTAGAAAATGAGTTCTCCAATCATGGACATCTCAAACTCTGATTTCATCTCCTTAGCAAACCCTTTTGCTAGTTCATCTCTGTTTCTTCCAAACATAATGTCTTCAACATACACTACAACAATCAGGAGTTCATTTTCATGGGCTTTTATGTATAGATTGTTGTCTACTCTGCCTCTCTTAAAGCCTTATTTTTGCAAATACTTATCCAGTCTTGGGTACCAAGCACAAGGAGCCTGTTTCAGTCCATATAGAGCCTTCTTCAGTCTGCACACATAGTCTTCTTTGTCTGTTAAAGAGAAACCTTCTGGTTGTTCCATGTAGACTTCTTCTTCTAGATCTCCATTCAGGAATGCAGATTTCACATCCATTTGATATACCTTGAAGTCTTGGTAGCATGCAAAGGCCAGAAACATTCTGATGGATTCCATCCTAGCTACTGGGGCAAATGTTTCATCATAATCAAGTCCTTCGAATTGTGAATATCCTTTGCAAACTAGTCTGGCTTTATTCCTGATTACCTATCCTTGCTCATTCATTTTATTATTGAATACCCATTTTGAGCCAATGATATTTTTCTCAATTGGTCTAGGAACTAGTTCCCAGGTATTGTTCTTCTCAATTTGGTCCAATTCTTCATTCATTTCCTTCACCCAATACTTGTCCTTGTTGGCTTCTTCAAACTTCTTTGGCTCTATTTGTGATAACATGGCTATGTATACTTCTTCTGTCTGTTTTGTTAGCTGCCTTCTAGTTTGGACCCCTACTCTTTTGTCTCCAATGAACTGATCTTCAGGATGGTTCTTCTGAGTATACCTAGAAGGGGCTTTAGAGCTCAGTTCAGAATCTTCTGTTGTCTTGCTTGTTTCATCATCATCCTGGTCTTCTTCTTCATGGTTGTCTGATGAACTGATGCATTATGTATCTTTTGTGTTGTTTGGAAGTTCTTCATCAAATCTCACATCAATTCTTTCTACTATTTTTCGAAGAGTCTTGTTGTAACACCTGTACCCTTTACTTTTGGAAGCATATCCTAGAAATATCCCTTCATCTGCTCTTGCATCAAATTTCCCAAGATTTTCATCATTATTCTTTATGTAACATTTGCTTCCAAAGATTCTAAAATGTTTGATTGAAGCTGGTTTCCCATGCCATAGTTCATAGGGAGTCTTTTCACTGCTTGGCCTTAAGTGACCTTTGTTAAGGATATGCATGGTTGTGTGTACTGCTTCTGCCCAGAAGGTTTGAGGAATATTACTCTCTTGCATCATGGCTCTGGACATTTGCTATACAGATATGTTTTGTCTCTCTGCTACTCCATCCTGCTGAGGTGTCCCTGCAATAGTAAATTGTTGCTTTATCCCATGTTCATTGCATAGGTCAACAAAGTCATAGTCTATGAATTCACCTCCTCTGTCTGATCTGATGCATTTTAGTTTGCATCTTGTTTGATTTTCTGCTAATGCTTTGAATATCTTAAATTTTTCTAGAGCTTCCGATTTATTCTTGAGGAATGCCACCCATGTCATTATGGAGAAGTCATCAATTATTAGCATGAAGTAGGATTCTCCACTTGGATTTTTAGTTCTTGCAGGTCCACACAGGTCCATGTGCACAAGCTGGAGTGGTCTTCTTGTTGATAACTCATCTTTGGCCTTAAATGATGTGCGGGTCTATTTTCCCAATTGACAAGATTTGCATATGATATTAGAAGGTCTTTTTATTTCTGGCATGTCTCTGACAGCTTTCTTCCTGTTTAGTCTGATGATGTGATCGAAGCTGAGATGTCCCAACCTTTTATGCCATAACCATGACTCCTCAAGTTTGCTAAGATGACATGCTTCATCTTCTTGTTTCACAATGTAAACATTACTCTCTGTTAGAACTCCTTTGAGCAGAGTCTTACCTGTGGTGCTTGATCGGACTTCATAATCTTGTGCTCTAAAAAGAACTTCACAACCTTTATCACACATTTGACTGACACTCAACAAATTAGCTTTCAGCCCATCTACAAATAGTACATCTTGGGCCTTTCCTCTGCCATTATCTAGACTGACTAAGCCTTTTCCTTTTATTTTTCCTGATTTATCATTGCCAAAAGTAACATTGCCAAATTTCTTTTCATCAAGAGTAATAAACTTACTTCTGTCTCCAGTCATGTGTTTTTAGCAGCCACTGTCCAAATACCACTGGCTTTTCAGGTCTTGAGCAGTTAGAGCCAAGTCACATTTATTCACCTTCTTTATCCATTGGAAGCATCCTTTTGTTTGGTATCTTTTGTGAGATGATGAACTGCTTCTTCTGAGAGGACATTTGGAAGGCATGTGTCCAACTTGATTGCATACACAACATTTGATTATAATTTTTGCAGAATTGTGAGTATGAGCAAAATTTCATTGATTCATAAACCCCCTTGGGGTGTTGAACATCACTCTTTGCCCATACTTTATACACTCAATGATCTTATGACCAAATTCCTTACAATAAAAACAGTAACCATAGAAATTATTTGCATACCTGATGTAAGGTTGTCTTCTCCATTTGTTTGTTTGAGACAGTCTCTTCACTGTTTGCATCTTTTGCTGGTTTGAATTACTCATCCTTGCATGACAGTATGCAACAATGTGTCCCTACTTGTGGCAGACATAACAAGTGGCATTCTTCATAGGAGGGAAGAATCTCCTTTGATGGCTTTCAAATTTGACATACTCAGGGGCATATAATCCTTTTTCTGTTGTCTTAGTATTTATTGCCTTCTTTGTTACTAGAGGTTTCTACTGATCTCTGTCTTCCTTATTACATGTTTTTTCTTTTGTAGGAATTGTCTGAGCTGCTTCATCATTCTTCTTTGATTTTACAAAAATAATCTCTCTGTTTTCCTTTTATTTGCTTTTACTTGATTCTCCTTCATAGCCTATTCCTGTTTTTATCATAGGAGATCTTTGAGCATCCAGAATTTCGTTCAACTTACTAGAGCTTGTTGTTTGAGAGGGATTTGTAGACACTTTCCTCTGAGCATTTTCTAATTTCTTCCTTAGACATACAAATTATTCTTCCAGCCTCTCTTGTTCTTAGGTTTTATCCTTGATTTGCTGAAGTAACATGTCTTCTATCTTCTTGGCTTCTTCAAGCTCTACCTTCAGCTGCATGAGGGCTTCTGAATTCTCCTCTTCTCTCACATATTGGAGGAGAATGTCCTTTTGTTTTCTGCACTTTAGATTGAGTCTGTCAATCTCCTCCAGAGCACTTCTTAGCTCCTCCTCAAGGTCGACTTAACCTTCTTCTTCTACATCTTCTAGCAGGAGTCCGTCAAGTTCTTCTATGGCCATCAATAAAAATTCAGAGGTTCCTTCTTCACTTGAGATTTCATCTGAGTCTTCAGATGTACTGCTGTCTTGTTGAGCATAGAAGGATTTTATGCTGAACTTCTTTCCTTTCTGCCAGTTCTTTGATGTATTTTTCTCTGATTCTTGGGCCTGATTCCTTACTTTCTTGAGAGGACATTTAGTTGCATAGTGTCAAACTCTTCCACAGTTAAAGCATTTGAAAGGAAGTTTACCTTTGTATTTACCTGAGCCTCTATCTAGTTTCTTGACGAATTTTGCTTCTTCTTCATCTGAAGAAGATAATATGTCTTCCTCTTCTTCTTTCTTCTTTTCTGTTTTAAAGGCTGCCTCCCTCATACTTGGCTTCTTTTGTGGGAGCCTCATTTCATATGTTGTTAGATTTCCAAGTAGCTGGTTCATGGTCAAGGTCTCCCAATCAGCTGTTTCTTCTATTGCAGACACCTTGGGATTAAATCTGGGTGGAAGAGATCTTAGAATCTTTTGTACAATTACAACTTCTTTTATGGTTTCACCTAGAGCCTTCATGTTATTTACTATTTTTTCAACCCTTAGAAAGAAGCTAGCAATGTCTTCATCATCATTCATTTTTAAGTTCTCAAACTGGGCTCTATAGACTTGAAGTTTGGCAGTCTTAACCTTCTTGTCTCCTTCATGGATAGTTGCCTTTGGGGCATATCCTAATTCCACAGCACCCCAAACTTCTATTCCTAGAGACATTATGTATGTCCTCATCCTGATTTTCCAAAAAGCATAATTTGCACCAGTAAAGAGAGAGGCTTTATTGGTTGATCATCCTTCTTTACTAGCCATCCTAAGAACCTAGAATCTCCTTTCAGTTGTTAAACTGGTACAAAGGAACCCGCTCTGATACCAATTGTTGAATTCTTAGTTAAAATGAGAGGGGGGGGTGAATCAGTTTAACACATACATGAGCTTTACAAATTTTTCATCAGCTTATTTACAGCTTACTTTTATAATCAACCTTAGTATATGAACAGTCTTAATATGTTGCAGCAAGTATTAAATTAATGTGACATCAAACTTATTATGAGAGTAGCAAACATTAAGCAGATTTGGTAAATCATCTCAGTACATAGGCAACACAGATAGAGACAACAGATATAAGTGGAAACCCATAAAGGGAGAAAACCACATTTTATTATTGTTGTGATGCAAAGGCAAGCTCCAACTCCCTCTCACCATTGTTTTTCTGCAGGCACCAACCCATAGGAGGCTCCAACCTCAATTCTGCAAGCTACAACTTGCAAGGAAGCTCCAACTCCCTTCAATTTTTTGCAAGCACCAACCTACAGGAGGCTCCAACCTCAGTCAGCTACAACTGACAGCTATCAAGCTTCAACTTGATAGGGAAGCTCCAACTTCCTCAATTTAGCACAAGAAATGTTTGCTGATTTACCTCAGATATCAGCTCTGTTCTGTAGCATCTCTTTCTGCTCCTCTCTGCCTCAATATTCTATACTTTTCATTCTCTATCCTTACTCTCGCTAACATACTATGCATATCAAGTTGACATTATATATAGAGTTCATTACATGACTGTTTGTATTCCACAAGGAATTTGGAGTGAACAATCATGACTCTTTGACTTCTGTCTTCTCATTCCTCTATCCAACTCATTTAAAATTATAACAATATGTACAAATTTCCATGTTACAGTGGGATTTTTCTTTTCCTTAGGATACTTGCCTTTGCATCACAAACAATATAAAACAAATAAAGCATTTACATTTTTAGTTACATTATATAAACTTCACTCAGCCCTTGGCTTGCTGGTTTTGTCCTTTCTATAGCAGTCATGCAACTGTCCTGCATACTTTGTTCATTGTCTTTTGCATATTTTCCCGTTTTCTGTGCTTTATTCACCTGTCCAATTCATTCCTGTACATATTCCTGTTCACTGAACTTTAATCTCTGCATGCTCTCCTCTTATTTTTCATTTTCCATACACATTCATCCCACTCCACTCTCTTTTTCATTTTCTCTTTGATTCAGTTCCTTATTCATTGCAATTATATAACTGATGTATGTACAACTGCCTTTTAATCAAACATAAAATAACTCTTGGCGTTTTTATAAAACTTTTTTAACAACACGGATATATCAGTACTCACAATCTTTATCATGAACCATCAACAATTTAACCTTTGGTTTCGTGTTTACAAGAAATGCTCATATAATATCTTCAGGCCCCATAGCATTTCGCATTGTATAATTGAACCCTCTATTTAATTTTAACTGAATACATTCAAAAGTCAAAAGACTGTAATGTTAACTCCTGTTCTCTTTTCGGCATAACCACTTAACCCACGTTGGCCACACATTTACATTTTGATTATTTCATAAACAACAAACAAACGCTGGCCCATACCTTGGAATATAAACTTCGACTTTGATTAAACCCGAATTCCTGCGATAATAACCATGGCCTTTTCATTAGGCGTAATGTATCCACATATATTATACATCCTTCCTAACTCAAATGTTAAAACCCGTAAATAAACCTTGGCGTAGATTAAGTCCCAGCACTAATATTTATAATGTTTGGGCCCCAGCATTTAACATACCTCTGTGTAACTTCGATCACGATCCAATGGTTATAAGCTCGTCGTGCTACTTCAGTTGATCCGATAGATATCGCTTGGTTAACTTGCACACGAGTTAACATTCAATATTTGCGTGTTGGACTGGACCCCAGCACTTAAACGGCCCTTTATATCCAAGGGTGGAGAACACGTCGCCTTGCTCCACACGATCCGACGGATATCGCTCGGCTTAGATGCATGAAAAATAATGCACGATGAGAGTGGTTTTTGGGACCCCGCCGTATGCCACGTGTCAGCTGCTCTATGGAATCACTCCGATTTCTTGAATACCGCTTGCCCGTCGAAAGCGGTGCGATGAAAATCAGAATCCCGCCTTTACTATTCACTCCGCTCGTGGTTCCTCTCCTTCGCTCAAGGTTCCATCCGCCTTTATTATTTATGAGTTCTGCTTTTCTTTCTCAAGGTTCCATCCCTTTGTTCCGTCATCGCTACGTTTCTCTTAGAGTAATTGTCAAATTCTAGGTTGTAGCTATTCGAAAACATTGATACAAGCCATGTCAAATTTCCAATTAAAACGACCCCCACAGGGTTGGGTTCACGACAACCAACCTCGGCATTTCATAGTTTCAACAATGCGTGCAGGGCCATCATTTACAACATATTCTATATACAGGCATTCAACAGAAATACTCTTCGTCATACAGTAGGCGCCTCATTCGACCAGTGGTGTTTTACCCTCAACACAGGTTTTAACGCACATTCTCCATACACTTTCATTATTAAATAGACAGACAGTTGTTAAGGAGATTCAAGACATTTTCTCATTGCCGCAGGAATTTAATTGTCAGGAAACTCTATATATATACACACACACAATTTAATTCGATCACTGCATAGATAACCCTAAAACAATTTCTTTCTTCACACAATGAGTTTACTTACAGGACTTTCTGGTTCTGGCCAAGTTCTCTACGTAGTCCTATGCAGTTCTTTATGCAGGTCTTTTCGCAGGACTGTCCTCGATTAAAAATTTCCAATCTTTCTCTTTGAATAGAGCGAAGTTACATCATTGTGCCCACATCCACATACTTCAAAAGGTGAATCACACGGAGACCCTTATTACAGAGTTTAAACATCACTGGTTCTTGTACAAGTTCTTATTGAAATCAAAGCTCTTTCATATAGAATTTGTTTCATCAACTTCCTAGCCTACCTCTTTTCCTTGTCTGCTTCTTTCTCTGCTGCCTCTTTGCCAACTCCTTTGCCATCAATGACAACATTTCCAAAACATCTCCCAAAAAAGTAGGTGATTTGTCTTGTTGGAACTCGAGAGAAGTGGAGCTTGGCTCCACTTTATCTTCCACTTGCTTGGCTTCCTTTGATTTCGAGTTGTTGGAGGAGAATCTCAAGGACCCCTTGGATTCCTTTAGGTGTTAAGGAGGTTGTCAACCCCCTAAAATCACTCCTAGTTGTCTACTTCGAGCCTTGATTGTGTAATCTTCAGCAAAAATGACATATTCTCTTGAATTTCATGCATTTAAACCACATTAGGAATTCAAAGTATAACAACCCTCAATAGACCAACTACACTAAGAAATATATGACCATAATGAAATTAAATGGGAAAGAGAGACTAATAAGGCTAAAAAGGTGACAATTAACCCCTTAAAATGTACTTAATGATGGTGCTCATCACTAGAAACCCTAGAGGTATTTTTCTTGCCTCTAAAATGTTGATAAGATAAAGAGATCAAGACCTATAATGTTGTGATAGGATGCGGAAAAATACACCTAATAGGAAAATGAACTTTCAACAAAAACATAAAAATGTAGAGAAACGAGGGTTACACAGGTTTCTAACATGTTCTTACATTATAACGCAGGTTGTGCCTTGTTTCCTAAGTTTTCCATCGCATGTTTTTCTCCAAAAAGTGCGTTGTATGATCTGGAGATCTCGCTTCTAACGTTTTTCAAATCATGTCGTCTCCTGTACAAGTGGAACCTGTGACCTACAAAACACAAACGGAAATAGAACAATGAATTTTTTTGCAAAAAATAACCAAGAATAAACAAAAAAAAAAGACAGAGAAAAAATGCAAATACAGCTACACAGTCACCAAGGATTTGAATATATAAACCCGTAGAGTCACCATTTACTAATGCCAGAAGGATAGTGGAGACTCCATTTTTTATCTTTATTTTTTTTGTTGATGAGCCAAAAATACACTTACACGATTGATGACGATCTCGCCTAACAAAAAAGGAAATAAGAACAAAAATGCTGCAAATATTTGTGACCTTCAGTCAGACGATTTGTAATAACAATGTGAGAGAAACCTATAAAAGGATCCCGAAAATAACAAAAAACACATGCCAAAAGTAAATACAAGGAACGTAATGGAAATAACTTGATTTTTATTATAACTTAAATGAAAACACCTAGTGGAGTAAAACATAAACACAGGCCTGTAATTTCCTCCTCTGTGGGAGGGTCCTTTGGAGTCCCTACACTTCATGTGGTTGCTTTCTCTCTCTCTCTTCCTGGTTTCAAATGGGAAAATAGATAATGGCTGTTTAACTCAATGTGGACACCTAATGAGTAACGAGAATAGAGTGACGATGATGATTATGATTGTTGGAGCGAGGTCCCCTGGGGTGCTTTTTTGGGTTAATTTTGTATAAGTTTTGTTGTACGCATTGCGCACAAAGAATCAAAGGGGCTTTGGGGCAGGTCAAAGTCCCTTAATCATTGTAATGGTATCAAAGGGAAAACCATGAGTCTCAAACCATGGTTTGAGACTCATGGTATGTGTGCATCTAGATAGTATGAATATGTAAGGATCGAGGCAAGTAAGAAACAATCTAATATCTTGTGATGGTTGTTGTTTAATGTTTTGATGTAAGTCTGGGTTTTTGGGTAGAAAGGAACTTGCCAGTAGTGTGCGCGGAGACCTAAGTCCTAGTTGTGTGTAGAATCTATTGGTTGTGTGTGTAGAATGATTGAATGTACTAAATTGATAGATATATTAATAAAGAAGACAATTTTGGTGAACCTGGACTCTTATGTGATTTGTGCATTGATTATCTGTTATTTAATTTAAGATCTGAATATGTTATGTGTTGCATATTTACTTTTGTTAATGGTTAATTGCATTTGCGTGAATATTAGTTAATGAGTATCTGAATGAAGTACACTTTGCGTGAATATCATTTGATGTTAGATAAAAAGATCTGAATGAAGTATATTGAATTACTGTGGGAAAGATATATTAGAATTCTCTGATAATCTATGGAAGGGTTTGATATATTGACTGTGCATGCCTGCATCTGTTATATTATCTGCATTAAGTCTGATTGGGGCCACTACATCAAAATATTCCTCAGGGTTAGGAAACTTGTTTCCATCACCCCCTCATACTGCTTTGGGTGAGACTTTGATCTGCACAAGGAGATCATTTCTGAAAGGGGTAGTAGTTGGAGGGTTTTGTTGGTTGTGCGATAACTCTGAATCTGGGTCAGGACCCCTCAAGCCAAAAAATGGTTCTGTTTCCAGGATCGGGATCATTTTGAGGGAGATTTGATGTTTTGGCATCTGACACAAAATGAATTACAAGATTAGCTTGTTAAGAAGATACTTGAATTTTTTATCTAAGAAAATAGAAGCTCTAAATTGTCTGCCAAAGATTAGACACAAAAGTATATCAATATAGAGGTCCACGCAATTTTTCTTTGCTTCTTTTGTGACTGAGTTGCATGAATGGTTGTCTCAACTTACTAAATTCTATACCTGCACAAAGGATGATGCCATCACTCAGTGGACTCGAAAGTTGGTACAAAAGTTAGGGAAGACTAGCAACAAGATCACCCACGCAGTAGATCATTGGATCGATCGTGTGCTGGGAGGATTTGTGACTGATTTTTCTATCGATAAATTTGTATATTATTCTGAAGCTGAACGAATTTTTTTCAAGGGTCCTAGAGGTAATTTATTACGCTCTCTGATGCTATGGATTAAGCTGCTATTGTGTGAACAGGGTACTTTGTGCAGTCATATTGAGTGAATTTTCCGAAGAGGCCTAACTATGCACAGTGGAAGAACTTATAGAGTAGATCTAGATGAAGGGTTTATTTATAGTCCTCTCAAAGGTAAATTTAACAGTGACGAAGAATAAAAAACCAATAGCACTGGTGAATCTATGCACTATGAAGAAGAAGTCTTAGAATATTAGAAAAGTCTTGGGTCGTTGGCCATAATTCAAATCGCATCCACTCCTGTTGGAACGGGGTCTCCTAACAAGCTATGAAACTGGTCCTTTTTGGTTATTTTGGATTATATTTAATATAGCACAGGGATTTTGGGGTGGTTCAAAGCCTCGAACGCATTGTAATGGGTTAAAGAGTAAACTAGGGGTCCGAAAACCATGGGTTGCAGACCATAGGAATGTTAAAGCTATATTGTTATAAATAGAAAGGCATTTCAGATTGTAAGAGGTAGGATTTGATGAGCTATTGATGCGATCTATTGTGTAAGCGATCTATTTGGGTTTTTGGGGAACAGACTCCTGCTGGCTGTGTGCGGACCCTGATGTTGTGTGCATAGGTTGGGAAGGGAATTGTAAGGAAAGGTTGATGAATGAATGAATATGCAGGATTATTAGATCTGAATCTGTGAGTACTATTGAATGAATTGCTGGTAATTACTGTGTTATGCATTTTATGTCTTTGTGCTACAAAGGTCTATATATTTAATGATTGTAGTTGTTCCGCTCTGGTTATATCATGTTGCAAAAGTCTGTGTATTAAATTGGATCTAGATCTATTCTATTCCAGTTATGTAACGTTGTGTTGATGTTATGAAAAGCATATAATTGTAGATCTAGTGCACGTGGATGCAATTGGATACCTATTTAACCCTGTGCTGAGAAAAGGTAATCTGAATGGAACACAACCCTTCTTGCCTTACCCTTCCTTTCTTAGGGTGTGGAAGCCTAGTTCCAACACCCACCCATACTACTTCGGGTGAGACTGTGACCTACGCAAGCATGTCATTGAGGGGTTTGTTGGAAAACCTTGCACATCGAACCTGGGTCAGGACCCCTCAAGCCAACAAATGGTTCCGTTGCCGGGACCAGAAGAGATCTGACAAACAGGATCAGGTAGTGGCATCATAGATCTAGCATAGGGTTGAATGAGCGAAGATACAGCGCAGAATGATGAGAACTATCGGAACAGGCGAGAGGAAGATCGCCCTGCCCTTAGTCTATTGAGACCTACACAAAATCCGTCAGCCACCCTGACACTAGGACCTCAGGAAGGTAAACCAGAGGAGCCCATGGTGGCACACTTAAAGTTACCTACCTTTAAAGGAGCAGTCAATGAGGACCTAGAACGATTCTGGTTCATGGACGATTCGGTATGGATGATGCAAGGGGTGGTAAGTGATACTGTAAAAAGAGCGTAGCTATCCTTGGCTTTTGAGGAAAGGGCGCTGGACTGGTATATGCAGTACATATCTCAAAACAGGAGTGTAACACTTCAAAATATTAAGGATGCCCTAAAACAACAATTCTGGAAATCGAAATCCTATTCCCAACTGGTATCAGAAGTAAAAGACTTCAAGAAGGGAGCATCTGAGTCAATCTGGGAAGCTGATTAGTGGTTAAAAAAATCAATCCGGGAAGGTGAGTTTAGGTATGATGACAAACAACACACAATTTTTTTTATCTCTATGCTCCTACCTCACTTGCATACGCCCATGGACCATCAGACTTTTGAATCACAAGAAAAAGCCTTGGAAGCTGCCGTGAAACTTGAAGCTGCACCTAAGGATGGCACAAGAGAAGGAGTACATCAAATTCAAGAGCAGCTCAGGGTCATGTACATGGAAATACAGAGCTTACGGATGGAATGAGGGAAGGGAGTAAGCACGGACCTTTGGTGTGAGGATTGCCAGGTGGCGGGACTGCATGATACAATCCAGTGTCTGCGGATGAATAGAGGTGAATTGAAGCAACAATGGTGTAGGTTCTATTGATATATAGGACACAATGAGCATAACTGCTACACATATGACTTACTGGTAGATCGGGGAACCCTCTATAGGGTACAATCTGATCCCGCCTCTCCGAGATCCCCTGTGATCTTTGGTAGCTCCCCTGCACGAGGCAGGGGGGGCGGGGAGGAAGCGTTGGATGAGGACGGGGAAAAATGATCTGTTAAAACTATGGAGAGGTAGTGAAATTCACCCATGACTTCTCAAACCCCACTAGGAAGACCTGTAAATAATGCCAACAGTTGGACCATGAAATCGAAGACTGCCCGATTTTTCTAACAAAGATGAAGGACAAACAGTCTACTTTCACACGAAATATACAGAGAGTCAAAATGGAGCTAAGAAGCATAACGCATAGCATGGTCACCCAGAAAGCAAGAGAGGAGCTTGTTGTTCAGAAGGAACCAACTCCCGGAAAGCAAGAATCACTGGGAGCCCCTACACAACTGCCAGAAGAAGAAGTTGAAGCCTTTTTAAGGGCATGCTTGAAGCTCGCAGCCCGCAGGTGGGAGAAAGTCTTCAAGTATGACTGCAGGACTACGTAGCTTAGCCCAACAAGATGAATGAGGTTAAGGAAGTACACAAATTACACAGTTATAAAAGGCACACCAGGGGAGAGATGCGCTTGACTGCACAGATTTGTGACTATGAGATAGATCAGGTTATTCTTGATCTTGGATCTGATGCGAATGTCTTACCAAAACAAACCTGGCAACAAATGGGGGAACCTAAATTAGACTAGTCCACCATCTAGCTGCGAATGGTGAATCAACAGAAGATCATCCCTCTAGGATGGTTGCTAATGGCTATGGTTGATGTCGCAGGAGTAAAGGTCCTGGCTACCTTTGAGGTCATAGAAATTGTGGAAGATACGGACCCCTATCTTGAACTCTTGGGGATAGATTGGGATATCAATGTAGGAGGTATCATTAATCTAAAAAAATGTAGCATGGTGTTTGAGAAGAATGGAACACATGTAATAGTACCACTGGATCCCGTTGAGGGCGCATGATATACCAAACCAGCATATTAGGACAAGGAACTCTATCACATATACAAGATGAAAACACAGGATGAGGACCAGGATGATCCTGCAATAGGTGGAGTATTCAACTGGGAGAAGAAAAGGGAGTACTTTTTTGACCCAGATGAAGAACTTGAGAAGTGGCAAACCTGACTACACGATGTTTCAACCCTACGATGCCCTCAGATTGCAAGGACTCTCTACTGCATCACTTCAGAGGTAAGGGACCTTCCCCACTTTGATGAGTCTAGCACTGTCCAGGACTTCGTAACAACATTAGAAGCTAGGGTGCCCAAGAATCGACGACTCTGGGTGCTAAATCTGGCGCTACGTGGCACACCTGCTCAATGGTGGGATACCCACAAGAAAGCATTTTCGGACTAGGAGACGTGTCGGGATATGATGGTGTTGCAATTCACACCCCCTGCCGATGTGCGCATGAAGATATTCCTAGGGCCCAGAGATCCCCATGTGCATCTGCCTATATGGACAACCAAGTGTGCCGATCAAACCGTAGATGAGTGGATCCATCTGTTTATACATGCCCTGGGCCCTATCCCCACTACTTGGTACTTTGATGCCGAATTACATTAGCATACCCGCCATTGGGAGATATTAAAAGAGGACTTCCTCGAAAAATTCAGACTCATTGGGGGAACATAAATTCTTGATGAAGCCCTGAAAGACATTGATGTGTTCGTCTTTAAGAAGCCTCACCTACACACCCCACCAGCTGTTCTGACATGGGAGGCCCAGATGCAAGACATAGTCAACTATCGGAGCTTGGCGATTAATGTAGAGGAAGATAACTCGCGGAATATCTCTATTCCAGAATCTAAAGGGGAACGTACCATTATTGGACCATCGCTCTTAAATGTCGATGTAACGCAACCTCTCCGGCTACACGAGGTTAATAGTGGGACAGATGAACACCCTAAAATGGTGAAAATTGGGGACTATTGAGATGAAGGAATTGTGGGAAAATTTGCCGAGCTACTAACAGAGTACCAGGACTTATTCCCTACAAATTTTTCTGAGCTCAAGGGAATCACGGGGGACCTAGAATTATGCACATCACTCTAAAGCCAGAGGCACGACCCACCAAATAGCGGCCCTACCAGTTGAATCCTAGGTATAAACAAAAGGTCAAAGAAGAGGTGGAAAAAATGATGACCATAGGTATCATTGAACCAGTTGAACAGTCAGATTGGATTAGCCCAATGGTCATTCAGGAGAAAAAAGAAGAAGGAGAAATACGTATCTGTGTGGACCTCCGAAAACTAAACAATGCCTGCATTCACGACCCCTTCCCTACTCCCTTCTCTGGTGAAATCTTGGATAGCGTGGGTGGCCAGGAGGCCTATTCCTTCACAGATGGATTCTAGGGATACCATCAGATCATAATTTCACTAGAGAATCATAGTAAGACCACCTTTTCCACCGAATGGGACTCCTTCTAGTACACGGTCATGCTCTTCAGTCTTAAGAACGCACCTTCTATCTTTTCAAGGGTCGTAGTGGCTGTGTTCAAAGAATTTATCCATAAGTTTATGGAGGTTTACTTCGATGTCTGGATGGTGTTTGGCTTAGTAAAATATCATGTCTCAAACCTACGACTAATGTTGGATGCGTGTCGAAAGCACCAGATCTCCCTGAATGTCAAGAAGTGCGTCTCCTGCGTGTCGTTCGGAATCTTGCTGGGTCATATAGTCTGTCGACAGGGTCTGATGGTTGATCCTACAAATATAGCTATAATTATCAACCTGACAGCCCCTACAATAGAGAAACAGTTGTGATCCATTCTTGGTCACACAGGCTATTACATGAAATTCATTCAAGGATACGCCCTGATCATAGCACCCATGGAACAGCTGCTAAAGAAAGATGTCTTTTTTTTTTGGAATGATGAATGTCAGAAGAGCTTTGAACTGCTCAAGGAGAAGATGATTTCTGTGCCCATATTGATATTCCGTGATTGGTCAAAATAATTCCACGTACATGTTGATGCGTCAGGAATTTCCTTGGGTGTGGTCCTTACGCAGCCTGGTGAAGGGGATATGGATCATCTAGTTGCCTTTGCTAGTAAAAAACTCTCAGGTGCCAAACAGAATTACTCTACCACTGAATGCGAAGGACTGGCTATGGTGTATGAACTACAAAAATATCAACACTATATGCTGGGGGAACACTTTAAGCTGTTTATAGACCATTCAGCTTTGAAATACCTGGTCAACAAGCCTATGTTGGGGGGGAAGATTTGCCGCTGGTTGTTGTTGTTTCAAGAATATGATTTTGAGATAATCATGAAGCCTAGAAGGTTGAATGCATGCCTAGATCATCTGTCTCATATTGATACAGGGGAAGAACCCACTAACTTGGATGAAGGCTTACCTGATGCACAATTTTTTACCATTAAAATGGTAGATGACCACTTCACTGATATCATTGAGTTCCTTACTACGGGTATGGCCCCTGTTGCGTATTCGGTGCAACAAAAAAAGGAGTTGGTTACCCGAGTGGCAGAATTTACTATCATCACAAGAAAACTGTACAAGCTAGGTATAGATGAAATACTTTGCAGATACGTATTAGAACATGAACGACCCCTCGTCCTCACAGAAGCCCATGAGGGAGTCGCTAGCGGCCACTGCGCAGGCAGGGCTACAATGCAAAATATTTTGAGGGCTGGCTTGTGGTGGCCTACCCTACATCAGGATTCTTACACCTATTGTAGAATGTTTGATACCTGCCAACGAACCAGCTACCCCTCACGATGCGATGATATGCCGTTACAGCCCCAAATGGCCCTACAGGCTTTCGATAAATGGGCCATTGATTTTATAGGACCCATTAATCCACCAGGAAAGAAAACCGGTGTGCGCTACATTATCACTGCCATTAACTACATCACACGATGGGCTGAGGCATAGGCCATGAAGGATTGTACCACTAATACTGCTGCGCACTTCATCTTTGAGCAGATTCTGACCGAGTTTGGTTGCCCAAAAATCCTAATGAGCGAAATAGGTACACATTTTTTTAATTCCGGATCCACCATGCCAAGAGTACACCATATCATCCCTAGGCTAATGGGGTGGTTAAAGCTTTCAAAAAAAATCTAGAGCAAGCATTAACAAAGGTTTGTAGTGCTGAGCCTAGTGACTAGGATATTCACATCCCCTCGATCCTATGGCCTTACTAGACGACTTGAAAAAAGTTGACCGGTAGGACACCTTTCTGAATGGTCTATGGAAAGGAGGTGATCATGCCCATAGAATAAGTTGTTCCTAGCCTACGCGTTGCAGGATTCACAAATATGGCAGACTCTGATGTCATAGAAGAATGCCTGGCGCAACTGGTAGCATTGGAAGAAGATCAATTTATTGCTCAGTTTCAATAGCAGGTAAAAAACGTTAAAGATAAAGCCTGGCATGATCGACACATTCACGAGAAGACATTTGTCATAGGTGATCTTGTCTTGTTATGCGACAGCCAATTTGTGAAAAATCCTGGAAAATTTCGACAGCACTGGCTTGGTCCCTACATAGTTTAGAAGGTTACGAACGACGAAGCAGTCCAGTTAGCTACCCTGCGCGGTGACACCCTCCCTGGCTTTGTCAATGGAGGTCGACTCAAACCATACCGGGCTACGAGTCATGGGGTCGCAACAGTGCAGTGACTCGGGACGACTCATAAGATTGTGTTGGGGGACTGTTGGAACGGGGTCTCCTAACAAGCTACGAAACTGGTCCATTTTGGTTATTTTTTATTATATTTAGTATACCGCAAGGGTTTTGGGGTGGGTCAAAGCCCCGAATGCATTATAATGGGTTAAAGGGTAAACTAGGGGTCCGAAAACCATGGGTTGCGGACCATAGGAAGGTTAAAGCTATATTACTATAAATAGAGAGGCATTTCAGATTGTAAGAGGTAGGATTTGATGAGCTATTGATGCGATCTGTTGTTTAAGAAATCTATTTTTGTTTTTGGGGAACGAACTCCTGTTGGATGTGTGCGCAGAGATCCTAGTCCAGTTGTGTGCAGACCCTGCTGCTGTGTGCACAGGTTGGGAAGGGAATTGTAAGGAAAGGTTGATGAATGAATGAATACGCAGGATTATTAGATCTGAATCTGTGAGTACTATTGAATGAATTGCTGGTAATTACTATGTTATACATTTTCTTTCTTTGTGTTGCGAAGGTCTATATATTGAATGATTGGATCTGTTTCGCTCTGGTTATATCATGTTGTGAAAGTATGTGTATTGAATTGGATCTAGATCTGTTCTGTTATGGTTATGTAACGTTGTGTTCATGTTATGAAAAGCATATAATTGTAGATATAGTGCACATGGATGAAATTGGATACATATTTAACCCTGCACAGAGACAGGGTAATCTGAATAGAACATAGCCCTGCTTGCCTTACCCTTCCTTTCTCAGGGTGCGGAAACCTAGTTCCAGCACCCACCCATACTACTTTGGGTGAGACTGTGACCTGCATAAGCAGGTCACTGCCGAAAGGGCTAGTAGTATAGGGGTTTGTTGGCAAACATTGCACACCGAACCTGGGTTAGGACCCCTCAAGCCAACAACTCCACTTCCTAGATCATCTCACTCTAAGCTATCAACCTCCACCACCAGGTGCTAAGATGTCCGCCTCCATGAAATTACCTACTTTCCTTGGTATTGGGAATGAAGATACAGACCAATTATGGTTTGTCACTAACGTTGTGTGGACAACGTAGGAGGTTAATAATGAAAATGTTAAGAAAGAGTAGCTAGCCACTGCTTTTTAAGATCGCGCGCTAGATTGGTACATAAGGCATGTAGCAATGAATCCTAATGTAACTATTGGTAATCTGAAGGCCACATTAAACGACTAATTCAAGAGGCCGAAATCATTTGCACAATGTGTCACTGAGTTGAAGGAGATTCGCCAAAAATTGAAAGAATCTGTATGGGACCCATATCAAATGTTGAAGCACACTATTAGAGATGGAGGATTTAATATTGATCACATCCAACACAAAGTGTGGTTTATTGACATGATTCTACTAAATATACGCCAGCCACTAAGTCAACAAAATATTGCCACAGAGGCTGAAGCTATAGAGATTGTTATGAAATTAAAAGCTTCACTGGTACCTGTTGTGTAGATTGGGAGCCAACAGATCCAAATCTAGTTGGAAACAATGCACTTAGAAATACAAAGTCTGGATAAAGATAAGGGAAAGGAGGCATGCACAGATATATGGTGTATAAGTTGCAAAGTTTCTGTGCATCACAAGGATCAATGCCATGTATTCAATGATTATCTACAAGCTGGAGGACCAAGCCCGTTGAACATCGCAACTGGACCAAGTGGGACTCCTACATTATGGTGCACAATTTTTCAAGCTATGGGTATGCATACGACAGACTACTGTCCGTAGATTGGTAAATGTATTCCTAAGCTTAAGAAGCCTTTTTGCAAATTTTTCTCATCGTTGGGACATGACGAACAACATTATCGCAGCTTCAATTTAATGATTGATTGAGTTTACCTATATAGCATTCATGTTGAACTTACCTCACTAGCATCCTCATCTGGGCATGGTGGATTTCAAACTAGATTATGAGGAAGAGGAGGAGGAGCTGGTCGAGGAAGCGTGCAAGTCATCTACTACAATTGTGGAGACGTGGGTCATTATGCACGCGAATGTCCAAATCCAACACAACAATCTTGCAGGTACTGTAGAAAATTTAATCATGTTATTGAATATTGTCCTGTTTTGATTGAAAATATGCTAGAAAATAAAACAAAAACTCCTACTCAAAACATTAATATGGTAAGAGCGAAGTTGAATGAAGAAGAACCAAGTGTGAATTTTTTCACAAGAAGTGGTGCAGCCACTGGTGAAGATAAAGGGAAGAAGCCTGAGAATGATCTCTCGATATCAAAAGCACCTAAAAAGAAGGAATGATTCAACTTACAATGATAAAAAGAAACCTTTGTAGAAGTTAAAAATGATTTTGCAAAAACCCGGATGCGGGTGGTTAAAATGGTAAAAGGAATGCGTCGGACAGACGGCACTCTAGCGAGACGTCAGCCACGAGGACCTGCAAGTGTCCGACGACACCTGAACTCAAGCATGAAGCATTTAAGGAAATTAAAGCCTGGCGCAGTTCACAATTCCATAAGCGAAGTTCGAGATATCTCCACGCAGGGTAAACAGGACATGGTGATTACTCCATTAATGGAGAGGTTAATGCAAATGGTTGGCAGCAGATTTGGGGTTCTTGTTAACGGGATGGCGAACGAGCAACCCAGAAGCAGCTTCCCCAGGCCTATTACGATGTATTGCTCGCCCACTGTGCGGCTCTCCTCCGAACGCACAGTCACCGGCAAGAGAACCAGGCTTCATGGTTGCATAGAGCTCGACGACAATCTTCATATTTCTATTGCAGGGAATTGCATGCGAGAGTCAGGGAATTGGTTTGCGCAGTTTTCCAGAGCTTCCGTCCCGACTCCACTCTCACAATTGGCCATCATCTCTCTTGGGTTACAGCACTCTTCCAGTTCTCCAGCTTCGAATGAAAGAATGCCTCGTCTCAGGCACAGGATGAGGTGCAGACGAGGCTCTTCCCGGAGATTGATTAGGCGCTCCTCCCCGTCCTCCAGCACCTCTGCTGCGGACTCTCATGCCTCTGCAAGAACTTCACGAGCTACACGTGGTCGAATCCTTCGGACTGAGCAATGGTATCCCACTCCCCAGTACGCTCTTGCACATTCTCAAACAAGGCACTTCTCTTTCCTAAGTGCGCTCAATTGCCCTCGCATTACCGCCTCGGTCACCATAGTTTTCCGTGAGTCCCCTCAAGATGAGGCTCCCACTTCTGGAAGGCGGGCTGGACAATTTGGGGATATGAATGCTGAAGATGTGCATGAGCAGGACATGGACATAACCATGGAAGATGCTAGTCATGGCAACGAAATGAATATTGATATTGAGCTGAAGCAGGATGAGCAGCAAATTGCTACTCAGGACCCTGACATTGCAAATGCTCAGCACCAGCCTCATCCGGGCGATGGACAGCGCACCCCAGCTGCTGAAAAGGTCATTCACTCCACAGAGGACTTGTATAATACTGATGGTGAACCAGATGAGTTTTGGTGCAGGGTCGTGGAAGAGGAACCGGACGAGTAGCGCCTCCACTGTTCCTGGTTTTTTGCTATGGCACTGTCTTCTTTATGCAAAATGTTTATGTATGTCTTTCTGGTTTTGGTCAAAGTTTCATAGGCTTTTTTCTAGAAATAGACGCTGCCCTTGCGTGGGTTTTTTTCTGGAACACCTTATGCACTGGTTTCCCTCTCAGAGGGCAGTGCTAAACTATGAATTTTTGCTCAACAGGCCTTGACCTCAGGCCTAGTCCTAGTTAACACCTGATGTAAATATTCGTGTTTATGTTGATTAATAGATTAAGCTTATTTAGGAAAAAAAAAAAATGATTTCGCAGAAGCAAGCACATTAACATCAAGCAAACCTATGGATGTGCTCAAAGTAGATGAAGAGATAAAACCCTTCCTACAGGCTTGTATCAAACTATTGCGTAATAAGAAGGCAGTCGAGAACCTCCAAGAATTGATAGGTTACTACACAGAAAAATAACAGCCCCGGATGGAGTAGAAGGTTGTTAATAACTTTATAAAATAATTAAAGAAGAACTGGATTGGAGATGCACCTGACTCCTCAAATTGGTACATATGAGATGAATCAGGTCATTTTGGATCTAGGATCTGATGTGAATGTCTTACCAAAGTAGACTTGGTAGATAATGAGAGAACCTAAGTTGGAATGGTCCACAATCTAGATGCATATGGAAAATCAACAAAATATTATTCCCTTAAGAGGGATCTCGCAGGTTGTAGTAGATATTGAAGGAGTAAAGGTGTTCACAGACTTTGAATTTATATAGATTTTGGATCATATTGATCCCTATCCTACGATGTTGGGTTTATATTGGGCTATTGACATGGATGGAATCATCAATCTTAAGCGCAAAAGTATGGTATTTGAGAAAAATGGGACCAGAGTTGTGGTTCCCCTAGATCCTGCAGAAGGAGAAAGATATATAGAGCTGGTGTGTGCAGACGACGATGTCAATCATATCTATAAGTTGATTATGCAAGATGATGATTGGATCAAATCCAATAGCCAATGGAAGAATCAACTGGGAGAAGAATATTTCCTTCTTTTCAGATTCAGATGAAGAACTAGAGAACTGGTATAACCAATTACATGAAGTATCTGCAATGTGTTGCAATCGGGTGACCAAATACCAGAATGGAAGAGACTTATTCTAGAAAAGGTGATCCGCACAAAAATTTCACTAATTGGAATGAAGCGTGGGGCACAGAGATGAGGCCATAATGGGTGCATATATTCATCCACACTTTGGGGAAGGTCCTTATGTATTGGTACCTGGAAACCGAACTGCGACAAAGAACCAATGAATGGATTGCGTTGACAAAATTTTTTATCTTGACCTTTAGTTTTGAAATTGGTTTCGACTACTTGGGTAAAGCACTACAGAATATTAAAGAGGTCATATTTGACACAACAAAACCAAAGGTGGAGCATGCCTTGCCAGCATGTGATGCGTAGATGACAGACATTGTCAATTGTTGAAATTTGTAAGTTGAAGATAATGAGGAAGATCTAAGGAACATTATGATCCATGAATCTGAAACAATGTGTAGTTTCTGGGCCTACGATTGAGTAACTAGATGTAACTAAGCCTCTCAATATCCGACAAGTTAATACTGGCTATGAGGAACAAACGAAATTAGTGAATATATGGGATTACTAGGATGATGATATGGTGGGAAAGGTCACCGAGCTATTGCCTAAATATCAGGAACTGTTTCCTACAAAGTTTTCTGAGCTAAAGGTTATAATAGGAGATCTCAAAGTGATGAATATTACTTTGAAAACTGATGCACGACATGTGAAGCAGTGCCCGTATAGGTTGAACCCCAAATATAAGAAGAAATTCAAATAGGAAAGGGAGAAAATGGTTGCTGCAAGAATCATAGAACCAATAGAGGAATCAGATTGGGCAAGCCCTATGGTGGTGCAGGACAAGAAAACCAAGGGAGAAATAATGATTTATGTGGATCTACACAAATTGAATGATTCTTGCGTACATGACCCGTTCCCGACCCCGTTCTATGATGATATCCTAAAAAATGTAGGGGGACGGTAAGATTATTCATTTACATATGGTTTCTTAGGATACCACCAGATCAGAATCGCGCCGGAGGATAGAATTAAGACAACCTTTGTGAAAGAATGGGGATCCTTTCTGTATACAGTCCTGCCATTTGGTTTGAAGAATGCACCATATATATTCTCGCATGTGGTAGTAGTTGCGTTCAAAGAATACATACATAAGTTATTAGAAGTATACTTTGATGATTGGACTGTCTTTGGGTTGTTGAAGAAGCACGTATCAAGTCTATGCCTAATGATGGATAATTGTTAGAAGTATCAGATCTCACTTAACCTGAAAAAGTGTATATTTTGTGTGCCATTCGAGATCTTTCTCAGTTATATTGTTTGTGAGCAAGGATTGATGGTGGACCCTGCCAATATCACTATTATAGTTAACCTAGAATTTTCTGCAAATGTCAAACAACTACGCTTAATTTTGGGGCGTACAGGGTATTACCAGAAGTTCATTCAAGGTCACACTCTGATCACTATGCCCATGGAGAAGCTGCTAAAGAAGGATGCCTCATTTTTTGGGATGAATAATGTTGAAATATTTTTGAATTGCTTAAGGAGAAATGGTCATTGTGCCCATATTGGTCTTTCCAGACTGGACGAAGGTATTTCATGTGCATGTCGATGCCTCCTGCGTTACGCTAGGAGCTATTTTAGCACAGCCAATAGCCGGGGATATTAACCACCCTATTGCATTTTCAAGTAGGAATTTATCAAGCACGTAGCATAACTATTCAATCGCAGAGAGGGAAGGATTGACCATGGTCTATGTGCGGTAGAAATTCTGCCACTACTTGTTGGGGGGCCATTTTAAGATGTTTAGTGACCACTCTGCTCTAAAGTACCTGGTCAATAAGCTTGTGCTAGGGGTGGGGAGGATATGCATATGGTTGTGGCCATTTTAGGAGTATGATTTTGAAGTAATTGTGAAACCAAGAAGACTGAATGCTAGGCCATATCATCCTTTGCACATTGAAAATGGAGAAGAGCCAACTAGCTTGGAAGATGGGTTACCAGATCCGTAACTATTTTATATAAAGGTAGTTGATGATCATTTTTATGATATTATTCATTTTTTGACAACTGGAAGTGCACCCACGGAGCATACGCTGCAATAGAAGAAAAAATTGGTCTCGCGTATAATTGACTTTCCTCTAATTACTAGTTAGTTGTACAAAATGGGTGCAAATGAAGTCCTGTGGAGGTATGTGTTGGAATTTGAAATATGGAACATGTTAGCTGAGGCTCATGGAGGGGTTGTCATAGGTCACTATGCAGGGAAAGCCATTGGGAAAAATATTTTACGAGCTAGTTTATGGTGGCCCATGGTGCAGAGTGACGCACATGCGTATTGTCGTGCTTGTGATGTATGTCAAAGGACAGGGAAATCATTGCGTAGAGATGAGATGCCGTTACAACCACAAATGGAATTGCAAGCTTTTGAAAAATGGGCCATTGATTTTTTTGGGCCTATTGACCCTCTGGGAAAGAAGGCAAGTGTGCATTACATAATCACTCCAATAGACTATGTAACTAGATGGGTTGAAGCTAAGCCTGTTAAGGATTGTAGTGGAGACACAACTGCACACTTCATTTTTGAGAACATATTGACTCGGTTTGGGTGCTCTAATATTTTGATGATCGATCGAGGTACACACTTTGTCAATGAAACTATTGAAGCTCTAATAGAATTATTCTAGATTCATCATCAGAAGAGTACTCCATATCACCCACAGGCGAATGGTGTGGTGGAAGCTTTTAATACAATATTGGAGATTGCACTCACTAAGATATGCAATGATAATTGCAATGATTGGGATCTGTGTATACCTGTTGTTCTTTGGCCATATAGAACCACATGCAAGAAGATGACAGGAAAGACACCATTTAGAATGGCATATGGGCAGTAAGTTGTTATGCCAATGGAGTAAATTGTTCCAAGCTTGTGCATTGCAGCGTTCACTAATATGGAACAACAGGATATTATGGAAGAACGATTGTGGCAGTTGGTCAGGCTGGAAGAGGATTGATTCATTACAGGTTTTCGTCTGCAGGTGCAAAAGGCGCGAGAAAAGGCTTGGCATGACACACACATTAGACAAAAGGTATTTAAGGAAGAGGATTTGGTTTTTTTATATGACAGCAAGCTCGCACGTCACCCAGGGAAGTTCAAAATGCATTGGCTCAGACCATATGTTGTCAAATATATTACAAACAGAGGTGCGGTACGTCTGGCCACATTATGCAGAGAAAAGCTTCCTGGGTATGTCAATGGAAGTCGATTGAAACCATACAGGGATGAACCTCTCCCTGCGTGCACCAAATGAATATATGGCTGGAAATATGGATTTTCACATCAAGGATGGTGAATGCACATATAAGTGCGACGAGCGTGCAGTAGCTGCACGGAGGTTGACTAGGTCACAAAGGTTCTAGAATATAGCCGTTGGAACAATAATTCTGGACAAGACAACATTCTTACCATTTGGAGGAGTTCCTAAATTGAATTTAATGAGGATATTATACCATATTTGGAGCCATTTTAGCATTTATAGGGCTACATTAATGCACATAAGACCGTTTAAGGTGCGCCTATTCTATAAATATGACCGAAGGGGTCACATTAGTTCCCTATTTTTTATGTGTTATTTTTGCGAGTTGTGCTCTCTGCTCTCCCAAGATTGTTCGAAGATTATGTCTAGCCTTGATCCACTCTTTAAGGAGGAGTTGCACCACCAAGGTTTGATTCCACTATGCATGACTGCCACCAAGCCTACCCCTTCTGCGACACCAGCTGGAGAGACCCCTGTGCAGGCTGTTGAGACCACTGTGCTGGCCCAAGCTAAGAAGGGGAAATCCTCGAGATCCAAAATGTCACCCCGTCAGAAGACCCCAAAGCCGTTCTCAACTGCTACAGAGTGCCAGAAGAAGCCTTTGGCGGAATTGTCAGAGACTATCATGGAGCAGGACATTGTGGAAGTCATTGACCCCATCTCATGGTTGCCTACATATGTATGTTACATAGTATTTTGTCATCGTCCCTGCAATTCCCATCCTGAACATTGAAGGGCCATCTCAGTGACCCCTGTGTACTATCATACATTGCCATAAATGTCATTGCATCCCTTGGCCTACCAAGAATATAATCTCTATTGATCATTCCTCAAGCAGACCTTCAAAAGCATGTGATTTTGGGTCGGCGTTGGTAGGAAGTTATAGCCTCGCGCCCATGGAGAAATTAACACTGGGCCCCATGCCCTTTGGCGCTGTGTCAGAAGGGCACCCGCACCATGCTTAACAACTTCGTGAGCAAAGTCATCATGGTTTTTTCGACTGAATAACATCAAGTTTCTCCCTTTGGACTATTTGTTCCTACAATTTTGCAACTCCCCAAAGGGATAGACCTCTCCTCCACCTTATGTGGGATCCAAAACCACCTCCTCCTCTCCTATAAATTATTCCCCCTCACATTGATTCAAACAACTGAATAGTCATTAGTATAGCTGGTGTTTTGAAGAAGAAAATAAGATTCCATTGTTGAGAAAGATTTTAAGCCCATTGCCTCATTGAGTCGAATGCTAAACGAATGCTTGAGACATGCCTGACTGAACCCGTCGAAGGAGATCTGCAACGTCAAAGCATAAGGTTGTAAACTTATTTTTCATTTATCATAATACATGGTTGGTTTCTTGTTCCAAATTTGTTTCCATTTATATGAAAAGTGTTTAGCTCTCCTTGACTAGTTGAATAGCTATAGATGAATGTATATTATTGTATGATTTCATTATTTGTTTGATCTTTGTGCAGATGCATGAACATCGTCACCAACACAAAGCTCAAGGCGTGAAGACAAAGATCGAAGGATCACTGCTGTGTGCCACAAAAGCAGCATCAGACCAAGGTAGGCTATATGCTCTGGTCCATATTTCATTTATAAGATAGGAATTCAAGAGTCTGGCGTGTTCCCTTGTTGCTAGACCCACCCTAGGCCTAGAGGGATCGCCTCTGTCCACAGAGGGGATTTTCTTGCTCAACAAGTTGGCGACCATACTAGGGGTTAGTGTGTCTATCGTCTCTCATTGTTCGTCTTGGAGTTTTTCTTGTCTATCTGACTTTGTTCGTATTTCCATTTCTCTACTTTATTTTTCTTGTTTGACTTTTTTAAGCCACTTCGCCTATTCTCAAAATGATAAGCCTGGTCCTTTCTCAACTGCCTTTTCTTCTTTCTTGGGTCTCCCTACTCGATGTTGTTGTTTTCATTATAGTCACGTTGATTGGCACGGGTTGCCTATGTTATGAGTGTGATTTCCCTTGTTCAGTGTAGATTACAACTGAACAGTCGCACTAAATCCTATAGGTTTGGGTTTAGGCTTCTTTCCTAAGTTTTCCAGTGCATCTTACCCTCTGGGTTGTTCTTTCCTCTCTAGATTATATCACTTGGATTTTTTTTTACTTCCCTCTCTCATTATTTTCGGTTGATTATCCCTAATATAATTAGAGTGGCTTTGTCATCCTAGGTTTTCTAGGTGTCTTTGATTGTTGGTTCAGCCACATGTTCACTGAGCTTCCGAGCTGTGTATGAGTTAGTTTAGTCTTTCAATTTTTCAGCCTGTTGATTGATTTCTTGGTCTTTTCTTTCAATTATACGTGTCGTGGGTTCGTCAAATTGTCATCCTGCTATCTGTTTGACCCTCCCTCTGTCACCCTGAGCATAGATCACATTTCTCATTGAGTCGATTTGAAAGTCCTTTCTTTACATGAAGGAATGTCTGTCTAGTTTTGAGTGTGTTCTACATTCATTCTTGGATTGGTCTCTTGGTGTTTTGATCATTTCATTCAAGTTTCTCAAATTTATTATTTGTTTTTTCCTTCTAGTGTAACATTGCATTATTACGTCTCATTCATATAACAAATTTTACATTCTTTCTCTCTATTTGAAAATGAAAAGTACTCTGTTGCATTAGTGGCTTTCTCATTTAAAAAGTGAACAACAAGAGATAAATTCTTTCATTTTCTTCCTTGGTTGTGTTAGTAGCATTAGGAAAATATATTTTTACATGTGATTGATTCCTACTTCATTGTGAACCTCTATCCTTCTCTTAGCTAGTTGTTCATCGAATCAGAATGATATTCTTGCCCATATAGTTATGCATTAGGGATTTGAGATTACATTCGGTAAGGCCTTGAAACTGAAACATAATTTCAAGATAAACTTTAAATGAACTCAATCAACCTAAGGAAGCATTGAAACTTAACGATCATATTTAGAGGTTTAGGCTAGTGACATGTTCCAGCGTCATTAAACCTAGTAGTCGTCGTTTTCCATCTGACATTAGACAACACTAGCATGGACTTGTGCTCATCGTATCGTCGATTATATTAAGGGAGACCCTCATAGGTTGAAATCCTTTATCCATAGGAAGCCAAGCCTACCGCCCTGTAACTATGATACACTGAACATAGCATTTGGGGAAACTGCCTGCACGTACATTAAGTCCTTGGTCATTTCTCTTTCATTTGATCACCAAGGTGTATATTCCAGTTCATGGGAGATTGGTACACCCTCTTATTTAGAGTTCTTGAATAGTCATTTTTTATCTTTTTGTGATGTTGTCACGCCGTTATTTGTAAGATTGGCAAGAAAAAACGATAGAGGACAACATCAAACCACTTTGGAGTCCACGGCCTAGCCTTACTAGACTCGGAGAGGGCTATCTTTGTTTTTATGATTTAAATTGATGATTATAAGTGTTGATATTAGACTAGTTACAGTGATGGGGGTTATTTTTTTTATTGATGGTGTGGTTGTATAGATAGGGCTGCAGGGACTAATCCATTCGGCTATGGAGTCAAAAGGCTAGAATGGCACATCAACATTCAAGAGCATCACAAGGAAAACTAACTTTTCTAAATGGATCTTAAGAGCTGTATGAATTATGAGGTGAAAGAAAGAGTGAGGTTTAGTAGTGACTAAAGAGAAGTTAGGAATTATTCAATCAGACTTCAGCATAAAGCATTCAGATTGTAAATGCAGACAGAATTAAGGTGCTCCGACAACAAATCTTAATCTAAAATTTATAATTTACAATTAGATGAACAAATGCACAACAGAAACATTTAAATAGAGAAGTAGCACATCACCATTTGTTGGCTTGAGGTGTCCTGACCCAGGTTTGGTGTGCAAGGTTTGCCAAAAAACCCCTATACTATTGGCCCTTTCGACAATGATCTTCTTGCGCAGGTCAAAGTCTTACCCGAAGTAGTATGGGTGGGTGCTGGAACCAGGTTTCCGCACCCTGAGAAAGGATGGGTAAGGCAAGTAGAGCTGTGTTTCGATCTGTAATTCTTAGATTACCATGTTTTGCGCAGAGTTAATTACGTTTCTATTTGCATCCACGTGCACTAGATCTAGAGTTATATGCTTTTCATAACATCAACACAGTATTATATAAATAGAGCGGGACAAATCTAGATCCAAGCATTTGGTACACAGATCTTCACAGCTAAGAGACATAAAATATACAACACAAAAATTATCAGCAATTCATACAACAGTACTCACAGATTCAGATCTCTAATAATCCTTCGCATTTATTCATTCATCAATCTTTCCTTATAATCCCCTTCCCAACCTGCGCACACAGCTGGACTAGGATCTCCGCGCACACAGCCAGCAGGAATCTATTCCCCAAAACCCAAATAGATAGATTAAACAATAGATCACATCAATAGATCGTCATTTCCTATCCTTTACAATACAAAATACATCTCTATTTATAAAAATCTAGCTTCGACTTTCCTATGGTCCGCAACCCATGGTTTTCGAACCCCTAATTTACCCTTTGACCCATTACAATGCGTTCGGGGCTTTGACCCACACCAAAACCCCTGCACTAGACTAAATATAATAAAAAATAATCAAAATGGACCAGTTTCGCAGCTTGTTAGGAGACCCCATTCCAACAGTCCCGCAACACAATCTTGTGACTCGCCCCAAGTCACTCCAGTGGTGCGGCTTTTATGCGCACACGCAAAGTATCCATAGTGCTAACAAGCGGCGGGAGTACTTCCTGACTTTGGGCTGTAGCTTGTTCCACAATCTTGACCATGGTTAGGGAGGCAGGCCCATCTGTAGCCACAGTAACCCGTTCTAACAGCCGGTGGAGGCGTGCGATGGCGGACTAAGCATCGTGTGCGAGCTAGAGTGCAGTGTCAGACCATGGTTTCAACCATTTCCAAACAACCTACTTGGAGTGGCGAAGGTTATCAATCCTGTCCATGGCGGCTAGGTGCTTCGCGGAGATGGGGGAAGGTGTGGAGGCTCAGACTTGATCTAGAATAGCTTCTACCTGCTGTAATTCCTGCTGGACATGCTGAAGCGTGGAATGGTGTTGCACTGTCGTTCATAGCTACATAACTACTTCGACCAATTGGGCTCCTTGTGTCAGCTGCTCCTGAATAATATGTGTTGCATCAGTGACCACGGCAATCCGCTGGGCTCGTACTTCTGGAGGTATGTCATACTGTTGTTGCCTGTCCCGATCATGGTGGCAACCTCTCACAACACTGTAGAGGATAGTCCTTGTAGCTCTATACTAGATAGCTGCGCTAATTCTAGTTGGACTTCCCCAGTAGTTGGGTTGAGAGTGCGAACTATGGAAACGTGAGGGAGTGAACATACATTGCTTCTAGTGGGCGGCACTCAGGAGCTGCGGAGAAGTCACAGCATGTCCCTGTATCTCAGTGTTCCTTCTGTGTGTGTTTCGCAGACAATCCTCTCTGTCGGAAGCCCATGCTCATTCCTATAACTCCACTCAGCATTCCTAGGTCCTCTCAACATTTCCTTCGGTGGGTTAGGTGTTGGGTGTGGAGCCTGATTTTCATCCTAATTCAGAGATCCTTTTTTTAGCTGGATGTATACCCTACGAAAATTGTACACCCTTGTAGCGGGGGTGCGTTGGGACTCCGCAGGGTCCAGGGAGATTATCCCCCCAGCTGGGGGGTCTGGGGGCCAGCGGTCCCCCAGCGGGGATTTCGGGGGCAGCGCTTCCAAAGCTAAAATTAGATGTAAATTTTCCTTGTAAAATTATAGTAATTTCTAGTCAATCTGGGCCATTCATTAGGCGGATGATCTGACGGTAGAAGTTATGTTTAGTTTAGGGTTTTTTGCCTTAGAAGGCAACCGCTCTCTTTGTATGAGGGTATTGTATTGCAGCTGTGTATTATATGTGTATTCTCTGAGTGAGAAATAGATAGGGAGACTATGAGAGATAACAGAGGATATTACAGTGGATCTGCTGTAGGTTTTGTCTCTTCATTTTGCTAGATAATAGAAAGGAAGGACTGGTTGTTCGGGGTGGACGTAGCCCAAACTGGGTGAACCACGTATATTTTTGTCTCTCTGGTTTTATGTGTTTTGTGTGCTTGTATTTTCTGCATATTTTATGTGTTGCATTGCTCCATAATATATAGTTTTCTAACATTAGGGTCCATATTTTTAACAGAGAGACGAGCGTCACAAATAATATGGATGAACACAAAAAAAATATAATGCAAATAGCTAGAGCCTATTGAAGGGTGAATAAATATCTTGGCACAAAGTTTTCCAGCCATCCACGCCCCATCCAGAGCTATTTAATGGTGAGGTACCTCGTTCGTGGCATGTACCCTCGATCCTTCGGACCGTTCTTACCATAAATGGTTGCATTGATGATCTAACGCCTATTTTTCGTACTTGCAAGGGTATTTTCTTATTAAATTGGGATTTACTGATGGTCATCCTTCATGCCCAAGGTCTTTTCCATGGAATTTCAGACCATGGATGACACTTGTATGTCATTCGCGTACCTTGAATGAGGGTCGACGCGAGGTGTATCTGCAAGTCAGTATTTTCGAGCCCTTTTCTTCGCTCATGGGCGGGACGTCCCTGTGTGAGAAGGCTGCAACACACTTCCTTATGCCATTTATTACTTGAGACATTCGCACATTCTTCTGGATATACATGGTTTCAGAAAGGTCCGTAATCCCATGCATTCTTAGGTCAGTGGTACCCTGACAAGTCTATTCGGGCAAGGTCCGATCGCACCCTTGACTGTTGCACGTCAGCAGGTATCCACGTAGGTCGACTGACCTTGAAGCCCATCTATCCACTGGGGTCCCTATGCGCAGGATCACTCTACTCCAATACTTCCCCTGAGTAAAGAATATCGATCCTTGCATAGGTGCTTCACATAGTGTTAGTGGTAGTTCTTCTGGCCTGCGTTCCACGGAAATATTAGGTTCATCAGGCTGCTGATTATCACCTGCATCCTCCTGGTATGGAAAGGTTCTTTCTGTGGTAGAGATGCGACATAAATTCCTGATGGTTTGAAGGCTTTGAAGCGCCGAGACCGCATGCAACCGTCCTTGCCAATTTTCCTGCTCCTCATCAGAGTCAGAAAAACATTCACTGTCCTTTTCCCAGCAGAGCATTCCTTCCTCCGTGGGGTTAACCTGATCTTCATCCTGCATAGTTAATTTGTAAATGTGATATAATTACTCCTTCTCATAGGCTGGTTCTATGTACAGCACACCTTCGGCTGGATCTAGTGGTACTATGACATGTGTACCTTTGTTTTCGAACGACATGCTGCGTTTCTTGAGATTGATGACACCCCCCATGTCTATTGTTTAGTCTAGCCCAAGGAGCGCAGGGTAGGGATTTGTGTCTTCAACTATTTCTATTACTCCAAAATCAACTAGGACCCTTACCCCTACAATGTCAACCATGACTTTCGGTAACCTACACAGAGGGATGATTTTCTGTTGCTTTTCCATTCGTAGTTGGATAGTGGACCATTCCAATTTAGGCTCTCCCATTCATTGCCATGTCTTATTTTGTAAGACGTTCGCATCCGATCCAAGATCTAAGATAACTTGATCCATCTCATAGTCACTGATCTGTGCAGTTAATCACATCTCTCTTCCAGTGCGTTTCTTATAGTTGTATAGTTTGTATACATCCTTGGTCTCAGGGATCAAACTAGGCCGAGTTGCGCAGGTATTCGGTAATTCTAGGAGATTTCCTACGTCCTGCAGATTCCTTAGCAACTTTAGACATGCCTTCAAAATGGGCTCAACTCCTTCTTATAATTGAGGCTGCACGGGGGTTGCCAATGGTGATTGTTCTTTAAAAGATACTCCTTCCCGAGAGGCAAGCCCTTCCTCAGCTCCCTGGGTGACCAGCCCACTACGTGTCATGACTTTTACACTTGGATCCGCCCTCCTTATCTCAGTTTTAACTCTCTGTACATTCTGCATAGGGGTGGGCTGCTTTTCCTACATCTTGGCTATTAATATTCGGCAGTCTTCTACCTCATGGTCCAGCTATCTACAATATTTGCATGATGGCCTGGTGGAATTAGGGCATTCTCTGGAAAAGTGCCATAATTCTCCACAGATATAACAAATTAGTTGTCCACGTCCACGGCCTGCGCTTCCTCCTTGACCTCCTCTGCCTCGGGCTGGTGATCCTCCAAAGTGCGCAGCAAGTCTTGGCGACACAGGGTCCAATTGTACCCTATATAAGTTCCCACGATCCATCATTAAGTCATACGTGTGACAGTTCTACTCATCATTTCCCACTGATCGGCAGAATCAGCACCATTTTTGCTTTAGTTCTGGGACATACGCACTTAGCCGAGGGCAATGGCTCATATCATGTAGTCCTACTACCCAACAATCATCACACCATAGTGTAGGTCCGCTTGAACCTGGTCATATCAGGGCAGGTTCCCTACCTACCCCTGGGCGTATCGAACTAGGTCCTCTTGCTTGCATGTAATCGGTTAGCAGAGGGCACTGATCCTTTATATGGCCAGACACCCAGCATCGTATGCACCAGAGATCAGTGTAGATGTCCTTTCCTCACTCTTTTCATAGGTTCTGTATCTCCATATGCATAGCCCCAATTTGTTCCTGGATTTGTTGTACCCCTACTCATATATCTTCCCGAGGGGCAACTTCCAGCTTCATAACGACTTCCACATATTTCTCCTGCGATTCAAAGGTCTGATGACTCATCGGTGTGCATAGGTGAGGTAACAACATAGAAATGGACCACTCCGTATGTTGTCTATCATCATATTCAAACCCTCCTTTCCTGATCGCCTTTTTAAATCGCTAATTAGCCTCCCATACTAACTCAGACAAACCTTGTTTGAAGTCCTTTACCTCCGTTACTAGCTGGGAGTAAGATTTTGGCTGTCAGAATTGTTGTTTCAGAGCATATTTTATATCTTGAATGGAATCGTTCCCGTTTTGGGAAATGTATCGCACATACCAATACAGGGATCTGTCTTTGAATGCTAAAGACAAATGCACCCTCTTTATCGTGTCACTCGCCACGTTCTGCGCAGTCCAGACAGAGTCTGCCACAAACCAAAACCGGTCCATATCCTCATCTCCTACCCCCTTCAAGGTAGGTAGTTTCAGATGCGCAGCCATCTCGTCGTCCAGGAGAGGTGGTGGTATGAGTGAATTCTTACCTTTGTGTGGCCTAGGCGGTGGTGTAGCTGGGGGATCTTGCGCAACTGGATCTTGCAACAGATTATAGTTGGATCTTCCTCCGTCAAGGTTGGTTCGATAGTACTTACCACTTCATGTCGCGCTTCCATCTAGATCTAAGATCATTCAGTCAGTATGACTACAAAGAATGCTCTTTTCACATAGTAATTTCTTAATCAGCAATGGTAACGTCCTCAGAAATTTTCCCCGGAATCCTTTAAAGAATCGGCGTTCGGACTTAGCGTATGATACAAATTGATCAATGGAAAATTCCATCACAAATCCTCCCATCACACTATCCACCCAGTGATCCACCATGTGCGTGATAGTATTATCAGTTTTCTCAAGCTATTCGAGAACCTCTGGGGTCCACAGAGTGACCCGCTCGTCCTTCCAACACTTCTGGAATTCCACCAGTCTCGCCAGCCACTCCTAGATTTCAATCGCAAAAGTCACAAAGAATATTTCATAGCTTTAAGTAAGGACGTAACTATTTTTCCACCTTTCCGCCATTAACTACTCACTGCAATTTTATTTTACTGCGAACTCCTGGATTTGTATTTCAAACCAGTCCTCGATCTCTTTTCTTTCAGGCTTCCAGTATTCTCTTATCGTTACCCGATTCCTCTCTCAGACTTCTTTCGGTCCTGGCAATGGAACCATTTTTTGGCTTGAGGGGTCCTGACCTAGGTTCGATGTGCAAGGTTTGCCAACAAACCCCTATACTACTGGCCCTTTCGGCAGTGACCTACTTGCACAGGTCAAAGTCTCACCCTAAGTAGTATGGGTGGGTGCTAGAATCAGGTTTCCGCACCCTGAGAAAGGATGGGTAAGGAAAGCAGAGCTGCGTTTCAATCTGTAATTCCCAGATTACCTTGTTCTAAGCAGAGTTAATTACGTTTCTATTTTCATCCACGTGCACTAGATCTAGAGTTATATGATTTTCATAACATCAACACAATATTATATAAACAGAGTGGTACAGATCTAGATCCAAGCATTCGGTACACATATCTTTGCAACTAAGAGACAGAAAATATACAACACAACAATTATCGGAAATTCATACAACAGTACTCATAGATTCAGATCTCTAACAATCCTTCGCATTTATTCATTCATCAATATTTCCTTATAATCCCCTTCCCAACCTATGCACACAGCAGCAGGGTCCACACATAGCTGGACTACGATCTCCGTGCGCACAGCCAGCAGGAGTTCGTTCCCCAAAACCAAAACAGATAGCTTAAACAACAGATCGCATCAATAGCTCGTCATTTCCTATCCTTTACAATACAAAATACATCTCTATTTATAACAATATAGCTTTGACTTTCCTATGGTTTGCAACCCATGGTTTTTAGACCCCTAGTTTACCCTTTGACCCATTAAAATGCGTTCGAGGCTTTGGCCCACCCCAAAACCCCTACGCTAGACTAAATATAATAAAAAATAATCAAAATGGACTAGTTTCGCAGCTTGTTAGGAGACCCTGTTCCAACACCATTTCGACACAACTCAAGAATCATGTAAACAGTCTTTGATTACTGATGTCCAGCTCCAAAATTAAAGTGCTCCAATATAGTAGTTCTTACAATTAAAGGGCTAGAAATATCCAACCTCTAATAATGAAAATTCTAGCAGTATTTAACTAAAACTAAGTCGTTTTCCCTTCCTTACTTGGCAACCTTTCATTGATTACAATTTAGCAGAAAATGGACAAGTGTGGCCATGCAAGGACTGATCAGACATCTCTGAAAACAACACCACCTCTGGAATTAATTTTGGGCAACTCTTCGTAGATCCAAATGCTTCAATGGCTCCCCAGAAGATCAAACCGTAAGCTTTGGAGGTGGTTGTAAAGGTTTAAAAGAGGAAACCATTGGAGGATTTGACATCTAGCTCTATTTCACAGAAAACAGGTGTTGGATAATCAGAACTGTGCAGTGCTGGCCACTTTTCATTATTGCAGGTGATTATGCTGATGTGTTCTATGTGTACTCTTTTTTCCCGATTCGATCCCTCGTGTTTGCCCACCTAGTCGGGGCTTGTCTCCCCTGTGAACACCTTTTTCCCATTATAACACAACCATCATGTAATAATGCCTTGCCTGACTCGACCTTGGTGTATTTTTTCTACTTGATCCTTTCACCATGTTTTAACATTTTTTCTAAGCAAAACATCGAAAAAACTTGACATACCAGACCTAAAAACCTTTAAATTTTACTCCTGAACTTTATCGCATTCGTGGCAGCATCGCATTTCGCATATTTTGAGTTTAAGCTATAAGAAATTGTTTCGGCGATGTGATGTGAAGTATGGAGTCGACGTGGAAGGTCAGGTGGGACTGGACCGCAGCCCACAGATCACAAGTTTTAACATTTAGTAGCAAAGGTAAACTCTGAGGGATGCAAAGTGCGAAGTGCGAGGAGGGTGGAGTGACGTGGAGGAAGGTGGGACCTGACCACAACCCATAGATCACAATTATTAACATTTAACAGCAAAGGTAAACTTTAACATATGTGAATTGAGATGTGAATCGATTGGAGGATGATGTGGCAAGATGGGTCCCACAATGTTGACGAAGTTATAAAGCAACGAATGTTTCAGCAGTAAGGTACGTTTATGATGTTTTATATGATATGTCATTGCATTTCAACATATTTCAAATGGTTGCAGAGTGGGGGGCGAAGCTATTGTGGTGGCATCTGACCACATCGCAAGTTAAAAGAAATACCTTGCGGTGTTTTAATGGTAACTGGTAATATTTTCGAAGTGCGATGGATGGTAGGGGTAAAGGGTGATGTGTTAAGGGGACTGGCCAACTATAATCACAATCGGGGAGATGGGAAGTGGAGTTAAAACAATGGTACATCGGTGAAATAAAATGTAAAGTAGCAATATAAAGCGGAAAAGGAAGAAAAGGTAAGGTCTAATGTTTTTAATGTAAAATAAGAATAAAAAGGATCGTAATGTAGGTGAATGGGTCCCACTTTGTCGCATATCACCTTTGGAATGTTATATTATGAACTTAAAACCCAAAGTTGGTTTTCGGAGGGGTCCTAAGGTGATAAGCAGTAATAGAGAAGGGGGTGCGAAATTGCGTAAGGGCGACACGTAGCGGGGATGGTGGTAAGGGATACCGCCCGTTTCGAACCCCCCCCCCCCCCCATGGTTAAATTTTGGACGATGTGGGGAGTGCAAAATGAAACAAGGACCGTTAGATGATGAGGGGGTGAGAGGATATGGTGGAAAGGTGGAGGGCGATGAAGCGATCGGTTTCATTTCTTGTTATTTGTAGGAGACTCGTTCATGACTTGACCCTCTTAGGGTGCATGACTCGACCCAAACACGTTCAATGATCTACCTTCGCTTGTTTTTTCTGCCTTAACTGCCTTCACTTCTGCCTTTTTCTTTTCTAATTATCTAACATTGCTCCTTGCCTCTCTATTGCTTTCTTTGATTCTTGCTTTGGAAAGATTTTGAATATTGACATTTATGTAAGATGTGAAATTTTTTTAAAGAGGAAGTACACAATCACCTTTTGATACTATAAATTACAGGGTTCTAATAGTGGCTCCAGCTGGGGATGGCATCTCCTTCAGGAGGTGTCAAGAACACTGCAAACTAGTGGCCTGATCCATTGGGTGATCCCACAACTTGTATCCTTATCTTCCAGGCAACTTAGTGACTGGAAACTAGCTTATTTTTCCTCCTAAATTTGAATGCTAGAAGTAGACCAGATGCTTAGCCAGCTAGATTTTTAGCATACTGAGATCTGAACGGAAACTACAATTGCACTTATCCACTGCAAGCCATCAAGCTGAACATACTACTGCACCTTGAAAACTTGAATGGTGAGACTAGAATTGTGCTAAAACTAGAGTTTGAAACCAACTGATCTAAAAATGAAAATCAATATATTCCTAAGATTTGAAGGATGCTCAGAGTGCTGAGCTTATTTTCACACCTATCTACCCTAACCTAACTTGGAGATGATATATACACTAAGTGAACTCCTTTCTCCAATGCAACCAAAAGAGTAAATGACTACATGATTGATCTTTGTTCACCTTTTTGAGTAGGCTAAAAAAATAAAAGGGCCACTCCCACCTTACTTGCCTTTGAACAACAGTGCTCAAACTTTTTTTTAAACTCTGCAGCAAACTATTCCTAGCATAACATACTCCTTTTTTAGATGATTCTAAGAAACCAGCAAAAGGATCTTGGAACAATACCTGGCCCTGAGGATTTAAATAACAGACTTCTTCTAGGGCTTCTCATTGTTCCACTTTGTCATGCTCAGGATCCTTTTGAAAGAGAATATATAAATATTCTTCATGGTCATCTGACATGACATCCTCATTATATACCATTATGTTGTCCTCAAGCAAACTTGATATGTCTTGACTGAGTTGGTTGAATTCTGTTGGAAGGCCATCATTCTGATGAATAGGAGAACTTTCTAGAAATAGGTCTTCTTAAGAAGGTATAACAGCATCAATATCAATCTATTCTTTTTTTTTCTTTATGAGGAAATTCTTCAATACATAAATCAACAGTAGAACAAATATACATAATCTCTTCATTACATAAAAATTGTAATATTCCCAAATGGGGAATGTAGCAATACAATGAAGAATGATATAAAAATAATGCAATTCATCATAGAAACAGTAGGAGGCCAATATGGAGACCTTTCATTTGTTATTACAACAGCAAAATATGTTTAAGAAGTGACCCATAAGATGCATAACAAGAAAAGGAAGCCTCCAATGAAAGAAAACCTTCAAAATGAGGTGCTGCAACCATAGATTAGAACTGAAAAAGCCTTACAGCATTATTTTATTGGGTCTGCAAAAGTTGTATATTACACATCAGATCTAGAGCAATTAAGTGTATAAAAAGTTAGATATATAGCAGATCCATGCACTTTACAAGCTCCTCTAATGAACCCCCTTGGGGTTTTCAGCAATACACCAAGTACAAGATGTAGATCTGAGATCTAAGACTGCAGATATGGAAATATTCAGATCTGGAAAGTGGATTTAATCTAATATAAACAATAAAATTATCACCTCCAACATATATCCAAAGTAAAGGGCATATCCCCAACACTAGGAAAATCACTCTCCAAATGATGTGCTGAAACACCCTACAACTGCACCTATAGAAATAACACAGATCTAAATCTATATTTCACTGTAGGGATCAAAATGAGGTTGGCCTCATTCCAAGATCTAAAAATGATGCTCAGAGTCTTCAATATAGTCCTCGCAATGAAGTAGAAACCTTGTCCACTAAAAAGAAGCACTGAAATGGACTAGATATGAAATATCTAATCTCCACTTGTTGCAGCTTGCAAAAACAACAAAACCCTCAATATGATCTGCGTTGTAGTTGAAATAAGAAGCTTGGACCTAATCCAGATAGTGGAAAATGCAATACAAACTCTCCCCCTAAGAGCTACTCAATGGCAAGAGGTGGGATTCCTGATCAGGAACACCCAATGCTAAACCGCATTCAATCTTAGCTAAACAGCAAGAGAAAGATATATGTCTAAACAGACAATAAATTTAGAAATATAATAATCATCAACAACTTCTAATGTTTCCATCCTCTTCATTTTATAAGTTAAGATCTTTCAAACCCTAAACCACTTCCAATGAGATCACTCCTTTCACACATAGCATCTCCATCTAAAACTATGTTGTGCCTCCTTGATGGCCACTCCTCCATGTCAGCGCTGTAGATTTGGTCAAGGTTGACCCAGTCAACATGTTTTAGCTCCTTTCCACACCTTATGGTGCTTTATTAAACTTAAAATATGACCCACTTTCACATGAGAAGTGGTTTTATTCACAACAAAGAGTTTTATGGGTCCCCCTACCCACATATTCACTTATCTAAGTGACAAAACAAAATTTTAATATTCCCATTATTTGTAGGCTAATTTAGGAATATTACAGTCCTCCCCTCCAAAATGTTGCTTGTCCTCAAGCAACTACAAGGACATTTCAAAATCTCCAATGGATATGTCTCCTCCCAAGAATACAAGTTTGCCTTTGGTGAATAAACCAAATAGCTTTCATCATGAAGAAGTGGGAGATATATGGAAAGAGTTATATGATGTCCATTGGCCTCTTTAAGGCATGAGAGATGATAAATTTTGGGTGCTTCAACCCCAATGATAAATTATAATCTCCATGCTATCATCCAAACAAAGTGATCCATCCTTGGTAGCTCACGGAAACAGTCACCAATCCCCTGCTTATGCAATGTGTAGGGGCTGCATGGCTGAAAATGAGAGATAAATTTCTACAGTTTATGTTGTCTCTCCCTCCATTTATGATAAATTCGGAGCTACTAATCTTGAGCTGCAGTAATATAATTCTCATGAGACCAAAATATTCTTGGAATCTCATGATTCCACTCATTGGTTCTAGGAAGCCTCCTTGCCCAATCCTCCATGCATATAGTGAAAAAAGTGTCACAGCATATGGGCTCCAAAAGAAACATGGACTAAGTGTCATATGACATATTGGATGGTGACAATAGTCCTTGAAGTGAGACCAGTGTTGTTCTTCTTCTTGTTGTCTCCAAACATGATGTGATGAGTGGCCATCCAACCACTGTGTCATCCCTCCAATCATGTCCCCAAAAAAATTAAGATCAACATCATCATGTGGGATCAACCCAGTGATACATAAACAAATAAGTGCAATGATGGAGGTGCATCATAGTCCCACATGTGGAACCAACATAGTAGTATGCATCAGATAGTGATATGGTAAGTGGTTTCCCCACCACTTAATTGTTGCCCAAGTCTTCTCACCATGGCTGGAAATGTGAGATATATTTGGTTCTTTTGGAATGCACCCACAATGATATAATACCTCCCTTTGTCCTCCAAGGGAGTGGCTATGTTCAAAAATTCTTGTGGCTCAAAGTTGGCCATGAATTTTGTATGGAATAATACTGTTAGGAGCTATGGCCTGCATATACATGGTAAAAGAATACAAGTAGTAATCAAATGAATCATGAGATACAAAAGCACATTCTTCACCAGAATTTCTCCACATACAAATGGAGTGGTACATAGATCTATCTCTTCTCTTTCCAAAAGAGGAAAAAGGTGGTTGAATTATCTCTCTCATAGAGTCATGTATCTTCCCCATCTCCACATGGTTCATGCTATAGTTTTTAACCCTGTACAGAAATTATCTACAAACGAATCTTAAAACAGAAAATAAATAATAGCGAGAGCATAAAACATAAAACAGATAAACATAGATATTTTCCCCTGGATCCCAAATCGGGACAACCAACTTGATTTTTCATTATATTCCTTTTAGTGTTAGAACACATATATATACATGTCAAAGCATACATAAACCCCAATCCATTAACGCTCGATTAGAACATAGCTGTAGTTCCCTTGACTAGATCTAGAAAATACCAGGGGCCGAAATCCATCATCCCCCAAAACCATGTGCAAAATCATGCACAAAACCATGGGTGGGTCCGCCTATGAGTGGGTCCACACACCAAAAAAATTTCCCGGAGCGCTGCCCCGGACCCCGACAGGGGGGGCTATCGCCCCCCCTATGACTCCCCTGTTGCGCTTGGCATGTGGAGCTAGTCATGGAAATAATATAACACATGCATCTCTGAAAGTGTGGATATCATTCCTCTTCAAAGCCTTCCCAAATGTAGAACTCCCTGATTGTGTTGAAAGCTTTCATAGAATAAGTATGGCTGAAAAGGAATTCTTCATGTGCCCTTTGTAGCAACTTCTCCTTGAGCTTGGAAGCTCTAGATAATAATATCCTACCATGATCATAGATGACTACATCTTGGACTGAATAGCCCTCCTCTTGTAGCTAGTCATCAAGTATCATGCATGTGAAAATATCCTTTGAATAATCCACCAATAGTTGGGATTTCCAATATGGTTCTAAGCTTCCCAATAATGACAGCGTTGATGATCTATCATAAAGAATATCTATCATATGGATGCCCTTTTCCTTGACATCTCGCATGCCAAAGGTATGTGTTGGAAGGTTGCTATCCTTCCCTTGCTTCTTCTCCCACAGTGCAGAATCTAAAATGAGTGTGGGTGATAAAAATGTTGGGAGAGTGTCTCCCTCTTCCTGGAGTCTACCCAAGACTCTCAGTGTTGTATCATGGTCCCTCAATGCTCCTTCATGAGCCAAATATGTCAATGCTACCTTATGTTGAGAGAACACTTTATTCTTCTTCTAATCAAGGGGTCTCCTTGGTGGAATGCATCCATGAAAAGAGACATCAAAGTCTGAAGTAGACTGTATAGATGGGTGGACTGATTTGTCCCTCCCTTTACTACATAAATCAGTCTCCTTCTTATGAATATAAACCCCTTGAAATAAAAAAGGGTGCATGCTCCTCATCCTTGGATGTTGATCCACCTTTTCTTCTCCTCCTTGGATCAAGGTGTTACTACCCATCACTACTATCACATGATGCTCCTTGGGAACCTTTTGAAAAGATACAAAAGCTCCTTCTCTTGAAGCAATAGCTTCATGCCCATTCCCATGTGGTAATGGTCCTTCTTCTGAAGTGACATCATTTTTATTGCCTTCTTGCTCTTTCTCCTCATCAATATTTGAGAGTACCTCATCAACAATGAGAGACCCTAGATCTTGGTCTTCCCTTGAAAGAAGAATCTCGATGTCTTTCTTTTGAGAAGAAATATCTTCATACAATGGGGATCTTGCCCTTGGGAAGGTATCACACAAATTTGTATCCCCTTCAATAGAAATTTGAAGTGGAGTCAATATAAAATATATTTCAAACTCATGCAAGGGTTTTGAATGTTCATGCTTTGCTATCTCAATCAAATATGCTTCAGTTTGTTTTACATAAAATATCTTCACTAATCTCTTAGTGAATCTTGCATAAGTAGATACATATGCATTTTTTAATGAAAAGGATTCAAATAACTGCCAATCACAGGCTTTAACTTTAAGATGCAGTGCTGCTATCGTAAGGGATTCCTTTTCTTAAACTTTATGTAGATGCAAATATGAGTCTAGCTGATCTATCCAATCCTTGGATGTGCATGTGGAGGACCCATAAAAATTTAGCAGAAATAATCTACCTCTTCTGCTTCTGTGGTGATTGTTGGTTCTTCTCTCCTCCTTGAGTTGAAAAAACTCTTGGAAGTTCAAGTGCTCCATGAATCTCCAAGATTGAGATTCATACTCCTAAAGATAATCACTCAAAGTCTCCCCCTTTGGTGCATCTTCTTCCTCCATCTCTCTTGCAATAAATCTGGGCATAGTATAACGTTGTAGATCTAATTGTGTGGCTGAATGCTCACACACATAATATGAAGAACTGGGGTTTTCTTCATGTGAAAATATTCTTGAGGGATCTTCATGTCTTTCCCTCCTCATTCCCTTTATTTCTCTTTTAATCTCATGCATAGTTTGAAGAATAAGTCTTCATAACTACTTCCCTTTCATTCCTCCAGATAATGGGGTTTTACCCTTGTCTTCTTTCTCATCAGTATAATAAAATATTCTGTCTCTTTTCTTTTGATACCTCTTCTCTTTATCAGTAAGAGGCTTTCCTTCTTCAGAAGACATATTGGCTTTTAGAATGCAGAGGTTGTGCCAAGATGATGCTTTGATACCACTGTAATATTCCCAAATGGGGAATGCAGTAATACAATGAAGAATGATATAAAAATAACGCAGTTCATCATAGAAAAATCAGGAGGCCAATATGCAGACCTTTCATTTGTTATTACAACAGCAAAATATTTTTAAGAAGTGGCCCATAAGATGCATAACAAGAAAAGGAAGCCTCCAATGAAAGAAAGCCCTCAAAATGAGGTGCTGCAACCATAGATTAAGATTGAAAAAGCCTTAAAACATTATTTAATTGGGTTTGCAATAGATATAGATTACACGTCATATCTAGAGAAAGTAATTGTATAAAAAGTTAGATCTATAGAAGATCCATGCACTTTACAAGCTCCTCTAATGAACCCCCTTGGGGTTTTCAACAAAACACCAAGTACAAGTTGTAGATCTGAGATCTAAGACTACAGATCTATGGAAATATTTAGATATGGAAAGTGGATTTGATCTGATATAAAAAATAAAATGATCACCTCCAACAGATCTCCAAAGTGAAGGGAAAATCCCCAACACTAGGAAAATCACTCTCCAAATGATGTGCTAAAACACCCTGCAACCAGGCCCTCAACATGATCTGTGTTGTAGTTGAAAGAAGAAGTTTAGCCCTAATCCAGATAGTGGAAAATGCAATGCAAACTCTCCCAAGACCTAATCAATGGGAAGAGGTGGGATTCTCGATTAGGAGCACCCAATGCTAAGTAAAATTCAATCTCAAAGCAAGAGAAAGACATATGTCTAAACAGACCAGATATTCAGAAAATATGATAAAATCAACAAATTCTAATGCTGCGATCCTCTTCCTTTTATAATTTAAGAGCTTGCAAGCCCTAAACCACTTCCAATGAGATCACTTCTTTCACACAAAGCATCTCCATCTAAAATTGCGTTGTGCCTCATTGATGGCCACTCCTCTATGTTAGCACTGTAGATTTGGTCAAGGTTGACCTAGTCAACATGTTTTAGCCCCTGTCCACACCTTAGGGTGCTTTATTAAACTAAAAATATGACCCACTTTCACATGAGAAGTGGTTTTATTCACAATAAAGAGTTTTATGGGTCTCCCTACCCACTTATTCACTTATCTTAGTGACAAAACAAATTTTTAATATTCCCATTAGTTGTAGGGTAATTTAAGAATATTAAAAAAGTTTAGAGGCCGACTGCATGCTTAGAATCTGATTGATTTCTTCTTTGGTTAAAGGAGGGAGCCTTTGTTTTCTTTAGATTGAACAAAAATTGTTTTCTTTCTCTCGTGAAGGCTGATCATGAGGATGAATGCCTTCTTTAGCCTCACACAAAAGAGTAGATGAATTATCATTTGTCCCCATAGAGAGATATTGTGGATCTTTTTTCATTTCTTGATTGCTTTCAATTTCAAATAACTTCTCTTGGTTGTCATGACAGTTAACTTGAGGTTGAAATTCATGAATTGCTTCTAAGAGAAACTCAGGATGACAATTTCGTAAATATTCATCAATATTTACAAGGTATTGTATGAGATCCTCAAATTGATCACAACAATTTTCAGCTAATGATAAAGAGGGAGAATATTCTTTATAATTCTCATAAAACACCTTGTGGAAATATTTTAAAGAAAACAAACTACCAAGGTTTAAACCTTCATACAATTCCCTCACTTTCCCCTCTAATGTTGCCATGAAAATATTCATGAGGCAATCCTCATGCCATTCGACCTTCAACTTCCATGAGTGTATATGAAATTTAATGAGATGTAATGAAGCATCATCAACATTCTCATCTTGAAAAATAGGAAGATTCCTTTTCCAATCTACTTGAGCCATTTTGTGTGGGAATCCGAGAATGTGATATTTGTTCATTGGAGCATACCTGTGTTGTATTCTTGGATTCATCTTGTCCATCAGTCAGAGAATGGAATCACTGTATATTCGCAACCAATCTGGATTCTTATACCAGTGGAGCCTTTAGGTCAACTGAAAACTGTGGAGTTGTCAAGTGGATGATTTTAACCTTCTTGTGTCTGGATTTTGTCCACCATCAACAACCAGATACCAATCTTGGAACATACTTGAATCATACAATATTTTGACTGGGGTTTCTGAGTTCTGATGAAATATTAAGTTTTTTCAATAACTCATTCCCCAGTATGGTTGCCATTATGTTGTCACACCGTAGTTTGTAAGATTGGCAAGAACAAATGACAGAGGACAACATCAAACCACTTTGGGGTCTAGGACCTATCCGTCTTAGACTTAGAGAGGGCTCTCTCTGTTTTATGATTTAACTTGATGATTATAAGTGTTGATATTAGGCTAGTTACAGTGATGGGAGTTGTTTTTTTGATTGATGGTGTGGTTGGACAGGTAGGAATGCAGGGACTAATCCATTGGGCTATGGAGTCAAAAGGCTGGAATGGCACATCAATATTCAAGAGCATCACAGGGCAAGCTAATTGTGTTAAGTGGATCTTAAGAGTTGTATGAAATATGAGGTGAAAGAAAGAGTGAGGTTCAATAGTGACTAAAGAGCAGTTAAGAATTATTTAATCAGACTGTAGCAGAAAACATTCATATTGTAAATGCAAATACAATTAAGGTGCTCTGATAGAAAATATTAATCTAAAATTTCTGATTTACAATTAGATGAACAGATGCACAACAGAGAAAACAATGGAAACATTTAAACATAGAAGTAGCACATCACCATTTAGACACAACTCAAGAATCCTGTAAACGATCTTTGATTATTGATGTCCAAATCCAAAATTACAGTTCTCCAATATAGTAGTTCTTACAATGCAGGGGCTAACAATATCCAACCCATGATAATGAAAATTCTAGCAGTCTTTAACTAAAACTAAGTTGGTTTCCCTTCCTTACTCGAAAACCTTTCATTGTTTACTATTTAGCAAAAAATGGACAAGTGTGGCCATGCAAGGCCTGATCAGACATCTTTGAAAACAACACCGCCTCTAGAATTAATTTTGGGAAAATCTTCATAGATCCAAACTCCTGAATGGCTCATCAGAAGATCAAACATTAATATTTGGAGGTGTCTGTCATTGTTTTGAAGAGGCAACCAATGGAGGATCTGAAATCTAGCTCTGTTTTGCAGAAAAACAGTGTTGGGTAATCAAAACAGTGCAGTTCTGGCAACTTTTCATTATTGCGGGTGATTATGCTAATGTGTTCTGTGTGAACTCATTTTGCCTGACTCGACCCCTTGTGCTTGCTCGCCTGGTTAGGGCTTGTATCCCCTGTGAACGCCTTTTGCCCGTTATAACACAACCATCATGTAAGAACGCCTTGCCTGACTCAACCTCGGTGTCTTTTTGTTACTCGAGCCTTTCATCGTGTTTTAACCCTTTTTCTAAGAAAAACAACGAAAAAAATCAACATACCGGACCTAAAAACCTTTAAATTTTACTCTTGAACTTTATCGCATCCATGGCAGCATCGCATTTCGCATATTTTAGAGTTTAAGTTATACGAAACGGTACCGAAAATGCGATGCGAAGTACGGAGTCGACGTGGCAGGTAAGGTGGGACTGGACCGCAGCGCGAGATCACAAGTTTTAACATTTAGTAGTGAATGTAAACTCTGAGGGAAGTGAAGTGCGAAGTAAGAGGAGGGCGGAGTGACGTGGAGGAAGGTGGGACCCAACCACAACACACAGATCACAAGTTTTAACATTTAGCAACAAAGGTAAACTTTAACAGATGCGAAGTGCGATGTGCGCCGATTGGAGGATGATGTGGCAAGATGGGGCCCACATTTTCGGTGAAGTTATAAAGTGGCATATGTTTTAGTGTTAAGGTACATTTATGATGTTTTATATGATATGTCAATGTATTTCAACGTATTTCAAATGGTTGCGGAGTGGGGGGTGGAGCTGCTGTGGTGGGGCCCGACCACATCGCAAGTTAAAAAAATACCTTGCTGGAATTTTAACGATAGCTGTAATATTTGCAATGTGCGATGGATGGCATGGGGAAAGGGTGACGTGTTAAGGGAGCTAGCCCACTTTAATCACAATCAGGGGGATGGGAATCATATTTAAAACAATGGTACAACCATGAAAAAAAAGGTAAAGTAGCAATATAAAGTGGAAAAGGCAGAAAAGGTAAGGTCTAATTTTTTTAAAGAAAAATAAGAAGAAAAAGGATCGTAATGTAGGTGAATGGGTCCCACTCCATCGTATATCACCTTTGGAATGACATATCACAAACTTAAAACCCAAGGTTGGTTTTTAGAGGGTTCCTAAGGTGATAAGCGGTAATAGAGAAGGGGGTGCAAAATTGTAGAAGGGCGATAAGTAGCGGGGATGGTGGTATGGGATACTACTCATTTCGGACGCCCTGCTCCCCACCCCCCCATGGTTAAAATTCAGATGCTGCAGGGAGTGCGAAATGAAATAAGGATGGTCAAATGATGAGGGGGTGAATGGAGATGGAGGAAAGGTGGAGGGTGATGACATGATTGATTTCATTTACTTGTTATTCGTAGGTGACTCGTTCATGCCTTGTCCCGCTTAGGGTGTGTTAGCACCTGAATTGGACCTCAGGCTGCAAAGGCAAAACAGGGTAACAAACTAAACCACGCTCAGCCTTGTAGCTAGCCCTACAAGGACAGGAGAGGGCTCTCTCCGTAAAAGAATATTCAATGGAACACAATAAATGGACTGATATTAGGCTATATAAAATGATGGAAAAGGTTTAAGAGAATGAATGAATAAATTTTCAGGGATGTGTGGGATATAAAGGGACAGTTGAAACAGGGAATTAAATCAGGACATAGGGTATTTCATGGGGAAAGATAGGCAGGAAAATTAGCATATAAAATTTAATAAGGATGGGATGGAAAGACAGGTGAGGAGCTGAAAAGGGCACAATAAATGGATCCTTTTCAAACAGAAGAAAAATACAGAGTATGAATTATTTCCCAAGGCAGAGCATATAAAATGGGTTCTACCTTTCTATCTTGAAAGCATTCAAAGGAAAATGTTTATGGATGAATGGAACACATGACAATCCACATACGAAACAAAGGAGAAAAACAAATGCTAAATCTCATACCACATGGATCCCACAAATCAGAGCTGCATCTCTTATTAATTCCTGTCAAACTGTACAATGAAGCACAGAGATGTTCTTCCACACTTTACCCTAGAACTTAGCCTCTTTACAAATGATTTACAATACAATAAATAAACTCAAATGTGGGAAAACAGATCGACGAAAATAGGGAATTGTTTAACAGCATTAACAAACGAAAACTGACGAGCCAACCATCTGTCCTAAGAAGGAGCAGCGTTACATTTTTCCACTTGAATTTGCTGATAACCAATGAAGAGGTGAAACCTGTGGCATAAATCCCTTTGAATCGTAACTAAAGATAAAATAGGCAATCCAATCCTATTTCTTTGTTGTTGTAGATATCTTCGTTTTAATTTAAGCTCTCGGCCCTTGGACTGTTCCTTTTCTTTCCTTTATTTCTTTATTCTCTGACCTTTAATAAAATGCAGTAGAAATAGAACTGAATGAAATTATATGCTTTGTGAAGGATAAAATGAATTTTAAATGGGAAAAAGGAGGGGAGATGGAGGCGGGACCCGCATATAAATCGCAATTGGAGTCGGGGGTAGAGCGGGGTAGTACATTACAAATATTGCGATGCGATGGGTGTTGGAAATATGATGCATAGTGTTGTCCTTGATGGCAACCCACTGAATGAAGATGAAGACATGCGACTGTTGACATGTGTTGTCCTTGATGGCAATCCACCTGATGAAGTTATTCTTGACGTGATGGACTTGGTAAATGATGTTTGTTAGCAATATGATGATGAGTGTTGTTCTTGAAAGGCAACCCTCTTGATGAAGATGATGGGAACTTACTTGATGAAGTTGTGCTTGATAGAATATGTTCTTGATGGAGTAAATCCGATGTATCTACAGTGTGTACAGAAGGCAATGAAGAAAGGAATTCAGCATGTGCTAAATCTTGATGAAAAGAGTATGTCTCTAGGCATACGCGAATTTGCCTAGGAGAAGTCGCGTATGCACGCGGGAATAAACGTGCCAAGTCGCGTATGGGCAAAAGCGCTCTTAAAATGCAAAACCAGGGGTAACCACCATGGTATTGACCCATTGTATTGGGTAATGATTCGTCTAAATGACCCCGTCCAGGAATACCATCGGAAGTAATGTGGTTTTGGCTCATGGTATTGAAATTGGGTAAACCTATATAAGGAGAAGAATTTCATTGTGCAAAGCATGAGAGTGGGTGCAAGATGTCTGAGCTTGAATGAATACTTCTCTCTGGACTATATCTGAATGGAAAGGGTTACAGTTGAATGAAAGATCTGAATGTATGATGCACCGATGAAGGAGTGATGAAGAAGGGGATCTAGATCTGTATTGTACTTGTATTTGCTAGATCTGTTCATGGAAGGCTTAGATCTGAGATGAGGTGAACATCTGTCAGAGGAAAAAAGGTAAATCTGAATTGAATATCTGATCTGAAGAAGTATGCTGCTCTATAATAGTTGAAGATCTATACGCTAGTTCGCCGCAGAGGAAGCGCGTATATACGCGGCTTCGCTGAAGAGAAAGCGCGTATGCGCAATAAAATTGGCTCTATAATTTGTACTGAAGTATACGCAGGTTTGTATAAACGGAAGCGCGTATATACACGACATCAGTGAAGTGAAAGCGCGTATGCAAACTAGGGTTTGCTGAAGCATGGGGTATGAAAAATCTGATCTGTTCTGCTGTATTACTGCTATCTGATCTATGTTGTCTGAATTGGTAAGCATCTATTGGTGATGTATGTTTGAGCTTAAAAGTATGTAATGGGTACAGTCTGAAAATATGATGAAACGTGGCCTGAAAGTGGTGTCCTCGTGGAAGCTTTGGATCCAGTGTGAAAATTGATGAAACGTGGTCCATATTGGTGCTGAGGGTTGTAGCCTTCAGTCAGGGTGTGGTATCTCCCTTCCAGGTGAGGCTCGTAAACGAGATCAGGGGGTCGTAGCTCCCTTCCAGGAGAGGCTGGTAAACGAGTCAGGGGGTTGGAGCTCCCTTCCAGGAGAGGCTGGTAAACGAGCGCAGGTGGGTGCCTGCGTGCTGGTAGGAGTCTGCACCAGCACATATGTTGTAAGATGTTTTTCTCTATAATAAAATATTGAAGGCTGAGCAACTGCAGCGGTGGTTTTCTCCTGACTTGGGTTTCCACCTAAAAATCCTGGTGTTCATGTGTGATGGTTTACTCTGCTCTTACTGTTCATGTTTACTGTTTATTAAACATCTGATGAATGAATGATGGAATGATTTAAGTGAAGATCTAATAACATAATTAGATATCTGTGTATACGCGAGTTTCATAAAGGGTATCTGCATATATACGCGAGTCTGTTTCAGGAAAGTAGCATATGGGTTTTTAGAAACAGGAAAAAGTAAAAGTTTTGAATATACAGTAAATACTGATTCACCCCCCCCCCCCCTCTCAGTATTTTTCCCAACAATTGGTATCAGAGCCGGTTCTTCTGCAGAAGCTTGATCGCTTGAAGGAGATCCGTCGCAATGGGAAGTCAAGAAGGAATAATGTCTATAAAGCCACCTCTATTCAATGGAAGCAATCTGATATTCTGGAAAGTACGAACAAAAGCATATCTGCAAAGTCTTGGTGCAGATGTATGGGCAATCGTGGAAGAAGGTTATCAATACCCGGCAAGTATTCCTACTGATGCTGCTGAAAGAAATAAGTATGAAATCAATGCCAAAGCAGTGAATGTCTTATTAGGAAGCATGTTTGAATCAGAATTTTCTAAAGTGATGCAGATACATTCAGCAAAAGAGATATGGGACAAAATCATTCTAAGCTATGAAGGAGATACAAAGGTAAAAAATGCAAAACTCCAAACTCTTAGAATCGAATATGAAAATTTGAAGATGCATAGTGATGAAAATGTTGCCAGTTTCTTTCTTTGTCTAGATGATATTGTAAATCGGATGAGAAATTTGGGTGAAACCATAACCGATACTACTCTAGTGGAAAAATTCTTAAGATCCTTGACTTCAAAATTTGACTCTAAAGTTTCAGCTATTGAAGAAAGGCAAGATCTGCAAACTCTTACTATTGTTCAATTACATGGTATTCTGATTGCTTTTGAAATGAGGCAAGGAGGCCCTTCTCAAATCAAAGAAGCTGCTTTTAAGGCATCAGCAAAAGGAAAAGAAAAGGAAGTTGTCAAAGAATCCAGATATATATCTGAAGAAGAAGAAGAAGCAAATTTTGTGAGAAGACTTCAACTAGGTACCGGAAAGTTCAAAGGTAAGCTTCCTTTCAAATGTTTCAATTGTGGAAGAGTTGGTCATTATGCTGCAAAGTGTCCTTATAAAGAAACTTCGGCTAAAGGAAAAGAAGTAGCAAGAAGGAATAAGAATCAATCTAGCACAAGAAAAAGTTATTATACTAATGAAGACAGTGATGGATCATCTAATAGTGAGGAAGAATGTGAAGAAGACTTTAGACTTCTCATGGCTTTTGAACAAAGAGAAGAAAAAGATACTTTTGTGGATGCTCTAGAGGAAAATGATTTTCTTGAAGAAAACAATCAACTCAAAGTAAGCCTAGAAGAAAAGAACATAATCATAGAGACTCTTGAAAATCAGCTTGAAGCCAAGGAAAAACGCATTGAGGAATTGGAGTGTGAAATAGTAAGTCTAAGGAAAGATAATGAGAAAGTGAAGACTCTCAATCTTAGATTTGCTAAAGGTTTAGAAACCTTAGATGAGATTATCAAGACACAACGGTCTCCTCTTATAAAAACAGGTCTTGGATATACTGGGGAATCTTCCCAGACTTCAGCACCAAATTATCTGAAAGCAGTCACAACTGGTTCTCTTCACTCGACCACTCAGCAAGGGAACAAAGGTTCTTTACATGTAAAGCATGATCATCTCAAATCAAGGATCACTAACAGGGAGATCCCTCAAAGAAGCAACAACCAACAGGTAAATTCAAATAGAAGATTTCATGGTCGCCAAAATTACTACTTCAATGGACAATGTTTCTCATGTCACAATTTTGGTCATAAAGTTGTTCAATGTGTTGCATATAAAACCATCATGACAAGAGAAGCAAGAAAGAAAAGAATGAATATTGAACCAAAGAAGAATACCTATAACAAATTTTCTCCTCTTCAAAACGAAGTTGAATGTACTTATTGCAATAACTTTGGTCATGAAGAATCTGAATGCAGGAGCAAGGTCCAGCCAAAAGAACATGTTCCCTCAAGCTCTAAAGTATGGAAAAAGAAAGAAATATAGGTTGAAAATTGTGGGATAGCATTATTTGCAGAAGGTGAAGAAAATCAATGGTACATTGATAGTGGGTGCTCAAGACACATGACAGGTGACAAAAGCAAACTTCTTACATATAATGCTCTAGAAAAGGAAAATAAAGTTACATTTGGAAATGATACTCCTGCTGTAATTAAAGGAAAAGGGTCAGTATTTCTAAAAGAAAAGTTGAAGGCTAATGATGTCATGTATGTGGATGGATTAAGGCATAACTTTTTAAGTGTAAGTCAAATGTGTGATCAAGGAACAGAAGTGGTCTTTAGTTCAAAGGAATGTGTGGTTCATGATCTTGATACAGGTAAAATCATTATAAAAGGAAAAAGAAATCCTAGCAACCTGTATGTACTGAACGGCATAGATCAATGTTACTTGAGCAAGTCTTCAGAAAATTGGCTATGGCATAGAAGGCTGGGGCATCTGAGCTTCTCTCAAATCAACAAAGCAAGCAGACTTCAAGCTGTTCGTGGTCTTCCCAATATTAATCTACCAGAAAGTATCATATGCAAATCTTGTCAATTCGGTAAGCAGACCATAGTACGATTTAATGCCAAAGAAGGATCATCAAGTGAGCCTCTTGAACTCATTCATACTGACATATGTGGACCTATGAGGAAAAATTCACCACATGGGGAAGAATACTATATCTTATTTATTGATGATTACTCTAGAATGTGTTGGATCGGGCTCATTAAACACAAAGATGAAGCATTTGAAAATTTTCAGATCTTCAAAGCTTTAGTTGAAAATGAATTAGATCTAAAAATCAAGTGTCTTAGATCTGATCGAGGAGGAGAATATACATCAAATGAATTCTTTGAATTTTGTGAACAACATGGCATAAAAAGACAATTCTGTGTAGCAGGTACTCCACAACAAAATGGCGTAGCAGAAAGAATGAATAGAACAATTCAACAAATGGCTAGAGCTATGCTCGATGATTCTGGAACTCCTGACATGTTCTGGGGTGAAGCAGCACATACAGCAGCTAACATTCTCAACAAGGCTCATTTTCGGGTAAATAGTGACAAAACTCCATATGAACTCTGGTATGGTAATTCTCCCTCTGTGAAGCATTTTAGAGTTTTTGGAAGTAAATGCTTTATCAAAAATAATGATGAAAAGCTTGGCAAGTTTGAACCTAGATCAGATGAAGGGATATTTCTTGGTTACTCATCTTCAAGCAAAGCATACAAATGTTACAATAAAAGGCTTCGAAAAATTGTTGAATGTATTGATGTTGTTATTGATGAGTCTTCTGCAGCTCCTAAAGAAGAAAAACAAACAACAAAAGAAGATGATGGTGACCTATGTCCTTCTACATCAAATGATATAGACAATGGATCCAATGAAGAACCTGAAGATGATCTATCTGAAAAAGCTCCATCGAGATATGTGCAAAAGAATCATCCTGAATCTCAAATTTTGGGTGACAAGGAATCAGGTGTACGAACAAGGAGAACTCTTGTGGGATCTTCTAATCATCTGGCACTTATATCCACAATTGAACCACACAATGTCAATCAAGCTAGCAAAGATGAATGTTGGAGGCAAGCCATGAATGAAGAGCTTGATCAAATTGAAAAGAATGACACTTGGGAATTGGTACCAAGACCACATGATAAAAATGTCATTGGAACTAAATGGATTTTCAAGAACAAGTTAAATGAGAATGGGAATGTTGTAAGAAACAAAGCTAGATTGGTTTGCAAAGGGTATACTCAACAAGAAGGTATAGACTTTGAAGAAACTTTTGCTTCTGTAGCTAGACTTGAAGCCATAAGAATGTTTCTTGCTTTTTCAAGTTATCAACAAATCAAAGTCTATCAAATGGATGTTAAATCTACTTTTCTTAATGGTGATCTAGAAGAAGAAGTATATATAGAACAACCGGAAGGATTCATTTTGGGAAATGATGCAAATCTTGTTTGTAGACTTAAGAAGGCTCTATATGGTCTCAAACAAGCTCCAAGGGCTTGGTATTATCGTCTTGACAAATATCTTCGTCAACAAGGATTTTCAAAGGGGTCTGCTGATAGCAACTTATACACAAAAGTTGAAAATGATAAACTATTGATTGTGGTTGTATATGTTGATGATATCATTTTTGGGAGTAATGAAGAATCTTTGAGTCAAAAATTTGCTTCTGTCATGCAACAAGAATTTGAAATGTCCTTACTTGGAGAACTAACATTTTTTCTTGGCTTACAAGTGCATCAAACTGCAGCTGGTATATTCCTATCACAAGAAAAATATCTTAAGCAAATTCTGAAGAAGTATGGCATGGAAGAATGCAAACCTGTAAGTACACCAATGATAACCGGATGCAATCTCAGTTCTCATGATGATTCTCCCACGGTGAATCAACCAGAATACAGATCAATGATAGGAAGTCTACTTTATCTCATTGGGACTAGACCAGACATTATGCATGCAGTTGGGATTGTTGGACGATTCCAAGCTAATCCAAAAGAGTCTCACCTTCAGGTTGTTAAAAGAATTTTCAAATATCTTCAAGGAACTCAAGACCTTGGTCTATGGTATCCAAAGAATGCTGATCTTACTCTTCATGCTTACACTGATGCAGATTGGGCTGGAAGTGTTGATGATTGGAAAAGCACTAGTGGTGGTGCATTCTATATGGGACCCCGGTTAGTATCTTGGTTCAGCAAGAAGCAAAATTCTATTGCCTTATCTACAGCAGAAGCAGAATATGTGGCTGCCGCATCTTGTTGCACTCAGCTCCTTTGGATGATGCAAACCTTACAAGATTTTCAAATCAAATGTACACCTCCTGTCCCCATTAAGTGTGAAAATACAAATTGCCATCGAGTATTTCAAAGAATCTGTTATGCATTGTTAGGGGTCCGTGATTTGGCTGATTGGCTAGCCAAATGACGATGTAACATCAAACCAAGCTTTGGAGCCCAAGGACCTAGCCTTCCTGGACTCAGAGAGGGCTCTCTCTATAAGTGCAAAAGATGTCGGTGTGTTTACTTGCGATGTTATGATATTAGGCTAGTTATGAAGTGTGTTTTTGGTTTTTTAGTTTTTAAGTTTGTGAGGGATGAAACTGATCAAATACATAAACTGGATGACGAGATGTAGATAAATTGGGCTATGGGGTCAAACAGATCAAGGAAGCTAATGAGGCGATGATGTATAGCTGCTGTAGGGCCGATTTGATTCACAATAGAAGGGATCTCCGGGCAAAATGGATTAAATGAACAATAAGTTGGTGAAAGACAAGGGATTTCAAGTGTAAACTAGTTAATAGCAGACATAAACATGTAATAGCAAGCCATTAATCATGCTAGGAATAACTATAAGCTAATCAATACATAGAAATCGAACATTCCAGCCATACATAGAGGTATAAGACCCTCTAACTTCGGGAAATAGCTATCAGACTTTGGGGAAAACACATGAGACAAACTAACAACTCATAAACTATGCCGGAACGCCTAAACATAATCTCTAAGTCATTGGGCACTTGGACAAATAAGTTTTCATAGTTTTAGGCAAAGGGCTAGATCGGGACTAGGCCTCCTTGGTTCAACAAGATGATCAACAAATCAGTCAAAGAGAAAGTTTTATGGACAGAACTATGGGCAGCTAATAGGTAGGTAGGGAAAACCATACATCCTACTCAACATACATAGAACTTATGAATAAAACCTAGCAACAATACCTTAAGTTACTAAAGAGCAGCTAAGAATTCTTTAGCATGACTAAGGAAGAAGAAAACATCAAGCTATGAAGATTCAGGGATTTTGAGGTGCCTCCATGGGCATGTCTCAAAATCAATCTTTACTGATCTATAGCAGCAAGAAATATGAATTATGAGTGAAAACTAGAAGACAAAACACATTAAGAAGCACTATACCATTCTACCATGTCAAGGAATCCATCAACAAGCCTTCAACATTCCTCAAAAGCATCCAAGAGGCAGTCCAAAAATCATAACTCAAGAGTATTCTTCAAAGCTCATATGACCAATGCATTAATTCTTCTCTCAAGTTCAGCCTCTGATTTACAATGAGAACCATGGGATAAATAGGCTAGAAGGAGGAAAACCACATGGAGCAACTAGCTATCCCATTGGCCAAGTCAAAATATCTAAACTTGTCCTTGAGGCTTTGCAAAGCCCAAGGCACAAAATATCCCATAAAATATCTAAAAGACTGCTAAAAACGGAAATTATATTGACTTTACATGATTTTCCCATGATAAAAATAGCCTAACGCACATTTGGGAAAAGCAGATTTTTGGAGTTCAAAAATTGCAAAAATACTTCATATTTATGCCTGAAAAAGGTCCCCTGACTTGTTGGATGCAAATGGAAGCCTTCCCGATGTCGAAATGAGGCTCATGATGGCTCGTTGGAAAGCTCTCTGTGTCTTCTTTCCAGCACAAGTGGAATCACCTCAATCTGATCTCTGAAAGTCCCTCAAAACTGTACCTGTGCGCAAAAACCCAGAAAATAGCAGGCTGCTGATATGGCGGGCAGAATGTGCAAAATGAGGCTGTTTTTCGCCAATTTGAGGGGGCGAATGATCTTCAAATGCCCTGAAAATCGCTGGAGAGCTGCTCATGAAATTATGGCATCTATTGGTATCACCCTCCTCCCTTGACGACTCATCAAACTGAAATGGCGCATTTATGAGTTTTTGACCAAAAACCCAAAAAATGCCAAAAAACAAAAAGTTTCCGAAACAGGCCCAAAATTGGCATGCATGACCCTCAAGGGTCCATAGAAACATGCTCTGAAGCTGAAGCCAAAATATCGAGGGCTGATATGCTTTTTGCTTCTTTCCGTGCTAGGCGCCTCTCCTTCAACTTCTTCAATTTTTCTTGTGCTACCTTCAATTTTCGCCTGGAAAACTGATTTAGCTTCAGAAAGTGAAGAGTCCTTTTTCTCTGTAGCTCAAGATCCCTGTTTGCCTTCTCAAGTTTTGTTTCCAAATGCTGGTTAGCCCTCTCAAGCCATGCTTCCTTGTTTTCCTCAATTTCCTGCTCAAAGAGGGCAGTGAGAGGAAAGGCTTCGAATTGAGCTTGTCCTTCTGCTCTCTGTTTCTCCAAGGCTTTTCTAAGCCCGATGGTCCTAGGCCTCTTTCGCCTAGGCTGGTCCTCTTCCTCTTCATCATCAAACTCGCCAATGAGCTCTTCAATTCTTACTTGCGCCTTTTCTGCCTCCTTTTTGTACTTGATCGCCCTTGCCTCATGAATGGTTGCATGATACTTCATTTGTTTGTTTTCAACCTCCAAGAAGTGGTTGAAATTCCTCGCCCTTTGAAGATCTTCTTGTAACACTTCAATTTGCTCTTCTTTGTGAATGAGGAGGATTTCAAGGATGCGGGCCTCATTGTCACTATCATCACTTTGGATAGGGATAATAGCTAATTCACCTCCATGCTTTGCACTTTCTCCAATTTTACTTTTGCCTTTGAATGCCAATCTAGTGCTTTTTCTCCTTGGCAAGCCTAGGCCCGACTTTGAAACTAGCTTTGGAAGAGGCAAATTGCCTTCAATGTATGAAAAATGCGCTGCTGGATTGAAACTGGCCACTACACTACTTGGACGGATATGGACCCTGTGATTTTGAATAAAATGCAACAATGTTCTTGGAATAAGCCACCTCTGCACTTATTAATAACAGTCCTTCAAATCTGGATACACTTCAGCTATGTAAACTTCTCAATAGAAAACCATCAATAAAGATGAGACAATATGCTGTATAAATTTCCTGTATGTAGTATTAAGCAATCATTCCTCTTGGTGAGTCTGCTAGGGATCAACCAACACTGGTATTTGTGTTTTCAAAACAAAACTCCAATATAAAAAACCCTGCTCTTCAGGTCATTCATCTTGAAAAATACCTCTGTCAACAGATTTCTGTAGGGATCATAGAGTGGAAAGAAAGGAGACCTTTTGGTTAGGTGAAAAATTAGCCCACAGTGTTAAGGAAAACACCTTTCACTTGTGAAGTTTGAGAAGTTAATCACCACCTTTGTACCTCTGCCTTTGATGTCAAAATCTAACATCAACAACCTCTATCCTTCACTATGCTGTTTTACTTTTAAAAATCTCTGTCAACAAGTCTTCAACATGATACAATATGGTTTCTAGGAAAGGAAGACTCAAGTTGGATGTATAACCAATGCACAGTGGTTTTTAGGAAATATACTCTCTGCTTGTGAGTTTAAGAGATCAACATAATACCTGCACCTCTGTTTTAATATCAAATGCAATCACCAAGCACTCTGCCCTTTAGAAAGTGGCCCTTTTCATTTGTGGAGTTTTGAGAAATCCAACACCACTTTGGTACCTCTGCCTTTAATGTCAAAATCTAACCATCAACAACCTCTGCTCCTTAGTGTACTGTGTACTTCTGGCTTCAAATGTTAAACTTGATCATCAACAACCGTGTCTTCTAGAAAATGGCCTTGTTTACCTTCAGAAAAACCCTGTTAACAAATCTTCAACCTGTACCTCTGTCTTAATCTTAACTTCAAATACTAACAACTCTGTTCTTCAGAAAAAGGGCCCCTTTCCTTTGTGAAGTTTTAAGAGAACAAAATTTGCTTTTGTACTTCTGCCTCCAAAGTTAGAAACACATCAATGAAATCTGCCCTTCAATGTAACATTTATCCTTAGAGTCTCTTTGTCAATCAGCTTTTCAACATGATAATGAGGTGAAGAAAGAGGGCAGACCTAGATTAACAATACACAGTGCTTTATGAGGGACACTTTTTCTTGTGAAGTTTTAATAAATCAGACATCACTTGTATACCTCTGCCTTCAAAGCTTAGATTTAACCACCAACAACCCTGCCTTCTAGAAAATGGCCCTGTTTCACTCTCAGAATCCCTGTTAATAAATCTTCAATATGATACAAGGTAGTGTAAAAGAAAAAGTAGACCTAGGTTGGGTGTAAAATCAGTGCACACAGTAGTTTAGACAATACACTCTTTGCTTGTGAGTTTTGAGATATACACCAATACACTCTATACCCCTGCCTCCAAGGTTTAACTTCTCATCAACAAACTTTGCCTTTTCAATGTGCTGTCATCTTTGGAAAATCTTTGTTAACAAATTCACAGTGGGAGAATATGGTGAATAAAAGGCAATCTGCTTAGGTAGTGTGCTGTTGTGGGGGACTGTGAGGACAGTTTCTCCTTTTCAGAAATGGTCAAAGCCCTTTTAACCATGCACAGTTTCAAACCACGGCATACAGGTTTTAAACTTGATTTTTCGAGTTTTTCAAGGTAGGAGATGAAGTACCTTGTGAGTTTTTGAGAAGAAATCCCTTGGAGGGAGCTTGAAATGCACCAGAACCCTTCAACACTGGCGCGGCAACCTTCGGAGAAAAACCCGTCGCGCAAAAGAAACGTGTCGGGTCGGCCTGTCGTGTGGTCGGGCGGCCTCCTACAGGCACGTCGCGCCCACCTACAGGCACGTCGCGCCCACCTACAGGCACGTCGCGCCGACGAAGAAAGCCTTTGTAAAATGCTGCCCAGGCACGTCGCGCCCAAATCCAGGCACGTCGCGCGGCCTTAACCAGTGCAGAAAACTTCAATTTGCTTGAAAAACGTTGTGATACTTGGGAGCTGCGGAAGTTTGCTTTGAATTTCGTCAATGACTTACTTACTTTCCTATTCCACTCTTTAATTACACCTTCAACCTTATATCATTTTCAAATAAACATCCCAACGGTCATTTGAACATTGATTTTTAACTCTGTTTGTTTTTTCAAACAGTTGGTTTGTTATTTGAATATATATACCCGCCCTTTGATTCTGACCCCGAGCTCTGAACTTTGATCAATTAAGTCGACCAACTCCACCACTTCTGCTACGGTGTTTCAATACCACAGGTGATTTGTCACTTTGCTTTGACAACTCCTTCATCTTTTACCTATAGTGGGTTTTCAAATCTCTGTTTGTATGTGTAGTATACAGTACCCCCTTTTCCCTCAAAATAAAGGTTGTGCTTCTTCTTTTTAAACTATCCAACAATGATCACAGGCTGAAAGACCTTTGGAACATAGTGAATAATAACTTTAAAGGGGAAATCTTCTTGGTGACAAAATTTTAAAAGGTCTTGTCTGCAGGTCTCTTTTCCATGCAGTTCTGTGCTAAATCTGCCCTTTGGAATGATAACAAGTGTGTTTGTTTTTAAAACATATAAACAGTGGTGATTCATCACAACCAACTTCTTCTGCCTATTCATAAGTTTGAATACCACTCGCCTCCTCCATCTGAAAAGACAAGCTTGTGCAATATGAAAACAGGACTCTTTGATACATAGTCATTATTTTGCTCTGATCATTGTGTTACCTCTTTTTGCCCAAAGAACCATTTCATAACTGAACTATGTTCACTCTTTTCCTCTCTTGGCGATGTTTAGCAAGGAAGGGCTATTCATAATGCACCAAAACATTTGAAAGCTGTAAACACCATTTCTTGAAAGGCGCTTCATGGGCCCTTTGGTATATGATATTGTTTTTTTGCTTGACCTTTCCTCAAGGAGACAATCTTCTTTTTGGTATCAGTGGCGCACATATATTCAATATTGTCTCTTTCCTACTGTAGGTATAGCCTGACAGATAGTTCTTTGAAATAGGAGTACCAATACCTTTACATTATCAGCACTATCATTCATCTGTGTAATGACCTTGATTTAGTCTTTGGTATCCTTCCACTGCTTTCTTATATCAATCAGTTTCAGCAACCTGCAGTAGCTTTGGCCCTCTACTCATGCATGGAGGGGGCTCTTCATCAGATAAGGTGTCCGGATACTTTTTGACCATTATGTTCGACACAGCCTTTCTCTGAATTTGGTGGTAAGAAAACTTCTTGAAAAACACCAATCTTAGCATCTTTACTTGCAAGCATCACTGTGTTTTTAGAAGAAAACCCTAGCCACAGTGACACTGTTCTAAGGGTGACTGAGAAATTTATCATTTGGATTGTTTATCTCATGACCTGTTACTTGACAAAAACTCTTTGTGACTATGAAGGTCAGTGTATTTGAAAAAGCTAAGGGCTTTCTTTCTGCCTGTGTAATGGCATTGGTTAACAGCATCTATTCCATTTGATCTTGAACAAAACAGGCTTCTTATGATTTGGATGTTTACTGATGACAGGCCCTTCTAAAGTTCAACAATTCATATGGTTTGCAAGTTTGAAATGAGCTCCTTTATCAGACCAAACTCCCCTTTCCTTTGAGCTTATCATATTTCCACTACATTCCTATTATGATCATCAGTAATATTCATAAAACCTGGAGATATTGTTTCACTGTTCAATACAAAGCAAACCTGGACCCTTGCAATCTTTTGAGTCAATACTGGCCCGCGCCCTCTGCTTATGGATGAAGGAGGCGCCCTAACCCTCTGCTTGTAAATGAAGGAGGTTCTGGGCCTTGACAATTTACCAGTTTGCTGAGACAGTGGTGACCCTTTCTTACTGTGATTTTCATGCTGGAAAGAGCTGTAAGGTCCTGATGAGTGACTTTTGTTTTGCAGCTTCATCTCAGGCTCATAATACATTTAGAAGCAGCTGTTCCTCTAACTGTAGATCAAGCATTTCCTCCTGAGATGAAGTTATATTTCCTACCTTTGTAGAAACCATAGAACACTGTGAAAAACCTACTAGTCAGCTTGAGATTGGGCTTTATGCAGTGCTGAGACCTAAGGAATATGAGTGGCGCGACTTAAGGCTGTTTGTCAATTTCATTTGCAAATTAAGGGATCAGTCATGGTAGGTCTGCTGCAGATGGAGGCTTTTTTGGCTTTTTGATGATTGCCAAAGGTGAAATGTCCTAAACGCCACTTCCTAACATAGGGGAGACTTTTGAAACAGATGTGGATTTGCCTTTTAAGGTTGATGGGCAGGTCAATAAGGCTGAAGCTAGATAGGATTGTGATATGAGGTCTTTTATGTTGTCAGGGATGGACTGAATAGGTAGAAAGGCGAAAAAATTTTTGGGAGGGTTTTCTGGATGACATATTGACATAAGGAAATCCGGTTTCTAGAAAACTCGAGGTGGAAAGTATGATCATCACTAACATAAAAAAATACGATGGCTAACACATTCAAAGACCAAGCACATTCCCATCAAGTATCACTTCTTACGTGAACAAGTGCTTGAGCAAAAGATGAAGTTGGAGTATGTTCCCTCCAAAGAACAAGTTGGCGATATCTTTACCAAACCTGCGGGGAAGCATTCGAGTATTATCTAAGACGAAGGAAATTTGGAGTGTTCTCTGCACGGAGTCAAAAGAACAAATCTGCATAAATTTAGAAGATGGTATTGGATAAACGGGTTTCTGAAACACAATCGCGTATATACGGGTTTATTCTACAAACAAACAACGTATGTACGTTCGACATTTTTACATTTGGAGTCAACTCTCTTTATGCAATTGCTGATGCTTACTTGGTATCTCGATCTTGTTTGGTATCTTTGGTGGAGTTCCGGTTCTCATAATTCTTTCTCTAATGTTTTGATAAGATGCTTGCTTGATGATTTGTTAGTAGCCCGGTGTTAGGATGCACTGCACGACTAGGGAGCTTAGTCATATAGAGAAAGGATGCTTGGATGCACGGTTGAGGAGCATTAGCTTTCTTGAGTATAATGCTTTGTTGGCATTATGATGGTTAAAATGTATTCTTTCTTGAGGACTTTCTGGTGTTGGTTATGAAAAGTCATATTTGTATTTTGATGAAAAGGTCATGTCGAGACCCATGATGTAAAATTGTAATATTTGGAGTCATGTAAGGACTTGTCGAAGTTGTAAACCCACTTGGTTGGGTAAGAGTTTGAGTCAATTTACGTAAACCCACTTGGTTGGGTACTTGAGTCTCATATGTAAATCCACTTGGTTGGATATTTGATGTAAGTATGAGTCTTTGGTGATAGGAAGTTCATAGAGTCATGTACTTCATTGGAAAATATGTTTGAAGATTGACATGAACTCGGGGGAGCTTGGTCACTTCTGTATATATCATAGCCACTAGAATGCTTCTTCCACATGGGGAGAAAAGGGGAGGTAATATGTTGTCGGTCAGCCTTGCCTTGATGTCAAAGGGGAGAGTGACATGGTGTTTGAATGGTGTCATTATATTCTAACATGGTGTTTGAATGGTGTCATTGTATTCTTAATGTACCTATGTTGTGGTAACCAAACACCATCGTGTTAAGTTTGCCATCAAGTCAAGGGAGATTGTTGGAAATATGATGCGAGGTGTTTTCCACCTTGATGGCAATCCACCTAATGAAGTTATTATTGACGTGATGATGGTCTTGGTAAATGACATTTTGTTAGCAATATAATGATGAGTGTTGTTCTTGAAGAACCCAATCCTCTTGATGAAGATGATGGCAACTTACTTGATGAAGTTGTGCTTGATAGAGAATATGTTCTTGATGGAGTAAATCTGATTTATCTACGGTGTGTACGAAGGCAATGAAGAAAGTTTCGACGTAGCTAACACAAATGTCGTCGTATGTCTCTAGGCATACGTGGATTTGCCTAGGGGAAATCGCATATGCATGTAAGGAATAAACGTTCCAAGTCGCGTATGGGCAAAAGCGCTCTTAAAATGCAAAACCGGGTAACCACCATGGTATTGACCCATTGTATTGGGTAATGATTCGTCTAAATGACCCCGTCACGGGAATACCATTGAGTATTGTGGTTTGGCTCATGGTATTGAATTTGGAGTGAAAGCCTATACTCAGGAGAAGAATTTCATTTAGTACGATGCATGAGTGTGGGTGCAAGATGTACGAGCTTGAATGAATACTTCTCTGGAGTATACGAATGGAAAGAGTTCGTTGAATGAAAGATCTGAATGTATGATGCACCGATGAAGGAGTGATGAAGAAGGATCTGATCGTATTGTACTTGTATTTGCTAGATCTTGTTCATGGAATGTAGATGCGAGATGAGGCGAACATACATCGGAGAAGGATAAATCTGGGCGAATATCGATACGAAGAAGTATCTTTGTCTATAATAGTTGAAGATCTATACGTAGTTTTCCGCGAGAGGAAGCGCGTATATAAGCGGATTCGCTGAATAGAAAACGCGTATGCGCAATAAATTAACATAATTTGTACGCCCGAAGTATACTCGAGGGTTTGTGTGTGGCAGACGCGTATATATGGCGACATCGACGAAGTGAAAGCACGTATGCAAACTAGGGTTTGTTGAAGCACAGAATTATGAAACATACGATATGTTCTACTATATTACGCTATCGGTCATGTTGTACGAATTAGTGAGAGTATCTGTTGGTGATGTATGTTTGAGCTTAAAATTATGTAATGGGTCGTTGAAAATATGATGAAAAACGTTGCACCGCAAGTGGTGTCCTAGTGGAAGCTTTGGATGCGATGTGAAAATTGATGAAACGTGGTCCATATTGGTCATGAGGGTTGTAGCCTTCGGTCGAGGTGTGATATCTCCCTTCCGGAGGTGAGGCTGGTAAACAAGATCGGGGTCGTAGCTCCCTTCCGGGAGAGGCCGGTAAGCCGAGTCGGGGGTTGGAGCTCCCCTTCGAGGAGGGTGAGTAAACGGCGCGAGTGGGTGCACGCATCTTTGGCAGTAGGAGTACGCACGACACATATGTTGTAAGATGTTTTTCTCTATAAATAAAGATTGAAGGTTGAGAAGCGATGGAAGCGGTGGTTTTCTCGAACTTGGGTTTCCACCTAAAAATCCTGGTGTTCATGTGATGCTTTGTGTGATGGTTTACTCTGCTCTTCTTGTTCATGTTTCATTAAACATACGATGAATGAATGATGGAATGATTTAAGTGAAGATCTAATAACATAATTGCGTCTGTGTATGCGAGTTTTCATAAGGGGTATCCGCGTGTATACGCGAGTACATTTCGGGAAAGTAAGCGTATGGGTTTTTAGAAGCAAGAAAAGGTAAAAGTTTTGAATATGCGGTAAATATTTAAGTTCACCCCCCCCCCTCTCGAGTATTTTTCCCAACAATGGGGAGAGAGCCTTTGTAATAAACAAAGTGGCGGAATTTTCACCTTTAAAAAGGAGAAATGGGTTTTATGATGAATGGAGGAGGATTTTAATGGTGGGACCGGGGTATAATCTGTCATAAAATCGGGCTCGAGAGCGGGGGTAATTGCATCGGGGGGGGACATAATTTGCGATGCGATGGGGTGCGATGGAAATACTTGCGATCGGAGGAGGGCGTGATCAATTGCATGAAAGTTAGATCGGAGGTGCGATCGGGTCGCATATATAACATTTGCGATGCGATCGGATCGGGGAAAGTTGCGATCGGCGGATAACGCATCGAGAAGATATTTGCGATTGGCTCATCGGGGCATACAAAAGAACTTTGCGATACGCGATGGTGCGATCAAAGTATTTGCCGATTTTGAAAACATTGTGATTGTGATTTATAACAATAAACTTTAAACTTTATCATTTATAAAGTTTCTTTTTATACATAGTGGGGAAGTGGTTTATCTTGCGGAGGGGTTTATGTATATGATATAACTTTATTTATAATTTTATGAAGTATGGTCGTATTTAAAGGGGAGGGACTTTTTAATATGAAGTTCATACTTTATTATAAATTCCAAAAGGCATGGAGGAAGTGGTTGGGTAATAAAATCACATATATATATTTTTTAAAAAGGTTATAATGCGATATTATAATTGGAGGGGGGAAAAAGGATTTATAAAGATATTAAACTTTAATAACACGAAGTTTAAAAGGGAAAAATGGGGAAATAGGGGGGGACTTAGGGAATAGAGGGCTTTTAATTCAATTCGAAGTCGGCTATGAGAGTGTATTATCTGGATTGGAAAGCTCTTTTCAAGATATCTTTACGATGAGATGCAGCAGGAAGATGATGTAAGATGTGAATATCTTTGAAAAACTTCTCTGAAGGCAGAACATTGTTAACACTGACGGAGATAATGACTTGAATTGTGACTCATTACATACGATATAAAATTACAACGAATGATAATAAAGGTAAACTATCATGACTTACCTCAAAACATAGTTTTGAGGTGAAAAGTCATCAAGCGAATAAAATTTCTCTTTGATTCTTCTGGTGTTGTGACATTGGGCTTATTTGGCTTCCTCATGACCTTCTTGATATTATTGATATTTGACTCATTAATTTGACCATGGTGAGACCCTAGAGACTAATGAGACCCATCCTATGACCTATTGATAACTGATTTAAAAAAGAATAAAAGTGACTAATGACTAAAGACCATAGAAAGGAAGATCTTAAAATATCTCATAGAGTAAAGCTGATAAAAAAATACTACCATCGAAATGAATCCATGACCTGAGAATGGTGAAATTTATTCGGTATGAGACACCTAATATGCAAATGCAAAAGAGCGATTTTGATCACTAATGGTAGTATGACTAGTGACACTAACGAGTTATGACTCGACCCAAACACTTTCAGAGCTCTACCTTTCTTTTCTTTACGCATGCTTGCCTTCTCTATTGCCTTTGTCTTTGCTAATGGTCTAACATTGCTCCTTGCCCTCTCTTTTGCTTTCTTTTATCCTTAGTTTTTAAAGGATTTAGAATGTTAACATTATGTAGATATGAAAAATTTGAAGGTATACACGGTTAGCTTTGTGATATTTCACTTAAGTACAGAGTTTCTAACCGTGACTCTCTAAAAATTTAGAAAATATCATCGAGCACTTGTCCTTTCAAGCTCATCCAAACTAAAGTGACTATGATCACCTTTGTCCTTTTCTCCACTCTTAAAATATGAAAAGGCGATTTTGTTTTGGTGTCATAAAATTAATTACCCATGATCACATACCCATTACAATTATTTTCTCGGCATGTTCATAGGTAATTCCTTAAATGATTGGTCTTAAAGCCTCAAATTAATTATCTCTTTTTCTCTCCTTCTCTTTGAGACAAAGTCACGGTCGGCGGAACCACCGGTTTTCGTCTTCTTCATTGCCCTCCATGGTGGAGAACCTTCCCACAGAAGTTTCTTGAGAGACATCTTAGTCGGTTAAGGACTCTGAACTCTTTGACGTTCCATCATTACGAGTATTCAACCTGCGGCTACTCGATCACCTCCTAAGGAACCATTTGATATCTATTGGAAACCTATGAATGCTTGAGCCTTTTTTAGGGAAGATCCGCACTACCCTCGGGCTTTGCTTGAGTCAACGTTATCGTGAGCTTTACTTGCCACCACTCGTCACCGCACCGCCCGATACCATGTCTTTGTCGATATGGATGCCATGAGTCATTAGTATTTTAAAAGACATGTTTCTACGGAGAGAATATACGTTCCCTCCGGTACTTTCCTCATGTCACAACCCAACCTTCCTCTCAACTGTAACTCTACGGCGGTTATCGTTCGTTGAGTTAGTTAATTTACGAGGTGCTACATCTTTGTATGAGAATCCACTATGGTCGAGTACGATGGCCTATTCTACGGGGTAATTTGTGTCGAGGTCAATCCTTCTTGACTCTCGTTGCTTGACGATGATAACATGTTGTCCCAACACGGCCAATTGTTTGTGTAGCTTCATCCACACCATCCGCTAGTGTGATTCCATCATTATCGTCATCTCCTGACTAATTGGAAGACTTCCCTGTTAGCTTACGAGATGTCTGCTAGGCCTATAGTGAGTGGACCAGCACCATTATCGGAATCCATCGACCTACACGTAGTGCACCTATATCCTCTAATCCGATTCCTGGAGGTTTGACGTACGACAGTATATGATGGCCATTCAACAAGAGAATTACTTCCCCTAAGGTTCTTAGTAGGTTCAAGCTCCCATTAATCATCCACATTACTATGATGAGCATGTAAATCATCTGTACCATGGCCCCATTCCATGGTCCATTATATGTCAATTCTGACCATCGGTTAAACCCAACCGGTTTACATTCCTAGAGACAACCCTATGGTCCATAAGGACTATTAACATTGGAAAATCGTCTGTTGAGAATATGACATTAGTGTGTGCTTCCATCATCTGAGCAGGAACACATTATGGAATCAGGAAATTCTTCAAATCTCTGGGTTTCGAGAGAAAAAGATTTGAACTAGTATTAAATGCTAAATTGTGCGCTTAATCCTTGACACCTTCTATGTGATTTTTCCGATAAGTGCGCATTCACGGAAATGGAAACGTCACTTTCCGGGATGACACAAATCCAAAGGATAGTTACTCCTTATATGAAGCCACTAAGGACGACCACCAACGCCTCCTTGGACAATATGTGAGCACACAAAGGAATATTTGGAGCACTGACTGCAGATGTACCTCATTCACTTGGGTCTGTCATCCATCATGTACCAAGGGAGGGAAGGGGAGGATTTACAGAAATCCCTATAAAGCCACCAAGAGAGATGAAGAAAGGGTGATCACATTGTTATGTTGGCGAGAATTTCCCAAGCAATACTGATAGTGTGTGACCGGAGCTATAGATAGGGGGACTGATTCATTGTACAATCCTAGTCCATCACGGTGAGAGAGAAGGAAGTTTGCATCAAGGTAGAGCTTGGAAACCAACATCCTTGCATGGACTCGAACCATTGTCTAGGGGCCCTTTGTGGTAGGTAAAATTTCTTCTCCATATCAAACGTTTAATAGAAGAGACCTTGAGCCATCATTTGCATTATTATCATTTTGACTCTCTTCAATAGCTTCTATATATTTGTGTTTTATTTTTTAGTTTATTTTGAGCATATATTCGCATATTTTTTCCTCTAGATTATATGCTTTTGAGCTCCACCACTTTATTCCTATTACCAATAGTTTATAGGGGTAGACCACACCCCTTAAGCGGGTGCGTTTCGTACACTAGTGCATCAAATCCACCATCACGAGTTAACTCATAACGGTTTACAAGTTTATGTAGTTGTGCCATCTCTTGCGAAGACCTTTTGACCATTGGAGAGTGGAAGTATGGAGTCCCCTCTAATCCATCTTAAGTCTAGTTCACTTGGGTGACGGACAAGAAACTGTCTAATCTTTTACTTAAGATTTTTGCATGTAGTTTTTTCTCACACACTTGGAGTCTTGGCATTTTAGGATGACTTTGCACGAGGAAGGTGCATACGTAGAGCCTTTTCATGTGAAAATTATAGGATATGATTTTTCTCCCTATATTCTACATTTTTACGCTTGTAAGTGTCTTTGAGCGACCCCTAATGTATTTTCGAGAACTTGTGTTGATACCCACAAAACTTATGAGAACTTACTTTTTTAAGTTTGCATTCTAGGCTTAGAGTTAGTTTTCCTTTAAGTTAAGTTTTTTACAAAAATCTTCATAGTTTAAGTAGGGAGGAAAAATTAACCATGCATTCCAAACAACATGTTTTTGAAAATTTTGGTATGCACACTTGAATTAACTAGTCCAAGTAAGAGGTGGCCCAAGACCACACATGCATAAGCTAGTTTTTATTTTCTAGTGTAGAAATTGTTTAGTTTAGTTCAATTTGTGCAATAGGGATTGCGGGACAAGGATTGATTTGCGTGATTAGAGAAAATAATATCTACTACCTTTGCACCATTCGGTGATCCTAGGTAAACATATGAATGCTCTATATTTAGAATTCACCATCTCCCAACTAGTTAGTCACATGAATTAACTAGGGAAAATTTGAAAGCGACCCTTTATCCTTAAAGTTTTCCATTTGAACCGGGAACAACGTCACATAGTTTAACTAGGGGACTTTTGTAGATCACCGATATCCATATGTTTAAACATATGAGATTGTTCACCATATGCTCACATAGCTCACCCACTAAGCAAACCAAGACACCTAAAATTAACTTAACCAAACTCACTAAATTCTCCCCACGGGGGCTATAAAAGAATTTATAGTTAAGTTAGGATACGAGGGGATAGGCATCCAACCAGCCGCCTTGATCATACTTATATTGAAACATAGAAGTTGTGTATTTAGGGGCCTGCAAATGCACCTATCTATCCCATGGAAAATAAAACTCGGCGTGGCGGAGACACGATTCGGAAGGGGGGTTAGGCTTAGGCGCGGTGCGTGCGGTATCGATTGGGAGCTGCGACCCGGCGTGCCTACATTACTATTAGCTAACACCAAAAGCCCAAGACTCGAATGCTCATGTGGGACGGTGGTTCTTAGTGGCCAAGCCTAGGGCATCCTTTACCCTATTGGTGATGGTGTAGGCAAGCGCGACCCTCTACCCTTACCTTGGTGGATTCTCTTCGGATGGTGGGGGCATCACAGTCTTACGGGACATTGTGCTCACACTCGCAAAGAAATATTCTCAAGGCCAGTTACTTTTGAGTGTGTGAGGATGCATAGGTCTTCTAGGATTTTGAGTATCACGCGCAAACAAACAAAAAAACCATCTTTTTTTCTTGAATGATCACATAGATTAAGTTAAAAGGAAAAATTTCATTTCATTTTCACTTTGTTTTATGTATGCGGCCATAAATTTTTTATTGATCATCGACTCTATCCTCTCAAATTTTTCCAAAGCCTAACTTGGTTGACTCTCGGAAACCGGTCCCAATGGAACCTTGTCGATCCAAGCATCTTTTAGTCTCCCTCCACTATAGGGGAGGGTTGCGAGTCTTTCACCATTCCGTCAAAGAAACCCGAACACTTCCACCGTCATTGGTTCATCCTTCATTGAAACTAACCATAGTTGGGAACCCTAGTCGATCTCCCAACACACGACTCACCTCCCCTGTATATCCTTTTAGGAATATCAGAATTCTATTTCAGAGATGGAATGCATGAAAATTTACTAGATATGTCACCTTTCAAAAAGAAAGAAGGATAAGATCCGAAGGAGGCTACTGGCCAGCGGACTCTGTCTATAGAACTTCGAATAATTCCATTTTACAGGAATTTCAACAAGGTGCTCAAGAAGAATTTTGTATAAGTAAAGCTGTGCAAAAATAACGTAGATCGGGACTTGGTTCCTCTTGTCTATGTTGTATGTGACTTATATGTGGAATTTAATCCAGAAAAAATCAGTTTAAGCATTAAATAGATCTCCCACAAAGTAGACCTTCAAAAAGCACCCAAAGGGAAGCAGCTATGATCCAAATGCAAGCACTACTTGAGGTATATGAGTTTAGCTAATGTTCAATGGAGATAAGAAAGGAGACTAATATTTCACATAATACAGCAGCAAATAAGCATTATTACCAATCCTTTCATTATACAATATTATAAAGCATGAGCCAATACAACAATAAATCTTAGGAAAAGGAAAGCGAGGGAGCACACACATGTATTTATGAAATGCTTCAACGGCGTTATTTTCGGGGAGGTTAGGCGGTTAAGAGTTACAACTTAGATCTATGGACAAAATATCAGATCTTGAAACTCTATATTTTCTCTACAAGATCCATTTGGAATTTGACAAAAGCATGCATGAATAAGAGGTAGATCTAAGAAACAAGTTGGAATCTGAAGCTGGCAGGTAAATTTCTGAATATAACATTTGATTACAATGGATCAAATCTTAATAGAACATAGATGAAAGCCAATCCATGGATCACAAAGTGGAAGGAAAATCCCAACACAAAGAGATCTCTGATCTAAACTATGAGCAAGACACCTTGCAAACCCTCATACATAAATAACGTAGTTTACTGATCAGAATGACTGACTCAAATGACATAGAAAACTGCGGAATAATTGAAAATACGAAGTACAAGAAATGATACACTCTTCCCGAGGAGGTCAAAGGACCCACTCCATGGAGAGAGGCTCTCAAAATACACTAGATCTCTGTAAATCTAGATCACCATAGCTGACTTGCAGAGACAACAAAACCCTCGATGGATCCTTAGCAATGTAAGTAGGAACTTGGACTCAAGCCTAATAGTGGTTCAATTCGAAGAAAAATTTCCTCCTTGAATCATAAAAGGAAGAGGTGAAACTCTTGCATAGGAATTCCAGATACAATCCTCCACTCGACAACAAAGAAAGGAGGTATTTGTCTAAGCGACAAATACTGGAAAGCTATGATCTATCAACAACCTTCTCTTGCTGCCCTCCTTTCCTTTTATAAGATGAGAAAGCTCTTGCAAACCCTAAACCATCTTGATGAGTTAGCCCTTTTCACATTAGAGGCTCCCTTCTAGAACTATTTTGTCCCTTTTGGAGATGAAATGAACCTAGGCAGAGTGCTATTGATTTGGTCAAGGTTGACAGTCTTCAGCTCAAACCTCTTTCACACCTGCAAGTGATTATTTACATAGCCCTGATTTGTGTTTGTTCACATGGGCATTGATTTATTCGGACTTTTTAGAGTTTACATGTCTCCTTGTTCATTTATTCATGAAGTGAAATTAAAAAACAAAATTGAATGTTCTCTTATTAAAAGGAGCTAAGTGGGGGCATGGATATCCCTCCAAAATGTTTCTTGTCTATCAGCTTAACTATTGGCCTGGGGTAAGTTATGATTATTCTTCTCCATTGATGGCACCATCGAGATCAGAAAGTTTTCATCATGGACCAAGTGCTCATCAAACCAATACATCAGAAATTTCTCCTCCAATGCTAACATGATAAGTGCATAGTCTATCCCTTGAGTGTAAGACTCAACATAAATAAACATGGGTGAAGAAATGTCACATCTAAAACATGTATCATGAAGTACAAGATAAAAGTTCATCCCATGTGGTACATATACCATGCCCACTTTTTTCCCAGCCACAAACCCATAAACAATACCGATATCATCTATGTATGGAAGCAAAATCACATATATGCAAATTGAAATGTGCACTTGAGGAGTGGGTCACAATCCCACACCTGGAATGCCAATGCAATGCACTCCTTGTCTTGAGTAAATCTAAGTGTGGCAAGTGGTATTCCCACACATATTCATTGCATGAGTCCCACTTTTCACATGGCTGAAAGTGATACCCAAGTTAGGTGCCTTTGGGAATCACCCATCATGATGAATAATCTCCCTTGCACCTAGGAGTGACCAGATTTAGAATTTTTATTGGCCTCATCAATTCCACATGAGATTTGCATGTAATATCACTCCTTGTGAGCCATGGCCTGCATACATGGTAAGAGAATGTGTCAAATCAAAAAAATCGCGTCCTCCATAGGATCGAGGTTCTTTTCTGATTCGGGTGTCAGGACACATGGAGTTAGGCATGGGCATTTCTCATTTTTAAGAAGGAAAGAGATGGCTGAAATGTCTCCTGCATAGGATCCTTTGGCTGCCCCATCCCCTCATAACTATTGCACTCTTGTAAGTGCTGATGCCAGCTCCTCCCAATCATAGTACGTGTAGTTCTTCCCTTCATACCCTCCCAATCAAAATTCCTCATGATTAGGGAGTATATCTTTGTTCTTGCATATAGCTGGAAAGGAACTCTTTGTGTGCTCTTTGTAGTATCTCTTGCTTAAGCTTGGAGGCTTGAGACAAGAATGCTTTACCAAGATGATAGATGACCCCTTCATGGACCAAATAGCCTCTTCCTTGCTTCATGCCACCTAATATCATCCGTTAATACTTGAGATCTTTGGAGTACTCCACACAAGGGATTGAGACCTCCAATATGGATCTACATAGCTCAACAAGGGCAGCATTGTTGATGCATCTAGGGTGGTGCTTGCCTTGTTGCTGATTTTTTCTTTTACATTACACATGCCATTTTTTGTGGGAAGGTGATCCTCCCCTTTGCTTCCTCCCATAGTGATTGTGGCTTTCTCTTCCATTTCTCAACACTTTGTGAGGCACTCCCCCACATGATGGAATCCAATGGCATTCCAAGTGGCTTTCAATGAGGTAGGAATGTTCCTTGCAACATTCTCATAAACATGAGGAGAAGGAGCTGTGAGGTCCTGCCCCCTACGCAATTCCATCTCTGTTGTTTGGGAGATGGGGGAAACATCGAGGTGAAGGATAGGTGTGCATGCCTTGAATGATTTGTTTTCCACTCTTCAAGTCTACATTCCATACGCAAGGCCCTTCCAATCAGTGGTGAATTTTCCCAAGGTAATCACTTCACTGGACACCCAAGATGATGTTGGTGTACGGTATGTCCATTGTTGGGGGGTTCCTATGTTTTGACGATTTGGCAATACCAAGGAATGGCAATAGACCACTTTGGGGCCCTAGGATCTAGCCCTCCTGGACCCGAGAGGAGGGATCTCTCCAAATAGAAGAATGATATATCTTTGAAAGCTCAAATTGAGATATTAGGCTAGTTATGAAGCACGAGGGTTTAAATGATTTGGTTGGTTGGTTCTTTGGATTGGTCTGAGATAATAGGCGAGAAAGCAATGGAAGGAAAGGAAAAGCGAGGAAAGCGACGGGGATGTTTCGACCAAAGAGGATAGAGTCAAAACTATGCCATCCATTGGGCTATGGAGTCATGAAAAGTACTTGCATCACTAGCCAAGGCTTTCAAGGAGCAAGTCATCTACACTAAAGGATCTTTAGATAGATGATGGTATGGAGTTTGATAAGAAGAAGGTGACGAAGGAAAGAAAACTAGATTTACGTCTATAGATGGAGTTAGAGGTCATTCAACTCCAGACCTGCTTGGACATGCACAAGAGAGGGACAAAGGGGCCGCTTATAGGTCGGACCAGGGTCATTTAACTCCCGAATGCCTTTAACGCTCAGGAAAACGAGAGATAAGATTGATGAAGAAACATCCAATCAACAAACCCACAAGTTCATACATCGGCCCAGGCAATAACATCCCCGCTGCCTTTGGTTAAACCACATGAATTCGCTCTTAGATAACACATAAAGCGAAAACATTATGAGTAGAGCAGGAAACATAGAGACACCTAGCAAGGGTGAATCCTATGTTATACTTACGTACCTACAGAAGAACATGAAGCAGTGAAAATGTAATAAACGAGAGTTAGGAAAAACATCAACAATAGCAATAGACACGGATCTGTGAAATGTGCTTTGATCAGGTGATGCCAAAACTAGTCATGTACAATAAGCTCAATGGCTAATACAATCCAAAATTTCTCCTCCCGGCCTACTACATACAACTACTCTTGCTACTCCCTCCCACGATTGTTCTAACGATCAGTGAATCCTCTAACGACAACGGCGGCGGCCAACAACAACCCTTTACAAATATGTTCCGGGGGGTTCTTATAGGAGAAAGAGAAAGTAAGTAGATGAACATTAAATGAATTTCATTAAGCAGTGGTGGAGGAAGCTGAGTCAATTTTGCTTATTGGCTATGTACGTATTTATGTGTACTCTGTAGATTGGTTTGGAGATCTATCAGTCGGTGTCCTCGGATATTTTGATCCTTTCGATGTCTAGAGCTATGTCTTGCCATTCGGAATAAATGAACGGATGAAAGTACGCAAGGCTGCCTCTATATCAATATTGCTACTTGTTGTCTTAAATGAGCCCATTCGGTGTAATTAATCATTTCGAGCTCGAGGAGGCATGGATATTTCTTGTAGGAAGGTGTACGTTTGGAGAAGAGGTACCTGTCGATGTCATACAGATAAGACTTTAACAATGTGCTTGGATCTTCAAATTACGCCTTTTCCTTTGAATGTAGGATTATAATTGTTAATCTTCTAAATTAGCGGCTTGAATCCCCTCAAATCACATTACTCTGTTGTTTCGTTTGACGCTGGGCAGCACTCTGCGCTCGCCCAGGCGATTGATAAAACTATTACGGCCGGGCGGTGGTGGTGGAGAAATGCTTTGGAGGCCCATGGTGGAAGGCGACGAACGGTGAAAACGGCGAAATGTGGAGAATGGCGGAGGAGAAAAGGCTATTAGTGTAAAACCCAAAGGTTAATGCTCGGGGGGGAAATACACGAAATGGCAGGAAAAACAATGGAGAAAAGCCGTGGACGTGGGACCGGCGTGGGCGGAGGGGCGATTTATTAAAGTTTAATGAAAAATGCGAAGGTTAAGACTTTGGTGGGAATGCAAAGGAATTGAATGAAATGCAATGAAGCATGGCTTGGGGAATGATGTTATGGAGGTGGGACCCAAGATGAATCGCAAAATCGCAAGTAAGAAAGTGCAATGGGAGAAAATGCGAATGGCGGAAAATGCGATGGGGAAAGTGCAATGGGGAAAATGCGATGGGCGGAAGCTGAGTGGCACGATCGCGTCGCATATGAAATATTTACAGATGGATCGATCGAACAAACGAACTTATGCGAAATTGCGATTATGCGATTTGCGATATGGCAGTTATATATGTGTAGAACTTTATAATAAATTTTTATGCCATGCGTGACAGCGGGGAAGTGGTTATAGAGAGCGGGACCTTATAATAAACGTTAACCTTGTTTATTATAAGGTTCTAAAGAGGTATGGTTGGGGAGTGATAAGAGGAAATAATGGCTAACAAGGGGTAAGGAAGGAATTCAAAGGGGAGGGATTTTGGGAAGGCTTAAAAAGGTAAGAAAGGAAATAAGAAACAAAACAAAGGCTTAGGGGTAATGAAATAAGGGGAAAAGGGAGGCCTTTTGGGCATTTCTTCACAAACGGAAACATAATGAATCGGCCCGAGGAGAATTTATCAAAGGGTAAAAGACACGTAGGCTTCAAAGGGAGACTATGTTTTCAGAGGAAATGCATAGACCGTTTTCTTGCCAAAAAATTTATAGGGGGGGCTAACATCAACTAAAAAGAAATGGTCCACCAAGGTGTAGGTTCCCATAGTCACAGAAAGTGTGTTAGAAAATTAAATATTACAGAGCAATGCAACACATAAAATATGCGGAAAATACAAGCACACAAAACACATAAAACCAGAGAGACACAGATATACGTGGTTCACCCGATTTGGGATACATCCACCCGAAAAGAAATTCCTTCCTTTCTATTATCCAACAAAATTAAGATACAAAACCTACGAGAAAATTCGTTGTAGTATCCTTTTTTGTCTCTCACAACCTCCCTATACGTTTTCCGCTCGGAAGAATACACATACAATGCATACCCACAATACAATACCCTCATAAAATCGAGGGGTTGCCTTCTAGGAAAGAAAAACCTAAACTAAACATAACTTCTCACAGTCGGATCATCTGCCTAATGAGCGACCCAGTTAATTAGAAGTACTATACTTTTACAAGGCAATTTTACATCTATTTTTGGCTTCGGGGGTCGCACCGCCCTCGAAGCCCCCGGCAGGGGACCCGGCGGCCTCCGGACCCCGCGAGAGGACAGAATCCCCCCGCACCCGGGTAATGCAAGGGTGTAAATTTCTGGGGTATACATCAGCCCAAACAAGGATCTCTCTGAATCGGGGAAGAAAATCGGGCTCCACACCCAACAATATCCCACTTGGGGCGGTGCCTTAACTCCATCACTACTTCATTTGCTGAACGTGACTCCTCTTTGGACTTTGGATGTTCCTCATCTTCATCATCATCCTTGAAGACCAATTGAAGCGAGCACATTTTCATTTTCTCCACCGGTTACAACTTTTGTTAGCATATTTGCAAGATTACGGCTAGTGTGTATCTTTTCCATCTTCAACTCTCCATCTTCCATCTTGACCGTATGAAGCTGATACTTGAGATGTATGTGTTTAGTCTTGGAATGAAATTCTAAGTTCTTTGCAAGATGAATGGCACTTTGGCTTTCAGCATATAACGATACCCATATCATGCTTCTTACCCAATTCACCCATAAGCCTTTGTAACCAAATCATTTCTTTACTATCTGTGGCAGCAACATGCTACTGCTTCGTTTTGTTGAAAGTGAAACAACACTTTGGATTTTTTGAAACAGCGGCAGTTGTTCCACCTACGATGGCTTGTATCTATCGTGCTCCTCTCCGATTATCTCACAAATACACCATATATACGCATCAACATATCCACAGCAGAAAACGATGTTTGAACCACCAAAACGCAATGCTTGATTTGTGGTACCTCTCAAATATCTGAAATCAATTCCTTATCCAATGTTCTTTTCTAGATTATTCATGTACCTACTTACAACTCCTTTGCATGTGTAATATCGGGCCTTGTACGGACCATTGTATACATTAAGCTTCCAAGCATTGATGCATATGGAACTTTAGACATATAATCGATGTCTTCTTGGGTCTTTGGGCACATCTCCTTACTAAGTTTAAAATGGCTGGCTAAAGGTGTACTAGGGTTTTCATTGTGCTTATCAAATCTTTTCCTTTGTATGTAATACTCATTCGAGACGGTGTTAATTTGCGATTTTTCATGTCTCTCTAGTTATCCTCATACCAAGGATTTGTTTTGCGGCTCCCAAAACCTTCATTGCAAATGAATTTGCCAATTTTTGCTGACACATTGTTCTTACATGTTAGATCTTGCCAACAAGCATGTCATCTACATACAATAAAAATATAATATATTTGCCATCATTTTGCCTTTTTATATAAACACAATGATCATAGTGACATCTAGTATAAACTTGTTGAGACATAAACTTGTCAAATTTTGAATACCTTGCCTTGGAGCACTGTTTTTAAGCCATGCAAGCTCTTCTTTAACATACCCGCAATTTTTACTCCCCTTTGACCTCTCATATCCTTGATTTCTTTGCATGTATATCCCTTCCTCCAAATATCCATGGAGAAATGTTTTCTTTACATCCTAGCGTATTCAAGATGCAAATCTTCAGCTGCTACAAGACTTAATGGACTAGTTGAAGTCATCTTAACAACGAGGAGAAAATATTTCATCAAAATCAATACCTTTCTTCGTGCAAACCCCTTCACCACAAGTCTAGCTTTTTACCTCTTGTTTCCTCATCTTCTTCCTTCGGCATAAACCCATTTGATACTTGTGTAGTTTTGCACAGGAGCCTTTGAATAAGTCCCAGAGTACGGTTATGCATTAAGGAGTCCATCTCTTCATCCATTTCTAGCTCCCACTTCTTCCTACTTTCCTTTGCATTGCTTCTTCATAACATTCGGGTTCACGAGTAGGTCAATAATAAATAATATAAGTATCGTTGGAAGTCTAACATCTTGGTAGATATTCTAACTGCACTTTGAAAGGTGTTTTAGGTGCATTGCTTGTTGTGGTGGTTCTTCTTGTCGTGGTTGTTGATTATTATCTCAAACACCTTTACTTTTTACAGTTATCTCATCAAGAACCGCGTATTCCTTACTTTCTTTTTCCTATTTCTTTTCTTGCCATTGTGATTCTTATACAAGACCTTTTCATTGGTCTTCTCTTTGCTCTAATGATTTTTGATTTTCATAATCATATAGCGATAACCAAAATCATTAACACCATATCCAATAAAGGTACATTTCTTTGATTTTGCCTCAAGCTTTGTTCTATTTTCTTTATTAATATGGACAAAGGCCTCACAACAAATGGCTTCAAAAAAGAGTAGTTTACCTTTTTACCTATCCATGCTTCCTACGGAATACCACCATCCAAGGAACTTGAAGGCCCTATATTTATTAGATAAACAACGGTATCTATAGCATACTGCCCAAAATTCTAAAGGTAATCCTACATGCAATCTCATGCACCTTGCACGCTCCATGATTGTTGTTCATCGCTACACGACACACCATTTTCTTGTGGTGTTCTTGGAAGCATCTTCTCTCTACAAATTCCATGCTACGGAAACGGTACCTATCAAACTCTTTGTTTTCAATATTCACCTCCATTATCGGTCTACGAGACACTTTAACTTCTTTCTGTCTTAATCTCAACCAAAGCTTTCCATTTCTTGAAAGTATCAAATACATCAGATTTATTTTGAATACAATAAATCCAAGTTTTTCTAGTTATCATCCAAAAAACATAACATAATAGCGAAAACCACAGATATTGATACATGATCGGTCCCCATACCATCTTGTATGCAAACTCCAATTTTTCGCTCTTTTTTTTTTCCCAACTAAAGAAATCGACTCTCTTTTGTTTTCCATAAATGCAATTCTCCACAATCCAAATCAGCATTCTTCAAACACGGCAACAAATTTCTTGGTGAAGAATCTTCATCCTTCTCCTCCTTATGTCCAAGCCTATGATGCCATAATGTTGCATCTTTATCCTTTGGAAGTTAAAGCATTAACGAGAGTTAAGAATACCATTGCATAAATACAATGTACCAACCTTTTCACCTTTCACTATTACCGAGTCTCCTTTGGTGACCTTCCAAGTTTTATCCATGAAAGTTGTAACACAACCTTCACTACCTAAGCATACTGTTGAAATCAGATTTTTCTTTAGATACGGAACATGCCTCCTTTAATAGCCATTGAGTTTCCATTCTACTCTTTTACAAGAACCTTACCCATTCAACAATTTTATGGGGTTTATCATCACCCAAAACAAACTTGTCCAAAATTTCCTTGAACATAGTCATGAAAATATTTCTTATACGAGTGTAGCATGGAATGAAGCCCACACGAATCTATAACCCAAGAATCTAAGTGACATTTTAAAAGAAAGAATCAAAGCATCTTGTAACACATCACGTACATTTCTTCATGATTATTTTCTTGTTGTGCATCTCCTTCTTTTCCCTTACGAGATCTACGGTCTTTCTTTAGGTGTCCTTTCCTTCCGCATTTCTAGCACACTATCCCCGATGCGAGACTTGGATGTTGCCTTTCCTTGATTTACGCGATATCCCAGAGCTCTTTCCTCACTTTCCATTCTTCTTCCCCTGAACTGCGCACTCAAAGCATTCCCCGATGTCTCACGAGCACTTTCCGTCGCAATTCCTCACTAAGGATAGCACCGACAACATCATCAAACTTCAAAGTACTAGATCCGGAAGACGAGTTACTATTAGTTTACAAATCTCTGGCAATGAGCACAAGAATAACGGAAGCTTTAACTTCATCATCAAATTTTACCCCTACGAACTTAAGCCGGTTAATGGCTTTATTATTAAAATCACTTAAATAGTCTGTGACAGATCCTGTAATCTTCATATTAAATAATCGTTTCATAAGAAATACCTTGTTTGAGCGGAGGGTTTTTCATATATTTTTTCCAACATCTGCATCAAACCACTACCATTGCATTGTTTTCTTCGAAATATTGAAGGCGAGTGGCACCGAAAACCTGGCCACGTCTTGTTAGAGTGCCTTTCTATCGAGGAATGTTCCATTTCGCATGTCATCGTCGGCTTCTTTTCTTTTCCACTCAATAGTAGGTATAGATCTTTCGTGCACATATAATCTTCCATCATCTTCCACGAGCGGAGGTTTTGCCATTAAATTTATCGACCCTAAACTTAGCATCTTCCACCATTGCTCCCACTTGAACCGGGAACCCTTCTTTCCTATGAGTTTATCGGTAAATATACCTTTGTCTGCGATACCGGTTATTTAAGAAAATTAAAAATTACGAGAGAAATGCATCACATAAAATATGCAAAAAATACAAGCACACAACACATAAAACTAGAGAGACATAGATATACATGGTTCACCCGGGTTTAGACTACGTCCACCGAACAGCAGGTCCTTCCTTTCTATTATCCGGCAAAATGAAGATACAAAACCTACAACGAGATCCGATGTAATATCCTCTTGTTGTCTCTCACAACCTCCCTATCTGTTTCGCCGAAATACACATACAATACAACACAATACAATACCCTCATAAAAGCGAGGGGTTGCCTTCTGGGAAAAATAAAAACTACAACTAAACCATAACTTCTATCGTCGAATCATGCGCACACAATGAACGGCCAGTTGACTAGAAATTACTATACTTTTACAAGGCAATTTTACATCTATTTTTGACGGCACAGAGCTTTGAAACCCCCGCCGGGGGGGGGACGGCCTCGGACCCCACGGGGGGACAGGCCCCCACTATGTGCAAGGGGTGTACAATTTTCTGGGGGTATACATCCCGGCTAAAACAGTTCTAAGATGGGAAAATAATTCCACAACAAAGTGATGGAACATACGCATGCAACGCATAGTTCTGTCTCCGGAGACAAAATAGAGAACCCATCAAAAGTATCTATGGGGATCCCTCTCCCTCTCTGTGCAAGGTGAGCATCAATAAAATTGTGGGTTTTCCCCCTTTGTCAATCAAAATAGACACTCTTTGGTTCATGAGAGAACCTTGTACTCTTAAAGTCAAATATTTAGGCACTCCTCTCAAAGAAGAAAAGAGTCCCACTTGTTGGAAAGAGCTCCCTCTTCACCTCTTGGATGGTGATTGATCTTCCTCTGTCATCATGACCTTGTGACCCCCTCCTAGGTCCTTCATTCCCATCCTCCTCCTCCAAGTCTGAAGACTTCTATATAGTTTTCCCTCCCAACGGAAAGGCACATCTATGTCCTGGGTACCCATGGCTCTTGACAGTGACTCGTCTCTTTTTCCTCTTAACTCCCTCCGGATATCAAGGTCAAGATGCTTCTTGATGGGCACTATCACGGTGGGCAACTTTCCCTTCCTTCCCCTTAGAAAGGCTTTGCTTTGGAAAGTTGTCTTTGCCCCTTGGTAAGGCATCTTGGAGATCTCTAGCTCTCTCAATGGCATAAACCAATACAAAGTGATGAGCAGTAGACTTAACCAACCCATGCAAAGGTTCCTCAAGCCATCGTGAACATATAGACTCTCCTTCGCCCTGCGGATAGATCGGGGACCATTGCGACAATCTCAAGAATTCAAAAATATAAGCCTCTACATCTCCTATGTGGCTTGACTTTGCCAAGCTTATAAAAGGGGCCTCTTTGGGTCTTTTCAGATCAAATCTCTCCACTAGTCTCCTAGTGAACTTAGCATATGTAGACACATTGCTATGTCCCAATGTGAATGATTCATGAGCTCTACCAGGTTGTGGGCTTCTCCCCTCAAAATGCGATTGCAACAATCTTGATGGCTTCTACTTCGGGAACTTTATTCAGCGGAAATAGATGTCAACTTTTCCACCTTTGGTAGAACAAGAGGATTTTCCATCCCGAACTTGGAAAAAAATAACACCGCATATTATGGTGTCTCCACAGGAAAGAAACCCTGCATCCTACTGTGTGCTACCATGGTCTCCTTCGATCCTTGAGATGGAAAAAGTCTTGGAAGCTCAATTTATCCTTGAACCTCTGACTTTAACAGTCTCCTTCTAAAAATTACCCTTCCGGGGAGTTGGATCTTTCGGTCCCGTACATTCTCTATAAAAAGCAAGAAGATAAGAGCATTGTAGAGCGTTGTAGGCACATGGAGCTTGTGGCAAGCTCACAGAGTTGACCAGTCCCAAATTAGAACATATCAGAAATTTCGCCTTGATGGAATCTCCCAAAAGGGATGTCCTCATTCTATCCATCCTCATCTCCTTTATCTCCTTGAGCTGAGATCTTAGCATAGCCTCCAAGAGAGTTTTGCAAACTCCTGCAGCTGTATCTTTATCATTCCGATTCGGGGGCTTTCCCCTTGTGCGACCCTGACAAGATCAACGGTAGTATAGTCATACTTTTTATGACTTCTATTATAGTATCTCCTCTCCTTCTCAATAAGAGGATCTTCATATTCATAATGTAGCATGGCTTCAGTTTCTCTAATGCTAGCACAAAGACGCTGCAAAATTAGAATAAAATGCTATTTTGTAATATCCCTTTTGAGATATCAAGATTCTATTTCGGAGATGGAATGTAGAGGCATTTCTTGGATGTTTTACCTTTCAAAAAGAAAGGATGAATCCCGAGCTACAACCAACTTCGAGTACGTCTATATAACTTGGAATAATTCCCTTTTAGAATTTCAACAAGGTGCTCAAGGGAAAACGTTGTATAGTATTTGTGCAAAAATAGTATATCGAGGACTTGGTTCCTCCCTTTTTATGTTGTATTTGACTTATATGGAAATTAATAAAAAAAAAATCAGTTTAATCACATTAGACGAGATCTCCCAAAAAGTATACTAGCAGCTAAAAAACACCCAAAGGGAAAGCAGAAATCAAGTAAACCACAGCGAGAATTGCGTTTAGCTAATGTTCGGTGGAGCTCGGCAAGGAGATGATATTTCAGTAATACAGCAGCAACTAAGCGTTATGATAAATCCCTTTCATTATACGGTAAGCATGAGCCAATACAACAATAAATCCTTAGAAAAGAGAGCGAGGAGCACATGTATATTTATGAAATGCTTCAACAACGTTATTTTCGGGAGGTTCGGTAAATTTGGAAGTTACAACTTAGATCTAGAGTAGATCTATGGACAAAATATAAGATCTATATCATATCTCACGGAAACTCTATAATTTTTTCTAAGATCCACTTGGAATTTTGACAAAAGCATGCATGAATAAGATTAGATCTAGAAACAAGTTCCAGGATAAGAGCTATTATGATAAATTCCCCGAATATAACATTTTGATTACAATGGATCAGATCTGAACGAACATAGATCAGCAAGCCAATCCCATGGATCACCAAGTGGAAGGCAAAGCCCGACCTGAGAGATCTCGATCTAAACTATGGCTTAACGAAGACATACATGACCCTCATACATAAATAATGTGGTTACTCGGTGGGATAAGCTATGGCTCAAATGACATAGAAAAATGCGGAATAATTTCAGATCTCTGAAGTACAAGAAATGATACACTTCCGGGAGGTCAAAGGACCCACTCCATGGAGAGAGGCTCTCAAAATACACTAGATTTATCTGAGATCTAGATCACCACTTGTTGCCGGCTTACGGCAGAAAAAAACATGAGTGAATCAGCAGTACACTTAGTACCAATTAGGAGCTTGGCCTCCAAGCCTAATAGTGGTTCAATTCAGCAAAATTCCTCATGAGTCATCAAGAAAGAGAATTGAAACTCTTGCATAGGAATTCTAGATACAATCCTCCACTCATACTTGAAGAAAGGTGTTGTCTAAATAGTAAATACTCGGTAAATCTATCAGCAACCTTCTCTTGCTGCCCTCCTTTTCCTTTTATAAGATGAAAGCTCTTGCAAACCCTAAACCATCTTGAGTTAGCCTTTTCACATTAGAGGGCTCCCTTCTAGAATTGCGTTGTCCCTTTTGAAGTACAGTAAACCTAGACAACGTTGATTTCGTCGAGTTGACCAGTCTTTAGCTGAGCCTCTTTTCACTTGCAAGTGATTATTTACATAGCCATGATTTGTGTTTTTGTTCACATGGGCATTGATTTATTCGGACTTTTATAAGTTTTACATTTCCTCCTTTATTCATTTATTCGTAGACGAGAAATTAAAAACAAAATTGAATGTTCCTCTTAGCTAAAGCTAAGTGGGAAAATTACACACCCCTTGACCCCAATGGGGCTGAGGCCGAAGCCCATTCGGGGCTTGACAAATCATGGTATGTCACAAAATAACCCTCGTTCTAACGAGAACTTCATGTCTTTGCACGTTGCCATGCCGTCAACCTCTTAGTCACCCTTCTTAGCTACGTTAAATCTACCTAATTTAACCAATCTCACAAATGACCCCATCACACACGATCCTTCATGGCCTCCCATGCCCACAAAGCTCCCTCCCAAATATACCAAATTTTGAAGGCAAGCAAGTGGAAGACCCAAGTAATCATGTAATGACCTTTCACCTATGGTGCTCATCGAATAGTATCATCAACGACGGTATTCGATTGAGGATATTCAGCGCACTCTTACGGGAGTAGCGGTGAAGTGTCGTGGAGCAACCTCACGATTCACATGGGCACTTTAGCGCCCTCACTACGGCGTTCCTCACTTATTTTCGATTACCCATTCTGCCCGCATCGTTCGGGAATGGAGGTGCGGCTCTTTTTAGACAAAGCCCCTTGTCCATATCTTTGACCATCTTCATGAATAGGAGCGGCGTCGCGATTTTATGTAAAGCTAAACTCAACCGATCGAGGTCCTCTTAGATTTATTCTTGAAAACTTTCGTGACAGAGATTTCAAAGGATGTAGCACCAACAATGCCACATCCAAATAGGACAATCAATAAAGCCCAAAAGCACGAACTGGTTGTATCTGATTGGAGAATACATTTACAATATCTGCCCACAATACCTTTCGCATACTGACTTATCAGGTACAGCATCTCGAGCCTTGCTGAGGCAGATTAATTGGGTCAGTGATACATATAAAGGTTACCTAGCGTACATTAGTCAAAATCACGGTTATGCACATAATCCTACTTGGAACATGTCTCAACTCGGTTCAAAGTCATCATATGCCTCGGTAATATTTGACTAGTAGGGCGCAAGCGTATCACTAGGGAGGACCCTATCTTCAGTGAGGGACGGTACGTGAAAAACACGCGTGGAAGAGCTCCTCCCAATGGCCGAGTGCAAACGAGGACATCATTATGCCTGATCCACAAGCACGACACACCTACACAAACCAATGCACAAGTGAACTTTTGTGCAACCGTCCCAAAATCAACCACACTAGTATAACCGGAGAACTACCCTCTAACGTGGTTAAGAAAAAATAAAAATAAAAGGCAAAAGATCTTGGATAGGTGACAACCAACAACGGCCACTACCTCCGGAGCTGAAAACAACTCCATATGGAATCAGAACCGGGGGCCAAGAAATGACCAACGGCAAGGAAAAAGGTCACCTGCGTGAACAAACCATTCTTGTTCAATATGTGGTGAGTACGGGCACCCTATATCCACCTTTGTCCAGATCTCCCGAGCTAAAAAGCTTCGGAAGTAGCGAGGACAAGGAGGATCTTCCCGGCAACCCACTTTGTTATGCAAGAACCTTTCCCTCTGAGGACGATCGGCTAATAACAAAACCTGCGATTCCGAGAAAAGCAGCCATGAAATCTACACTTGGTGGGAAGAGATATTTTTCCAAACACGGGGAATCGCGATTCTGACACACGAGAATCCCTGTTAGACAGTATTAGTGCACTAACACTGTGACCATTTCAAGATGCCTATAGAACCATTGCCAAAGATGGCAAAGGGACCTAATGAGCGAGTAGGCAACTACTGCAAAGTGGCCCATAACTATAGCATCTGTGGACGATTTAGCCCAATCCCCTGCTGCTATCCATGTTGAAATGCTGATCATGCCAAAACAACGAAATCCTAAGGCTTTCTGCATTATGTACTATAAACCACGACGATACGCGCATGATAACTGACTTAGACAAAGCCACCCCTAGGCTTCCTTCCATGGTCCCTTCCGGATACGATGTGATCTAGAATATCAATATTCATCAATGTGTCATTAACGAGGGTGCATCAACATGCATCCATGTCAAAAAAATGGCAGAAGTTGGGTTCTCCCGAACTAAAACCCTCGGTCTGTCACTTTGAGCCTACGACGGTGCGTCCCTCGACCCTCGTTGGCAGCCTCTACCAAAATGTCCCGATGAGTTTATCTTAGAAAATTATATATTACGAGCAATGCAATACATAAATTATGTGAAATACAAGCACACAAAACACATAAAACCGAGGAGAACCATGAGATATACGTGGTTCACCCGATTTGGAGCTACGTCACGAACAACCGATCCTTCCTTTCTATTATCTGACAAAATGAAGAACCTAACCTACGAGCGGATCAGATTTAGCAATATCCTTTGTTCTCTCAGTCTCCCTCTGTTTCTCGCTCAAGAATACACATACAATACATAGCCACAATACAATACCCTCATAAAAACGAGGGTTGACTACAGAACAAAAAACCTAATCTAAACATAACTTCTACCCATTAGGATCATTTGCCTATGAATGGCCCGATTGACTAGAAATTACTATACTTTTACAAGGCAACTTTACATCTATTTTTATCTTCGAATACTTGTCCCCGAAAGCTATGGGGGGCTCCAGCGAGCGCCGCCCCCTGGACCCCACGACGGCGATTAATTACGGGCGGCCTTGCCACCCCCTTTTAAGGTACGGGGGGTCTGTCTTTGTGATACACAAAATAAACAAGATAATCGGGCTCCACCCAGCAATCTCCCACTTGGGGCGGTGCCCAGCAACTCCATGTTGCTTCATTTCTTGGACAATGACTCCTCTTTGGACACGGCTATTCCTCATCTTCATCGTCATCCTTGAAGACCAATTGGCCAGGCACAGTTCTTGGTTTTCTCACACAGTTGCTAGCTTTTGTTAGCATATCTGCCCAGTTACGCTAGTGTGTATCTTTTTCCGGCAACTCTCCATCTTCCAATACGTAGTATGAAATGGTACTTGGAATGTATGTGTTTAGTCCTAGAATGAAATGTTGAGTTCTTTGCAAGATGAGAATACTTACTTTTGCTATCAACGTATAGCGTGCCCATATCATGCTTCTTACCCAATGCATCCATAAACGGAACTGTAACCAAATCATTTCTTTACTAGCCTGCGAAAATAGCGGCAACATACTCTTTTACCTTACCATTTGTTGAGAAAGTGCAACAACACTTTGGATTTTGAAACCCAGGCGACGAGGATGTTCCACCTACGGTAAATACATATCTGGCAGTGCTCCTCACAGTATCTCTTTGTCACCTGCCATGTCTGCATCAACATATCCTTGTGAGCAATGTTTGAACCACCAAAGCATAATGCTTGCTTTGTGGTACCTCTCAAATATCTGAGAATCCATTTCTTGCCATCCAATGTTCTTTTCTTTGGATTATTCATGTACTACTTACAACTCCCTTTGCATGTGCAATATCGGACCTTGTCATGATTAATTGCATACATTAGCTTTATTGTGATGCATCTGGGGCTTTAGACATATAATCCATGTCTTCTTGGGTCTTTGGGCACATCTCCTTACTAAGTTTGAAATGGCTAGCAAAAGGTGTACTAAATGGTTTTGCATTGTGCATAGTAAATCTTTTCAACACCTGCTCATGCGGGAGCCGGTGTTAATTTGTGATTTTCCTATCTCTAGTTATCCTCATACCAAGTTGTTTTGCGGCGCTTAAAATCCTTCATTGCAAATGAATTTGCCAATTTTCTTTTGAGCACATTTATTTCACACATGTGAATCTTGCAACAAGCATGTCATCTACATACAATAACAATATAATATAGCTGCCATTAATTTTTGTAGATAGCTCTGATGATCGGTGACATCTAGTATAACCTTGTTGAGACATAAACTTGTCAAATTTTAGATACACATTGCCTTGGAGCACATTTTTTAAGCCATACAAGCTCTTCTTTAACACCTTTTTACAATTTTTCTTTCCACTTTTTTACCTCCTTATCCTTCTGGATTTCTTGCCCTTATATCTCTTCCTCCAAAATCCTCACATGGAGAAATGTTTTGTCTTTACATCTAAACTGTTCAAGATGTAAATCTTCTTATTCTAAGACTTAAGATAGTTCGATTTAATTCATGCTAACAACGGAAAATATTTTCATCAGAAATCAATACCTTTCTTCTGTGCAAACCCCTTCACCACAAGTCTAGCTTTGTACCTCTGTTTTCCTCCATCTTCTTCCTTGACTTTGTAAACCCATTTAATACGCAATGTAGTTTTCACGGGTAACGACTAAATCCCAAGTCTAGTTAATGCATCAAGAGTCCATCTCTTCTTCCATGGCTAGCTCCCACTTATTCTGCTTGACACATTTATGCTTCATAACATTCGGGTTCACCGAATCGATTACGACAATAAATAATATAATGAAGGAGAGTATCGTTTTAAGGGTCTACTTATCTTGAAGCAGATCTTCTAACACCACTGCAGTGTTTGAGGTGCACATTCTTTCATTGTGGTGGTTTACCTCTTGTGGTTGTTGATTATTATTATTTTCGAGCACCTTTACTTTCGGTTATCTCATCAAGAATATCACGTATTCCTTGCTTTCTTTCCTATTTATTTTCATATATTTGATTCTTATACAAAGACCTTTTCATTGAATATTACATCTCTTCTCCTAATGATTTTGTGATTTTCATAATCATATAAGCGATAACCAAAATCATTAACACCATATCCAATAAAGGTACATTTCTTTGATTTTACCTCAAACTTTGTTCTATTTTCTTATTAATATGGACAAAAAGAGCCTCTCACGTGAAAAGGCTTTAAAAAAAGAAGAGAGTAGTTTACCTTTTTACCTATCCATGCTTCTGTGGAATACCACCATCCAAAGAACTTGAAGGCCCTCTATTTATTAGATAAACAACGGTATCTATAGCATACACCAAAATTCTAAAGGTAATCCTGGCACAATCTCTGTACCTTGCCTTTTCATGATTGTTCGATTTCATCCTTTCTGACACACATTTTCTTGTGGTGTTCTTGGAGGCTTGTCTTCTCTCTACAAATTCCATACTCTGAACAGTACCTATCAAACTCTTTGTTGTCCTTCACCTCCATTGTACGTCACAAAACACTTCACCTTCTGCACTCTGTCTCAATCTCAGCAAATATTTCCATTTCATGAAAGTATCAAATACATGATTTGGCTGAATACAATAAATCCAAGTTTTCTAGTTGCATCGTCAATAAAGTAACATAATTACGAGAGCCACCCAGAGATGATACACAAGAAGCGAGGTCCCCATGTGTACCTGACTCTAATTTTTACACTCTTCTTTTTTCTTTCCCAACTGCGAGAGAAATGCGACTCTCTTGTTTTCCATAAATGCAATTCTCTAAATCCGTCAACATTATGCAAACACAGCAACAAATTTCTTGAGTGAAGAATCTTCATCCCTTCTCACTCACGTGTACGAGCCTATGATGCATAATGTTGCATCTACCTCCTTTGGAAATTAAAGCATTAACGAGAGTTAGAAATACCATTGCATAAATACAATGTACCAACCTTTTCACCTTTTTCTATTACCGGGGCTCCTTTGGTGACCTTCCAAGTTTTATCTGTGAAAGTTGTCACACAACCTTCATAGCCTAAGCTACCATTTTGTTGAAATCAGATTTTCTTTAGATACGGAACATGCCTTACCTCCTTTAATAGCCATTGGTTTCCATTCTGTTTGTTTTACAAAGACCTTACCCATTCCAAAAATTTTACGGGGTTTATCATCACCCAAACGAACTTGTCCAAAATCTCCTTGAACATAGTCATGAAAATATTTCTTGTCAGTCCAATAGCATGGAATGAAGCCCTGAATCTACAACCAAAGAATCGGTAACATTTTTGAAGAAAGAATCAAAGCATCTTGTAACATCTGTCACATTTAGCTATGATTGTTTTCTTGTATTATTGTCTCCTTCTTTTCCCTTAAGATCTCTAGGTTTTCTTTAAGTGTCCTTTCTTTCCGCATTTCCGGCCCACACTATCCCGATACGGACTTGGATGCCGCCTTTCCTTGATTTACTTCGATATCCACGGAAAGCTCTTTCTCTTTCCATTCTTCTTCCCCTAGACTACGCACTCAGCATTGCAGTGTCTCACGGAGCCTTTTCACATCATTTCCTCGCTAAGGATGTAGACAACATCCTCAAACTTTAGTACTAGATGCGGATATAGAGTTACTAATAGCCATAACCAAACCATTCAGCTTTACGGTAATGAGCATAAGAATAACGAGCTCTAACTTCATCATCAAAGTTTACCCCCCTCTGAGAGAGTGCTTCTGCACAGTGGTAACTATATCTAAAATTCATTTAAATGGTCTGCAGCAGATCCACCTTCCGACATCTTCATATTAAATCGTCGTTTCATAAGAAATACCTTGTTTGATCACAGAGGTTTTTTCATATAGTTTCGTAACCACTGCATCAAACCCTCTTGTTGTTGTTTCCTTCGAAATATTGAAGGTAAGCGATGCCGCAAGGCACAACCGTATTATTCAGGAGTGCCTTTCTATCGAGAATGTTCCATTCCTCATACATCATGGTCATCGGCATCTTTGTTTTCCGCTCGATGGTAGGTATAGATCTTTTAAATCGAGATAATCTTCCATCTGCATCTTCTGACGGGAAGTTTTGGCCGTTAAATTTCTCGACCCTAAACTTACCATCTTACGCCATTGCTCCCACTCGAACAAAGAACCCTTCTTTCCTAACGAGTCTATCGTAAATATACCTTTGGCTACGATACCGATTGTTAGAAAATTATATATATTACGAGCAATGCAATACATAAAATATCTGCGAAAAATACAAGCACACAAAACACATAAAACCAAAGAGACACGGATATGCGTGATTTTTGATTTGAGCTAAATCACCCCGAATAACGATCCTTCCTTTATTATCCCGACAAAATGAAGCGACACAACCTACAGCAAATCTTGTAATATCCTTTGTTCTCTCACAGTCTCCCTCTCTTGTTTTCTCGCTCGAGAATACACATACAATACCAAATTTGCCAATACAATACCCTCATAAAAATGAGGGGGTTGACTTCTAGGGCAAGAAACCTAATCTAAACATAACTTCTACGAAGTCGGATCATTTTGCCTATGAACGGCCCAGTTGACTAGAAATTACTATGGTTTACAAGGCAATTTTACATACGCACAGCTTCGGGCGCTTCCCCGGCCCCCACCGAGGGGGGGGCTCCGAAAAGCTCTACCACCCCCCTGGACCCCCCATGGCGGCGATTAATTATGGGCGGCATTGCCGCCCACTAGGTACGGGGGGTCTAATGGCTGTGATACAAAATAAACAAGATGTCCAGGGCTCCACACCCAACGGTTGTGGTGAAGACGGTCCACATAGACATTGAAGTCTTGGATGCTCTCTTGGATGTCTCTCCTCGGGTGGAGTTATATGTACACTATGTCCCACCATAACCTCCTTCGTCTTCGCATTATGATGTTCCCCCACAAGGATCGCATCATTCTTGTAGACCGGCTAACACATAGCGAGCGTCCCCCAACCAAAACGGATGTAATTCTACCCTATGTAGATACAGCCACGGATAGTCCTTTCACGGTACCAAGAATGTGGCCTGGCAATTCAAACCGTCATCCGTCCTAGGGTCATTCCTAGGGGAGATCCTCCCATTATCACGAAGGCATGCTTAGGTGCACGAGGCCTCGGTGTGCATGATGTCCACATCAAGCACTAAAGGTTAGTCACGACAAGACTAAAAGAGTAGTAACGACACTAAGGCATAAACACGTGACCTCTCTAGCCTATGCCTCCCCAAACCCCTTTCCTCTACCCCAGAACGACCCGTCTCCTTGAGTTTATGCCCAGTGCCACCAAAACCTGTAGTTGACGTTCTATTTTGGTACCTCATTCCCCCTTATGGATTAGGAGCCACCAACATTCTTGCCACGGTTAAACCCTCGATTCCGGAGGAGCCCCAACCTACCCAATAAATGGTCGAAACCACCCACCATGAGAAGTTTCCATTACAAAACTGGTAATCATGGCCAAAGAAAATCGCAAATAGAGGAAAGAAAGGTATTTTGCCATTCAAAAGGGAATCGCCGAGTCTACGCCATATGCAATGTTATAGGCCACCTTACCCACATATGTCCGAGTTGGATGGTTAGAATACTCCTCGGCTCTAAGGTAGACATCTTGGCGCGCGTTCCTATAAAAGGAGCCTACCACCAGAAATTAAAGGAAAAACACTATGTACCAATCGCACATGCACTCTCTATGGAAAATATGGGCACTATACCCACCATTTCCGGAAGTACCACGATATAGGAACCTTGTCGATTGAGAGATCCTATCGAGGACCCTCCATCAATCCCTTCGAAGATGAACCTCATGTCGTCCTGGCCTGGGAGGAATGACACTCACCGAAGAATGTACTTTGTCACTCCTCCCCCCAAGCCACCATACACCAACCGGGGACGGGGGGGAAACTTGGTTTGCCTCATCTCTTGAGTTATCGGGCACATCGGAATTCTTGTAGATGGCTTGGTCGGGTCTTTGACCTAAGGTCACCTAGGTAGCAATAATTTGTATTCGGGAGATCCTAGACGGGGGGTGGCTCTTGGAAACGCCCCCCATCACTCTCGGTCTGGAGGAAACCACAGGCGAAATCAAAACTGGGATCCAAGTAACAACTCTGACAGACGGAAGGCGATACCACATTCGCACTCTGAAAAAATTAAATTTTCAATATGGCTTAATTATTCCCTCTCTCATCTTCTTTTTAAAGATCATCAATTTCAATAAATATTTGATAAAGAAGATGCTTTCACTTGAGGTAGTTGTTTTTGCGGAAGAACCATGAAGCCATTTACAACACCATCCACTTCAAAAGGTTCTAAGAACATGTATCATTCTACCCCCATCATGATAGAGTCCCAAAAAACTTGCCTTATCTGACATCATTTTGTTACACCATTTTGGGTCATCTAACCCATTATCGTTAGATGAACCCAAGTACACCATGTAAGACTAATTTTACCCCAAGTAAAATCGCTTTCGATGATTTACATTTCTTGGTCATATTTAACCCAAAACAAGGTAATCAATTAAATAAATCATTATTTATTTAATTATTTCGTAAGAATAAGTTATTTAAATCATTATTTAAATACATATTCCTAGTTAAATTTGACTAAATCATTTTAAATAATTAAATAAACCATTATTTATTTAATTATATTCCCCCTCATTTCCCTTAAATAATAAATAAATCATTTATTTATTTATTATTTATAAATAGAAATTGACCCAAGTCAAAAACCCTTTTCCCATGACAAATATAATAAAATATTCCTAAAGGGTGATTCTAGAATGTGATTAATAATATTTTATTCATGCACTGAGTTCTAGAACACCCCAATATTTTGTTATAAATAGAAAGAGGATTTTCCCCATTCATTAGTCACCTCCATTGCATTAGATCACACTAGATCTACTCTTGGTCACCATTTCCATTTGTTTTCATTTTGAACTCCCATTGAGTTCCATGTTTGTTAGGGTTTTCCACATTAACCAAAGAGAGGAATTTTAGATGCGAAACATTGAGGACTTCCAAGAACCCATCCCGAGGGCTTGGAAAACACCTTTCTTGTTTTTCCTCTCGGGTGCCCCATTATTTAATATAATATAAGATTCTTTTTATACATTGTTCTTGTCTTGTTCATTGGATGCATGGAGCCATTTTATATCTTATACGTTGCTTAATATCTTTTATGCTTGATCTAGTACTATGCAACAAACATGATGTTTGCAGCCATACTTGATGTTAGAGGGCTACTTGATATGCATAGCTAAAGTGATCTTTTACGATAGAGAGAATCATACTAACAATTGGCGACTCCACGGGTTTCTAACGCGACCCGCTGTCGTTTTCTGTCTTCCTGCCTATCCGATTTTGTTTCGGACCCTAGGGTTTCTCTTCCATTTTTATTTTTTTCCTATTTTTTTCATTTTTTATGCTATATTTTTTCTCTCCAAAACCCTCAAACATTCAAAATTCTAACTTTCGTGTGTTTCGGCCTTTTAGCCGGAGTAACCAACATCGGCCCATTGCTGAGATGACAAGAGCACCTGAAATCTTCCCGCGCGGACTTGGGAATGCACAACGGAGTCACACTTATCGGCCAAAAAGTGCAACACGACGCCGGGTCACACTTTTCTACCTAATCTGCTGACACGGCACAGCCAGGCCCAAACCTACGACCTGCAATTTTTTACGCAATCTGTGACACTTTTCACAGGTTTTCAACGGAAACACATCAAGGTTTTCTAGCCTCTTGTCTCCACCTATTAGGACACATTGTGATCTATTTCACTCACCTAAGTGGGACTCTTGCCCCTTAGGGCTTCATTTTCCCTCCACTTTTTGTGGGAGGGCATTGTTGTTGTTTTCGAACGTGCGAATTTCCGGAAGTTTCGGCCAACATTTCGGATAAATTACCTCTGTTCGAGATCCTCATAGGTCAGCTTTTCTTCCGTTTCTATACCTTTTGCCTTTCCATGTTTGGGTTCATCTCTAGGGTCACCTTTGACCCTCTTTTAGCTGATCTCCTATTTTCATGACAACCTTGCCCTGCCTCTTTCTTTGCCTTACGCACCACTTTCCGGCCAGTTCTCCATTAGATCCGGTCCCTCCAAACCTTAGATATATTCGTCTTGTTGGCGTGCTCTGCCCCTTCTAGACTAGTTTTGAGATCCACCTTCTTGGGTTCCATTGCTTTCGCCTTTTTAGTTGCTAATTTCACGTTCTTCCGGTCTTATTTACTTTAGTTCTTTTCCATTACGCGACACACTTTTTCTTTTCTCTCTCAAAACGTGGGTTTTAATCAATTAAAATTAATGCCTTTACTTTTAACGACCCTAAGTGAAGAAGATCCTGGTTAACACCGCCTAGCAAAGACTCTAAAATTAATCCCAACAACGCACCTCCTTGCCCTTGTCGCGTCTTGCTTTTTGCACTTGCTGCCCCTTGTCGGTCTTTCTTCTTCCCCGTCATCATTGCACCTCGAGAGTCTTTCCCGGCGACTTCTTGGCCTTCACCCTCCAGTTTACGGTTAATCAAATTCCTCCTTCCCATCACCCAGCCAGTAATAATTCCTCCCCCGAGTCCGGACTCCGACTCTTCCTCTGATTTTTGGGATGCTCACCCCATCCTTCTAGTTCTCCCCCTTTACACTCCACCATGACGGATTACGTGGACCTAGCCTAACCCCAGGTTCTCTTCTTCCGGGTCCTTCCGATGGAACCACTACGGGACCTACTACCTGCGGCCCCTTTGTGCCACGTATGGCCGGCCTCGATCTCCCGACTTCAATCAACTTATCAATGATCCTATCCGCCATGATGTCGGTTAGCTGCTATGCCAACCAAGCTCCCCTTACGACATTCCCAAGTTCGAGCCTTTCTAGTGAAGATCCTTCCAATCATATCCGATCTTTCCACATGTGGTGCTCCTCTAATTCCATCACCCAGGTAAGCTCCATTCGTCTTCGTTTTGACAATGCACCCTTCTGGTAAACATCCAAATGGTATGGGAGTCAAGCCACCTTCCCATACCACTTTTGCAACCATTGCCCAAGCCTTTTTGTGTTATTTCGAGATCCACTCTCCCGTCTGACAACGACCTTTGTATTACTATTGACCTCCTTTCAACAATGCTCTTCAACATGTCTCTCCGCTCATGTCCGGAGTGGCGAAGACGATGAGCTTATGTCGTGCTCCCCCTTTGAAGATTGAGTTTACGTGGATTGGTTCCTTTGTGCTCTCTTTCCTCCCATTGGAAAAGATGTCGCGTCCCATTTCCCCCAAACTAAAGTTGCCCTTCAAATCACCTTAAAATATGAACTTATCTATGCCCGATCTGGTTATGTTTTTATCTTGTCCTTCTGATCTCCCCAAGCCGGGGGCTTTCTTGTATACGGGACCTCTCACTTTGTCAAAGGTATCATCGGAGCCATGTCTCCTTCTATCTGCTCACCTCTTATGCCCTATGGTTTCCTCCCGGTGGGGCCAGCCCCACCTCCCGGCCACCTTTCCCCATCCCGGTAACATGCATCAGGCTTTGGCATGCCTCACTGCTTTCCACTCTCCTTGCTTACATCAATGTTTCCCATTCTCACCCTTACCCTTATCCATGACTTAGTCCGACTCCTCTGACATTTGGACCTCCCACTCCTTGCCTCCTCCCACCCCACGGCCCGCACTTACTAACCCCTCCCGGGGCACGTGTTGTGCACCACGGTGTGACTACTCCTCCTCCTTCATGGCGGAGGAGAGGCAATCCATCCGCCTCACGATAATCATGGACCCAATCTTTCTCGCCATTGACCCAAACACGCTGCCCAGCCCCGGGGGCTCCCAGCAAGGTTTGAATGAGGCTGCCCCACTTTGACAAGCCTATTCATGTTGCGGTGTTTTTCGGTCTACACTCCACCCGATTGTCCTCTTGCACGGATGCGACGGATGTGGGAGTCTCAAGCCACCATTCGCGGGGGGAAAACACTCCCCTTCCCCTGTCCCCCCCATTACTTCTACCTCTCGGCCATGTGTTACCGATCATTTCCCTCGACAAGGATTTGTGGCTACTCAACCCCTCATGCCCCGGCATCACTCAACCTTCTCATCACGGTTCTTCCAATTGCAGTTAAACGCGGTGTCCTGCGACCAACCTTTCACCGTTGACCTTAACCTTCAAACTCGGTCTCGTGTCTCCCGCCTCCCATACCCAGGTACGTCTCCAGAAGTCCCCCTCATCAACACTTCTACATAGCCTCTATCGACACCCAATAGTCCTTACAATCCCTCCACACCCAAAGTTGAAGTTCACGAAATTCCTAAGGGTCCATTACGCCGAAATGCGCCTGCGGTCGGGGTGCCCATTCCTACGACATAGTAGATGATCGGCGCAATCTGACCATTTCAACAACGGAACTCTCCGGAGTTGTGTCCTTCTCAAAAAGAAGCTCTACTATCTACCATGGGTGGCAGATCTGATGATGACCTATTAGTTATTTCCAGATGCCACTATAGTTAGAGCCTCCCTCTTCCTCCCTTTAGTTGCTTTCCAAATCCAGTCAAAATCCAAAATGACAATGTCGCTCGATGTATTGATGAGAGGGCATCTACACGTGTAATGTTCTCTTCGGTTTGGAAACAACTCGGATCCCACGAGATGGCCCCTTCCACCATCACCCTCGTAAGTGGGATGGCCATGCCTCCCAACCCATTGGTATTTTTCATAACTACCCTATCACCCTTCTTCCCGAGTAGGCCCCCATGCCGTATCGACGTTGAAGTTAGCGATGCCCCTCTCGACTGCAACATTCTTTTGGGGCATAGTTACACCTATTCCATGTATGCGGTCCATACTGCGGGCCATATGAATGTTTTCCCCTCATAATGTAAGATCGTCACCATTGACCGGTTGTAGTATCATGAACCTAAATCTCGGACATCCCATTTGAGTCCACCATCTCTCTTGTCACCAATAAGCAAATTGTCAATTCTTTGACAGTGTCTCCCCGACGTCTGAGAACTCCTCTTTGCTTCCGCACCTTCCCGGTCCCCCTCCTATCTGCGACCCTAGCTCGGAGAATGTTTGCATGATGCAATCGTCTCGAGCTGCCCCTGCCAACTTTGCTCTAGCCTGATCAACAACCTCCCCCTCACACCCCGGAACCTCACCATCCTCCCACCTCTGTTCCCTACGCGCTCCCCCATTTTACAAGGGCCAGCTCCCTCCTGACCATTACTCCGCGATTAGTCCCTTTCCTCAGCCCTCCCCCGGGCGTCTATTCGGTTCTTGTCATACCTTTCCCTACCAGAAATTGCAACTTTGGGCATACCGGTATGGTATCTTACTCCTCCAACGAAACCCCTCCCGGCCACCCTAAACCATACATTGTTGTGACACGAGTTCAACGAGATTCCCATTCTCCTTCCATCGCTACGGTACCTCTAGCCCGTCGCACGACTGCCTCCTCATCTTGAGAATGCTACGGGTAAGAAAAGAAAAACTTGCAGGGGGCATCCAAAGATAAAGCCACCACTCCGTCCTACTCCCCCTCCACCCACCGGCCTTGCACTTTGTGTGATGATGTCGTCCACGCCACCCATACTTGTCACGAGTTGCCTCGTCTCAACCCATGGTCAAAGTCGCGTTCTTTGAATCGTCGGCCCGGAAACCTCTATTTCCTCCACACCCCGCAACAAGAACCCAAAGGCCCTTCGCACCAACAAACCTCGTGTTATGTGGTGTCCATGGCCAGTATTCTCACCATTTTCCCACCTCACATGGATTATCGCGCCTCTTTAGAGGTCATCGCGAAGTATGAAGTGGAGACAACGAAGAATCAATCCACTGTACATCCTTGCTCAATATGCATCGAGTTTATGGGGATCCCTAACCACCATTGACATCCCTCCCCCACCGTGTTGAAATGTACAATTTCTTCCCTTACTCTCTTGTACTATCATCATCCCTTGCTCCTCGGAGTACATCCTCATGTCCACTCTGCCTTTCTGTCGACCTCTTGAAGCACCATTCTTGGGCTCTTCATATTGTGACCATATTTTTTACTTGCTCTTCTATCATTTCCCCCGCTGACCATTTACATTGCCTTTCCGCCATGAACGATGATCTCGGTAGCTTTGCCGCCTCTTGCGGTTTCGACACCTTCCACTCTCTTCACCTACAACCCCAATACTCCCATCCATCTCTCTATGATGTACGTCACAACACAAGTCCCCAATCTTCCTCACTTCTCTTATCTTGTGACGTTGTTCCCTCGACCCTCTCTTCCACTCATTACATTGGGTGCCACACGGAGTAGGCGCGGGGATTGGTATTCCCGACACCTCACCTCGGCCGCACAGGTGCATCTTTACCCACTTCTGTGCACACCCTTGTTCTTGAATGGGGGTACTGCATTGGTACGCACCAATAACTAGGTGAGTATGATGTCGTTCGTGGTCTCTTATTTGACGCTCTCTCCCATCGCATCCTCCATCACATGAGTTTATTTAGATTCCACACTTATCGTATTGTTAACTTAATGGTGTCTACCGTGTGCATAATACTATCTTGTTTAGACAATATTTATGAGTGAGACTTTTGATAAAATTTAGATTCATTTCATTCAACCACATCCCCCGAAGTCACAATCACTATGCAGATCAAATCACAAACCATGTTCTAGGCAGCATTTATCACACATCAGACTATAGCATCCAAAAAATACACACAAAACCCATATATATATAACATGTGTTTTAAAAGTCCATATACTGGAAACATATGACATGCCATAGCATATTTACAAAACCAACACTACAAAAATGGGGAGCACCACTTGCCCCTACATCACTACTAGGGGGCACCACCTACCCCACACCTAGTCCTCTCTAGCGGATCCCAAGCCAAGGTTACTGCTCCATGGCTCGTAGATCACGCACGAGTACGCCCAACCATCGCCATGTGTTGCATGATCCTCGCCATTTCGAGGGAGCCCAATACGGCTCTATGTATCGGTCGTCTAAATCTACCAACCACGCTCGATACACCGGTCGGCGGCCCCTCACATCTCTGACGGAGGTCCTCCACCGGTCATGACCCATCTCCTCATTCTATCTGTCCTCGATCCCTTGTGCCTACCTTTCTTTGCTACTTGGTCATCCCATATCGGCCGGTTCACGAACTATGTCGCATCCCAAAAAATATAAGGATTAGCACCATGAATACCAGTCACCAACTATAAAAGGACCATGTGATTGGTTGCTCGTCACCCTGTCAGGTCCCCATACTCGGCCAATTGACGTGACAAGTACGGATCTCCCAATAATTCATCCCACTATAGGGATAGTTGTCTATGTATAACAACATCGATCCCAATGGGCAAAGAAATCTAGTCGAAACACCCTCACAGGCGCCTCCTCCTCCTCTACTCGGTAGTCGTCCCCACCTCCACATCAAGGGCTCTCTCGGGCCCCCATCAGTACCAACTATATACGAGGTCATAAGGTCGGGATCTTCTCAAAGAAGAAAAGAGCACAATATTGTCCCATATGCACAATCATGATTCACTTGCCGCTTACATAGCGACAATTTGTCGTTGATGACACCAACATCATCTGGGCCCACCCATGGTAGGTCCCACCCAACACACTCTCTACAATCATCCTTTGCCCTCCCGGTGATGCGGTGAGCGCTGACGCCCCAAGATCCGCAACAACTAACAACGACCATTACCCGGGTCTCCAACCTCTCTAGATCCCCAATGGATATACGAGTCCCCTTGACTCGGACACTCGATGCGACAATGTCGCTCAACAAACTCCATAATGTTACGCCCACAGGTAACAGTAACAGCACAGTGCACACCACCATCCCCAACGGTGGGGAGACCGATCGAAAATACAAATCCTGGACCGTCAACTCGATCTGTGCCTGCACTACAAACGCCTCATGATCCGGATCCTGACAGCGATAATCCGGGCCAACAAGGGCTCTCCAACCCCACTCTGCTCAAGGTTCTCAAAATTAAGAGCTTGTGTCGCCCGGTCATGACGGACACACGATCCGCTTGGATCTCCATCGTGGTGTACCTAATTCTCTCTCTCCGGTTATTCATATATCTACCATATCGTACCAAAAAAAAATTTCGGCCATAACGACCGAAACCTCCCACCTAGCCGGGTCGCACTTTTGGGCCAAACGCCCCGGGCCGAGTTGCACTTTTACAGGCAAAATTGCGTCCCGGCTCGTAGATTTTTCCCAAAAGTGCGACCGAGCCGTAATGAGAAGTAAGGGGTAGTTGGAATTTAAAACCTAATCTACAACTTCAATCCATCAAAAAAGCTTAGGATTGAGCCTCTTACACACGTGACGGATTACCGTTCATGATCGGATTCACCAAGCTGCGATGTCATAGTTGAGCCTTCTCTCCTCTCCCTGTTCTTAAATACATAAAGAAAATGAATTATTTTGGAGAAAACACCTATTAAGAAAGAAAACCCCTGTTTTTTTCTTTTGCCAGCTACAATAGGCTTAAGTAGCCGTTTGACACCGTCACCATTGGAAAGCTCTCACCAAGCGCTCCAAATGGGTGTCTGTCGGTTTTTATGTTCTAATACTTCACCAAGACACATTAAATCGCAGAAGGTACTTTTCATCTCATCTCAGCTAAATTTCTTCACTTACAACACTTGTACCTAGGCACCACTTTGCCTCCTTACTTGTCTTTTGTTCTTGTTTATTTTCATCATGAGATACCCTATTGTACTCATGTTTTTATGGTCCCCATCGAACTTTACTATGTAAAGCGGTCTCATCAATCGCCCTTGTTTAGAACATCAGAGTTGAGTCATCATCGATCCGGGTCTATCTCACATCCTTTGTATCCGCTATAGTTCTCCACCCCTTCATTACTTATTCCACCTCTCATGTTGCACCGTATGACCCTCAGTCCCATTGTCCCCTATCCCTCATGATGTTGTGTCCGTCGCTACCAAACCATCCATGCTTTTTGTCTCTAACAAGGAAGTCGTCCATACATACTTAGTATCCTCATTTAAGCCCTCAGTGTGCTCCATTCGTCGCTCCACTATTTTCTCTGGTACATATTTTGGGTTCCCTTATTTCCCTACCCATGATAGCCCGACTTAAATCCACATCAACGCCTTTAATCCGAAGTCAAGTCTAGGGGGCGATCATGCCTTGGTTGACTCCACCAGACGCTGATGGTAGATACACTTGATGGTTTAGTGATGCGGCGGTAGCTATTGGTGATACTAGGGTGTGTGTGGAATGTCTCAACCCTCGAGAGGGGGTGGCCTGCGGTATCCCCACATACCCGGATAGCTTCTTCATTCCAACACTTGATGCGGCTCCTCTCATTTGATGATATCGACCTCAGTCGCTTGTAGCACCTCTTCGATTTGCACGTGTTGGTCAATTTGTGAGCCTTCGCCGTGTGTAGGGAGCATTTGGGTGTATTAATATCTCATGTACCACCATATTATTGTATAAGTCACAGCGATTATTCCGGAGCATCGCATGTATGTGGATTCATCATTCTTGATTTGCGCTCAACGATTGAGCCGGCCTGGTTTTACTGTGCATTCCATGGTTTTCTAGGCACCTTATTCTTTGTACTATTGTCTCTACGGGAATAGGTATCCCTCCCCTGCCGCCTTTCACATTGGTACCACATCATACAATTGAGACTTGTTGCACAATAAGTCTCGTCTCCTCGAGTCTAGTCCTCCACCATTTTAGATTACCTTACATTCCTCTCTTTCATTTCTATCTTCTTGTTTAGTGGTTAGAGTTCTTACAACATACTTCGACCATACGATTTTCTCCTAACACTCGTACGTTGGGGGGCAATCTGTTACCATTTTTGGTCATCTAACCCATTATCATTAGATGAACCCAAGTACACCATGTAAGACTAATTTTACCCCAAGTAAAATGCGCTTTCACCACATTCGTTTACATTTCTTGGTCATATTTAACCCAAAACAAGGTAATCAATTAAATAAATCATTATTTATTTAATTATTTCGTAAGAATAAGTTATTTAAATCATTATTTAAATACTATTCCTAGTTAAATTTGACTAAATCATTTTTAAATAATTAAATAAACCATTATTTATTTAATTATATTCCCTCATTTCCACTTAAATAATAAATAAATCATTTGTTATTATTTATAAATAAAGAATTGACCCAAGTCAAAAACCCTTTTCCCACCAAAAAATATAATAAAATATTCCTAAAGGGTGATTCTGAGAGATGTGATTAATAATATTTTATTCATGCACGAGTTCTAGAACACCCCAATATTTTGTTATAAATGAAAGTTTTCCCCATTCATTAGTCACCTCCATTGCATTAGATCACGCACTAGATCTACTCTTGGTCACCATTTCCATTTGTTTTCATTTTGAACTCCCATTGAGTTCCATGTTTGTTAGGGTTTTCCACATTAACCAAAGAGAAAGGAATTTTAGATGCGAAACATTGAGGACTTCCAAGAACCCATCTCATTGGGAGAAGTTTGGAAAACACCTTTCTTGTTTTCCTCTCAGATGCTACATTATTTAATATAATATAATATTCTTTTTATACATTGTTCTTGTCTTGTTCATTGGATGCATGGAGCCATTTTATATCTTATCTTCTTAATATATTTTATGCTTAGATCTAATTTTATACGTAAAATTAAAGATATTTTGCGACCATACTTGATATTGAGGCTACTTGATATGCATAGCTAAAGTGATATTTCACGACGAAGAAAATCATACTAACATCATTTCTCCATCAGAAATAAACCATAGGGTCCTCATACCCGACCGCATTTATCATCACCTCACCACACTTTGATAAATTTCCACGTTGGTCGGTAGAGCCTCCCCCCTCCATGGCACTCGTCACCCAAAGTAGACCATATATCACGACACAAGTGACACCATGGCCATACCACTTTGAGTACGAGGCTTTGTGGCCAGCATCCATTCATCATGCATAAGGTCAAGTTTACCATTCAAACTCAAACCGTTTCTAGATGACAGTTGTACAAGAAGATTGAATCACACCTGCGCATATTTGTATCCCACCATACCTCCATCGACATAATCCCATCGCGGCACTTCTTCATCCGCCCCATCAACCCCACACATGAACCAACCAATGGGACCAGAACTGACAAAATACCATCCTCACTTTCATTGAGTGAACCCTTTCATGTTTTTGGGTACCCGTCTCTCTATTTTGTACAAACCAAACCTCATTATTTTATTCTTTTGGTAAGGAGGTGTAGAAAGACCGCAAATGATGCACTTCGCTGCTTCGCCCTCATATTTCATATTTTCCCCCATGGCAACTGATCCCTCATTCCCCTTGGTTAGATTATTTTCACCCCGCATTCACCATCACGTCATTCATAGCCGCTTCTACCCACCACGGAATTCCTACCGGCCTTGATTTTCCCTTGAGAAATAACTTGTAATTTGTCCGCTAGTACAACACAAGTATACTCTAACCTCGAAGACCCGCGGAGTCCCCATCATTCATTTTCAGACACCTCTCACCAACATGCCTATGTTAAAACCATCATCTAAGTCCCTAACCCCCTCCCGGTCGGCGACCCTTGGTTCGGTTAAGGCCTTCCTTTGTCGACCTTCACACCTCTTTTCCAAAAGAGAGCGACAACTTGGATCACCCCTCCCCATGCAAGGGGGTATCCTCAAGTGGCAACATGGGAACATCATTGTTCATAGATGTCATCGATCCTCCCGACATTCAACTACGACAAAATATTTCATGTCAAGATGGTGTGTCTGCCCCAACCATTGCACTGATTAAGATCCATCGAAGACCCGTGCCTCCATAATTGTCTCTTGTCAACAATGCTTACACGAGAAGGTCCTAGCCATTACATGTCGTACATTGCGCGGCTATGCCATACCAAGTTTACGCATATGGGTACCACATTCCACCTATCATCAAAGAAAAAAATGCCCTTGATAGTGTTAGCAGTCGTCATCAACAACCACAGCATCACTACCACGGTAGTGAACGCAGACGACACATGTATACGGCATCCAATTTTGTTTAACTAGCCATAGCATCACAAGCATGGGACATGCCGCCTCGATGAAATTTTGTGTGTATATATGTTGCTTATATTTTGTTTGCTTGCGGGGGTCCCTTAAGCCATAGAATATAAGCATCTCATAGCGGTGCAAGGTGTTTGTCAATTCCAAGGTTAACATAAAGCCCTATCTCTCTCTCTCTCGCACGATACATAAAGAAACTATAATGTATTTATTTCTCTGAGTCCTTCTAGACCTCACACATTAAGGGGCAAATTTTAACAGCACGGAAAATCATATAGAAGAGGATAAAATTAATTAAGTCAAGCCTAAGGATTTACGGGGCATACTAGTACATTTGGCCAATTTTTGACGGCCAAAATGTCTCTCTTGCGATGCATAGGCATCCAAAATGACCACTTTGACGAGCTTGTCAGTTAACCCCAATTTAATTGACACTTCAACAAAGTGTCTAAAAATGTTTCGCGTTTCGGACGGTCGTCGCTCTTCCAACATTATCCAAACCGTCACTATTGCGACGTTAGCCGGAGTCGTCGCTCTCACAGGTGTTTTTATAACGTCACTACCAATGTTCCACAAACGTCGCTCTACCAGCGTTTCCATAACGATAGCTCTTCGACGAAAATAAATTTTAAAAAAATAACCACATGTCACTATAGCGGCAGGTCGAAAAGTTGCATTACCGACGACGAAATTTTAAAAAAAAAACTAGGTGTTGCTATAGAGACAACAAAGAAGTATTTTCAAACGTTGCATTACCGAAAGAAAGTACAAAATGTCACATTACGAAGCACAAGAAATTTCAAAAACAAAAAAAAACAAAGTATCGCTATAGCGATGGAAAAAAAAAAGAAAGTACGAAACATCGCATTACCGATGCCAGGAAATTTAAAAAAAAAACCAATTGTCGCTATATCGACGGAAAAAAAAATGCAAACCTCACATTACGACGTCAAAGTTTTTTTAAACTAAGTGTCACTATAAGCAACGGAAAAAAGTACGAAACGTCGCATTACCAGTAAGAAATTAAAAAAAAAAAAAAAAAAAAAAGTGTCGTTATGCCGCGTCAATTATTTTTAAAAACTAACATTGGAATCTCACAGAGCAACAACAAAAAAATATTTAAAAAAAAAATTGTTTCCACCAAATTTTCCCATCGATCTTGCTATTATCAATAAACGGACGAAGTCTATGATTTAATATTCGAGATTTGAGCCATCGTCAATTGTATTTAATTTACAGATATCAAAGGCTTTTGGAGGAGTGCATCTTGGTCCATTGTTACATATAAGAGATTGAATACATCCATAAAGCGAGAGGCCAAAGTTTCTCTCATTAGTAGGCCAAGTTTTATTTATAATTTGGGCTTTGCCTTGGAGGAGTTATTTCGGTGGAATGTTAAGCCCCATTTGTGGTGATTTATTGGACGGATGCGAGTGCGGAGCAGACTGATTCATTTTCTAGAGGTTGAGCTAGTTGGAAGGATGAAAGAAAAAAGTCACCAAGGTTGTATTGTCAATGTACCTTCATTCTCATAACTAAAGCAATACTCGAGCATGTGTGTTTAGAAGATCGAAAGCATTTAATCCAAGCACAGTCATACCCGCTATGTGAGATGTATGTGGCCTCTTTCTTGAAGACTATACCATTATTTATGTATTTGGGCAATGTACTACGTAATAAGGTTGGAGCAATCTTAAAAGGAGATTGTATCTACATATTTGTGCTAGCATCCATCTATACCGAGGTCCTCTTGTACTTTGTGCACTACGCTCTTATTTATGTGACTATGTATTGTACGGAATCTTGCGATATGTATTTCTGGGTTTTCTCGGTGGAGAAAAAGTAATTTAAATTCTTGTTTAACTTCTCTTTCTAGTTGCGTTGTCTTTGGGTATGTCAAATTCTACACCGACCCATACCTCTATTCCTAGAGACATTATGTATGCTCTCATTACGATTTTCCCGAAGGAATAATTAGTACCGGTGAAGAAAGGGGCTTTATTGGTTGAGATTCCTTCTTGACTAGCCATGTGACCTAGGATCTCCTTTCAGTGGTTAAAATGGTATAAAAGGAACACCTGCGATACCAATTGTTGAATTCCTAGTTAAGGCGAGAGGGGGGGGTGAATGGAGTTTAACACATACACATGAATTTTAAATTTTATCGAGATAAATTAAAAATTACTTTTATAATCAACCTTAGTATATAGGCAGTATTAATATGTTGCAGCAAGTATTAAATTAATGTGACATCAGCCTTATTATGAGATCAGCAAACATTAAGGAGATTTGATAAATCATCTCCGCGCACGGGCAACAGAGATGAGGGCATGATTTAAGTGGAAACCCATAAAGGAGAAAACCACATCTTATTAATTTGTGATGTACGAAACTTAGCTCAACTCCCTCTCACCATTGTTTTGGCGGGCACCAACCTACGGGAGGCTCCAACCTCAATTACACCTGCTTCACAACTTGCAAGGGAAACTCCAACTCCCTTCAATTTTCTGCGGGCACCAACCTACGGGGCTCCAGCCTCGATCGGCTAAGTATGGCAGGCTATCTGCTTCAACTTGATAGGAAACTCCAACTTCCTCAATTTATTAAAGAAATGTTTGTTGACTTTCCTCGGTCTCAGTACGATACGTAGCATCTCTTTCTGCTCCTCTCTTCCTTATCTTCTACGCGCAATCTTAATACTTTTCATTCTCTATCCTTACTCTCTCTAACCTCTTTATGCATATCAACTTGATATTGTATATGGGGATTCATCACATGAATATTTGTATTCTACAAAATTTGAAGTGAACGACCATGACTCTTTGGCCTATCTTCTCATTCCTTTCCAACCTCATTTAAAATATAAATATGTATGCAAGTTTCCACAATATTCTGATGGGATTTTCTTTTCCTTAGGATACTTGCCTTTGCATCACAAACAATATAAAACCAATTAAACATTTACATTTTCGGTTCAATACATAAACTTCACTCGGCCCTTGACTTCTTGGTTTTATTGCTTTTACTGTTCTTGTCATGCAAATACATCTGTATACTTCTATTTACGCAACTCTGTGCACTGTGCGTGTATACACCCATCAAACCCACATTTTCATTCTTGTGTATATTCACACAGTTCTTTGCAATTTATTGTGCCTGTTGTATATCTATATAAAATTTAAAAATTCATGTCCCAAATAACTGCAATGGCAATATTTACATGTGGCATACTGCCATTTCATGGTTCAAACAATAGTCAATTTAATTTCTCCAACTCTTAGTAAAGGCTAACTTTACTTTCTAAATTTTCAAATTACGCACCAAACTTGAGCGCTCACACATGATTATCGAATACATAGATATATTCGGTCACGGCATTATCAACTCACATTTCTAAACTTTCTCTGTGCATTAAAAAATGCATCCGAATGTACCTCAATACAAATCCACAATCGGCAACTCACAATAGTCTCAATTGACAATTTCAATACTTTGTGCGGAACCTTAGTTAATAAGGTTATAAACCCTCGAAACTATATGATGTTCTTTTAATAAAGCCAGTAATGTTCGAATACCCTTGCATACATTGACTCGGCGTTCATTAAATAACCTTGTACATTCAACTGTTCTGACTTGGTTTGGTTCAACCAACCTCACAATATATCACATAAAACCAAACCCCACTTAATATATCACATCTCCACTAAGTTTGGATTAGTGGATTTAATACCACATAAAAGCATCCAACTATACCATATGAACCTTCACGTATTATTCACACCACCGTATATATACAGCCCCAACGATTACAAATCAATTCTCAGCAATAAAACAATATTGGACCCCTTCATACATACCATTTCATCCAACGGTCGCAATCTCGTCGTGCCACATCTAAAACTGATCCGACGGTAATTAACAAGTACTACGTAGATTAAATGCACATAATCCCTGTAACTTGATATATATGATGCTCGGCACTTGACCTTCATATATGTACAACATTCGCACCTTAATTAAACCTCGACTTTGGATTAAATGAGCCAATAGGCTGTAAGGTCCGTTAGTCCCTAATCTTATATTTTGTAACGTTATGTCGCCCTTTTCATCCCCGGCAATGGAGAGCACGCCGCCTTGCCCCATGTGATCCGCGGATATCGCTTAGCTTAGATGCACGAACGATAATGCGCGATGAGAAGAAGCCGGTTTCTCTAGACCGCTTGAGGCCACGTGTCGAGAAGTCAATGGAATGGCTGCAAATTCTTGAATACCGCTCACCCTACGAAGGCGGTGCGATCAAAATCGGAAACCCGCCTTTCTTGTTCACTCTTGCAGGTTCCCACTTCTTTCTCCCTCGGGGGTTAGTCCACCTTTATTATTTATGAATTCTGCTCTTTTCTCCTTCAATGAAACTTGCTTTGTCCACATGCCGACCAGCCTCTGCCTATTTCAACAATACGAATCTCTCTTTGTTTCACTTATGCCAATTAAACGATAGAATAGGGAGTACCTCCAGATCAATTTCATCGGGTTCAATTCAACACGAGGTCAATATGAAAATTAAGCTCATAGGTAGTCAAGGTCGACTCACTATTCCGGTCGCCTTACGAGTTCATAACAACGCGAGGTTCGAATTTTAGTTAATAGTAGGCTTGACATCAAATTCATGGGTTAGAGCAGTATAAATTAAAACCACGAATCACAATCCAAACTAATTACCTGAGCTCATCTTGCTCATAAATTCAACCTAGTTAATTTGTGTTCAGCGATATTTCAACGACCTACACATACATATAACTCAATCACCGAGGTTCGTATTGGTTACAAGGATTCATCGGGAACACTCTCATCACTAAACACGCAAACGAGACTTTAAACAAATCACGAGTCTTAATCACACCCGACTCCACCGGGTTACAAGTATTCTCCACACGAAATTGGCCCTTCTCCTCTACTATGTCTCTACTCTCCCTCGATTTCTTCTACGTGTCCTTTTCCATCAATGACAACATTTCCCATCGATCTCCCCCTTTTGGCCATTGATGGCAATACACTCTCTCTACATTTGCCTTACAGATCCTTTCTCACCATTGCTTGCTCTTCCTCCCATGACATCGTGGCAAGGGGTTTTAACATCTCTTAGTGTGAGTCTATCAACTTTAATCCTTTGATTTTATCCTTTTTCATCATTTCTTGCTTTCCTCTCACAGAGATCTTCTCACTTTGTACCCTTTCTTTGCTCCAGGACTTTGATTCAAATGGAAATCTTGACCTTTAGCTTTTCATTGACTCTTTTATCTTGAGGATGTGATGCTTGCCACTTAATCTTTGATCTGAGGACTTATTTCATGCTTCTTTGCTGGTTAGTCTCCTGAATGATATTTTCGTTTTGTTCCCACAGCTGTGCTTTCTCTTCATATCGAGAGAAGTAGCATCTATAGATACTACCCCTAGTCATCTCAAATATTCAAATGGTTTCTCTGCTTAGGGTTTGGTAAAAAATATATCATTTATTACCATTCTTTTATTGTTGTACTCTAGTTTTACTATCTTCTGAGCCACTGTTCTCAAAGAAAATGATACTTGATTAGGATATGTTTAGTTTTGGGTAAACAGAGATTTTTAGATATACCCATAGCACTTTTATTATCACATTTGATTGAGATAGGTTCATCAATGCTTCCTTCCTGTCTTGGAGGGTTTGCTTCATCCACATGACTTGTGTACAACATGCTCTTTTTGCTGCTATGTCTGCTTCTGCGTAGACGATGGTGTTTGTTTCCCCTTGCTGTACCACAGGCTTTCTCCTATGCGAATGCCTCCTTGTGCTTTTGTCATCCACACAATTGGCTTTATTGCATCTTTGTATCTTCAGAAATAAAACTTTTCCTTTAGAGGATACCAAAGTCCATATGACCATTGTTGTAGATATCTGAATATTCTTTTGACTGCAAGAAGGTGATTTTGTCTAGGTGTTGCTTGATGTCTAGCCACCTGATCCTCTTGCTAGCATGATGTCTGCAGTGTTGATGCTGTCTTGATCCAGTAGACTTCTATCATGGATCTTTATAGTTTTGATCTATATTCGTAGATCCATCATATTTTAACCATCATTAGTCATGGAGTTGACTTCAGTTCTGGTCCTCATTTTGAACTTTTTCAACATTTCTTTTAAGTATTTTCTGTGAGATGAATGTACCTATGTTCTTTGTTGATTTGATGTAGTAATGAGTTCTCTGATGTGGACATCTCAATAGGACTGTCTCTCCAGACAGAAGTCTTTTTTCTGATTCATCTCTTGTTGCTTAAATAGTAATATTAATATACTACAACAATCGGGAGTTCACTTTCATAGGTTTATGTATAGATTGTTGTCTACTCCACCTCTCTTAAAGCCTTGTTTTTGTAAATACTTATCAGTCTTGGTACCCAAACACGGGCTGACTTCCCGTTATAGAGCCTTCTTGATGCTACTTTACATAGTCTTCTTTGTTGTTAAAGAGAAACCTTCTGGTTGTTCCATGTAGACTTCTTCTTCTAGATCTCCATTAAATGCAAATTCATCCCATTTGATATACCTTGAAGTCTTTGGTAGCAAAGGCAGAAACATTCGATGGCTTCATTAAAACAAAGTTGATAACAACTCTTAATCAGTCCTTTATAGTTTTAATGAATAATATTTGTATAGCTAGTGCTGACTTTGTTCCTCATTGCATCTTGTCATTCATTTTATTCTTGAATACATTTTGAACAATAGTATTTCTCAGTGGTGCAGAATAGTTGGAAGGTATTGTTCTTTATAATTTAGTTCAGTATATTCTGATTATTTTGTTTGAGCCATTTGTGTGATTCTTCAATGGCAATATCTTGACGATGTGTGATATCATACCTCTTCTCATTTGTTGATTGCCTTCAGGTTTGGACCCTATCCTCATATCATCCAAATGGTTGAATCTTGAGATGGATCTGCAGAGTATATCTTGGAAGTTTCCCCCGAACTCAACTTCTTTGCATCTTCTATTGCCTTGCTTTTTCATTATCATCTTGGTTTCCTTCTACATGGTATTTGTCGATGGTACAACGTAGTTTGTATATCTTGTATTGTTTGGAAGTTCTTCATCAAATCTCCGTCAATGCTTTCTACTATTTTCGAAGTCTTATTTGTCTTCTACTTTGCTTACTTTTGGAAGCATATCCTAGAAATATCCCTTCATCTGCTCTTCCATCGAATTTCCAGGTTACCAATATTATTCTTTATGTAACACTTGCTTAAGATTAAAATGCTTGATTGAAGTTGGTTTACCTTTATAGTTCTGGGGGAATCTTGTCATTGCTTGGTATGAGTAAGCTTTGTTAAGGATATGCATGGCTATGTCATACGCGAGAAGGTTTGAGGAATATTACTCTCTTGCATCATGGCCTCTTGAAATTTCTTTGTCTGAATCTGTTTTGTCTCCTCTACTACTCCATTAAGTCCACCTGTGTAAATTGTTTATCATCTTTTCATTGCATAGATCCATAAAAGTCATAATCTTGTGAATTCACCTCTACTGTCGATCCTGATCCATTTTAGTTTTACATCTGTTTGATTTTCTGCTAATGCTTTGAATATCTTAAATTTTCGAGAGCTTAGGGTTTATTCTTAAGTCCTTATGTCATTCTGGAGGAAATCCATCAATTATCAACATAGTAGGATTCTCCACTTGGAGTTTTAGTTCTTGAGGTCCACACGGGTCCATGTGTGCACAAGATGGAGTGGCCTTCTAGTTGATAAATCATCTTTGGCCTTAAATGATGATATGGGTCTAAGTTGCCAATTGACAAGATTTGCATATGTTATTCAGAGAACCTTTTTATTTTTCGGCATGTCTGCAGCCGGCTTTCTTCTTAGTTTGACGTTTGATGATTGAGATGTCCCAACTTTTTTGCCTGCATAACCATGACTCCTCAAGTTTTGCTAAGATGACCTTCATCTTCCTCTTTCGCAATGTAAACCATTACTCTGTTTGAACTCCTTTATTGAGAATCTTGCAGCCAGTGCTTGATCGACTTCAGATCTTGTGCTAGAAAAACCTTGTGACCTTTATCACATATTTATGGTGACACTCAGTAATTTTCTTTCAGCCATCTCTACAATAGTACATCTTGGGCCTTTCCTCTTGCCATTGTCTCTGGCTTTGTTGAGCCTTTTCCTTTTATTTTCCTAATTTATCATTTAAAAGTAACATTGCGATTTCTTTCATCAGAATTATAAACTTGCTTGTCTCCCGATCATGTGTTTTGGCTTTGACCATTGTCCAAATACCACTTTTGGCTTTTCAGGTCTTGGCAGTTAGAGGCAAGTCACACATTTATTCACCTTCTTTATCTTTGACTTTTGCATCCTTTTTTTGGTATATTTTGTGAGATGATGAACTACATCTTACGAGAGGAAATTTGGAAGAATATGTCAACAGTTACCTTCTGACATTTGATCATAATTTTTGTGAATTATGATATGAACAAAATTTCTTTGAGTCATAAACCTCTTTGAGGTGTCGGATATCAATTTGTCCATACTTTCTACTCAATGATTTTATGGTCAAATTCCTTACAATAAAAACGATAACCATAGAAACTATTTGCATACACGATGTGAAGTTTTGTTATCCATTTGTTTGCTTGAGAAAGTCTCTTCAACGATTGCATCTTTTTGTGGTTTGAATTATCTCTTGTGGCGGTATGCGGCAATGTGTTGACTTGTGACGGACATAACAGACGGCATTCTTCATGGGAAGAATCTCCTTTGATGGCTTCCAAATTTGGCCTTTCAGGGGTATATGATCCTTTTTCTGTTGTCTTGAAGTATTTATTACATTCTTTGTTACTAGAGTTTCTTCGATCTCTGTCTTCCTCATGACTACATGTTTCATTCTTTTGTAGACATTATTTGGCTCCTTCATCATTCTTCTTTGCTTTTACAAAAAATAATCTCTTTCTGTTTTCCTTTCTTTTCTTTTACTTGATTCTCCTTCATAGCCTATTCCGGTTTATCATAGGAGATCTTTGAGCATCGAGAATTTTGTTTAACACACTAGAGCTTGTTTTTTTGAGAGGGTTGCCAGACACTTTCCTTTGAGCATTTTTTTAATTTCTTCCTCGGACATACAACTTCTTCTTCTAGCTTCTCTTGTTCTCGAGTTTTATCCTTGATTCTTTGAGGTAACATGTCTTCTATCTTCCTGGCTTCTTCAAGCTCTACCTTTATTTGCATGAGGACTTATGAATTTTCTCTTCTCTTGCATACTTGAGGGAGAATATTTTTGTTTCTGCACTTCGGTTGAGTTTGTGATCTATCCAGACATATAGCTCTTCCCTCAAGGTGATTTCCACCTTCTTCTTCATCTTCTAGCGAGAGTCCTTCAAGTTCTTCTATGGCCATCAATAAAAATTCGAGAGGGTTCCTTCTTCACTTGAGGGTTCATGCGGGTCTTGATATTACTACGTCTTGTTGAGCATAGAAGGATTTTTTTTTGATACGGAAACTTCTTTCCTTTCCTTGGTTCTTTGATGTATTTTCTCTGCAGTTCTCGAGCACGATTCCTTGCTGGCCAGGGACACTTAGCGACATAGTTTCCAACTCTTCCACAGTTAAAGCATTTGAAAATTTTTGCTGTATTTACCTGAGCTCTATCCGGTTTCTTGACAAATTTTTCCTCTTCTTCATCCCGAGCAAGAGAATATGTCTTCCTCTTCTTCTTTCTTCTTTTATTTTGGTACTCTGTATGTAGCTGTACGTAGAACCTCATCTCATATCATTGAATTTCCAAATGATGGTTCAACGTTAAAGTCTCCCAATCAGTTGTCTCTTCTATTGCGGACACAGCAGGATTTTAACAGTTGCTTTGGATGGAAGAGATCTTAGAATCTTTTGCACAATTATACATTCGTATGGTTTCTCCAAGAGCTTTCATATTGTTAACAATTTCTGCAAATTTTGGGAAAGAAGCTACCAACATCTTAATCATCATTCATTTTAAATTTTCAAGTGACTCTATATCTTCAAGTTTAGCGGTCTTTTACTTTTTATTTCCCTCATGGATATTCTCTAGAGTGTCAAACATATCTTTTACTTGAGTCACTTCTTGTGCATTATTTGATAAATTAAACCTCACCAAAGTCCACTTAAGATTTCATTCATGGCCTTTGCATTTGCTACAAATTCTTGTTTAGCTTCTCTTTAAGGTCAATTGTCTTTGGGGCATATCCGATTCCACACCCGGCCCATACCTCTATTCCTAGAGACATTATGTATGCTCTCATTCGTGATTTTCCAAAAGGCATAGTGGACCTTGGTACTGAAGGAAGCATTGGTTGAGCTTCGCTTCCTGACTAGCCATCTTGGAAGAAAACCACTGGATATAACAAATGGTGTAATAGTACCAAAGACTCTCTGATGCAATTGTTGATTATTAGTTAAAAACAGGAAGGGAGGTGGTCATTTCTTACCTTTGTTGAATTTTTAATTTTATGAAAACTAAAATTCTGACTTACTTTTATAATCAACCTTAGTCTATGAGCAGTCTTAATATACTGCAGAAAGTATTAAAATTAATGTGACATCAATGCCATACAAATATAAACATTAAGGAGATTTGATAAATCATCTCATTGAGGCAACATAGATATAGATGCTTGTATTTAAGTGGAAACCCATAAAAGGAAAACCACATCTTATTATTGTTGTGATGAAAAGGCAAGCTCAACTCCCTCTCACTGTTTTTCGTTAGGCACCAACCTACGGGGAGGCTCCAACCTCAATTATGCAAGCTACAACTTGCAAGGAAGCTCCAACTCCCTTCAATTTTAACGAGGGCATAACCTACAGAAGGCTCCAACCTCAATTCGCAAGCTACAACTTGCAAGGAAGCTCAACTCCTTAATTTTTGCTTAGGCACCAACTATAGGGAGGCTCCAACCTCGATCGGCTACAATGACGACTATCAAGCTTCAACTTGATAGGGAAGCTCCAACTTCCTCAATTTATTAAAAGAAATGTTTTAAGCGACTTTCCTTAGATATTTGTTCTTTAACATCTTTTTTTCTCCTCTCTTCCTTATCTTCTCTGCCTCAATCTTCTATACTTTGCATTCTCTATCCTTGCTCTCTCTAACCTCTCTATGCATATCCAACGATGTGTATATAGGAGTTCATCACATGATTATTTTTTTATTCCACAAGGAATTTGGAAGTGAACGACCATATTTTGGCTTTTGTTCTCTCATTCCTTTTCCAAAAGCTCATTTTAAAAATATAACAATATGTACAGTTTCCATGTTACGGTGGGATTTTCTTTTCCTTAGGATACACTGTTGCATCACAAACAATATAAAACCAATTAAACATTTACATTTCAGTTTCAATACATAAACTTCACTCGAGTCCTTATTATTTGGTTTTGTACTTTCTGTTGTTGTCATGCAAGCATCTGTATACTTCTGGAAATTTTACCTTTCTTTGTGCACACATGCATGTATACTGTCAAACCCACATTTTCATTCACGTGTATATTCACCTATTCACGCAATTATTATTTTGTTGTATATATATATAGCTGATTTACAAATTCATGGCCCAAATAGAAGTTCTGTATGGCAATATTTACATGTGGAAGCTTTTTCTTATTTTCATGGTTCAAACCATAGTCAATTTCATTTCTCCAACTCTTAATCAAACTAACTTTACTTTCTAAATTTTGGTCTTGCTACAAACTTGAGCACTCACACATGATTATACGAATACATAGATATATTCGGTCACAACATTATCAACTCACATTAAACTTTCTTTGTGCATTAAAAAATGCATCCCAAGTACCTCAACAAATCCACAATATGGCAACTCACAATAGTCTCAATTAACAATTTCAATACTGTGTGGAACCTTCCTTTAATAAGGTTATAAACCCTCAAGCATATACGATGTTATTTTAATAAAACCCGGCCAATGTTTGAATACTCTTGCATACATTGACTCGGCGTTCATTAACTAACCTTGTACACATTCAACTTTCTGACTTGGTTTGGTTCCAACCAACCTCGCAATATATCACATAAACCAAACCCCGTAATATATCACATCTCCTAAGTTTGGATTAGTGGAATTAATACCATGGCATCCAACTATATCATATGAACCTTCGTATTATTCACACACTTGTATATATACAGCCCCCAACTTGATTAGAAATCAACGTCAACAATAAAACAATATTGGACCCACGCATACATACCATTTCATCCGACGATAAGAAATCTTGTCGCGCCCCATCAGCCCGATCACGACGGTAATTAACAAGTGTCGCGTAGATTAAATACATAATCACAATAGCTCGATATATATAGTGCTCGGCACTTGACCTTCATATGTGTACAACATTTACACCTTAATTAAATCTCGACTTTGGATTAAGCAGGGCTAATAAAATATGAGTCCGCTAGTCCCACTAATCCTGTATTAATAACATGGCGTTATGTCGCCCTTTTCATCCGGCAATGGGAGAGCCCAACACCTTGCCGTGTGATCCGACGGATATCTCTTGGCAAGCAGAATGCACGACGATAATGCGCGAAGGCGGTTTCTCCGGACTTGGCAAGGCATGTGTCGGAGCAATCAGTAGGTCACTCCAAATTCTTGAATCCGCTCTCCCTGCTAACGAAGGCGGTGCGATCAAAACCGGAAACACACCTTTCTCTTGTTCACTCTGCAAGGTTCCACTTCTTTCTCGCTCGGGGGTTGTCTGCCTTTGTGTTATGAATTTTCTCTTCGTCTTCAATGAAACTACTTCTATCCACACACGACTTGACCTCTGCCTATTTCAAAACATATGCATCTCTGTTTCACTTATCTTTGGTTAAATGATGAGAATGGGAGTGCCTCGATCAATTTCTTCAGGTTCAATTCAACACGAGTCCAATACGCAAATTAAGCTCGAGAGGAGGTATTCAAGGTTGACTCACATGTTCCGGTCGCCTTCTGATTTTATAACAGCACGAGGTTCGAGTGTAGTCAATGGCCAGGCTTGACATCAATTCATGGGTTGGAAACAGTGATATCAATCAAAACCCACCCGAGAATCACAATCCAAACTAATTACACGAACTCACATCTTGCTCACTTAAATTCCGCCTAGTTAATTCTGTGTTCCCTTTAAGTTTCAACAACCTACATACCTTATAACTCAATCATCGAGGTTCGTATTGGTTACAGGATTCATCAGAACTTTGTTTACCATCAAGCACGAACGATGTGACCGGAGACTTTAAACAAAATCCATGATCTTAATTACACCCGACTCACGGGTTACCAAGTATTACTCCACTGCAATTGACCCCTTCTCCTCTCTTATGTCTCTACTCTCCCTCTGTTCTTCTCTGCTTGTCCTTTTCCATCAATGAAAACATTTCCAACACAAAGTGCCAACAATAAGCTATAATGTGAGTCTAAGAGGTATGATACAAACACCAGTCCATCATCTACATGATACAATAAAAGACACGAATGTAAGTCATCATATCTTCCATGAATTAAAAACCGTGAAATCCTCCTTACATTTCTACTGGCAACATTACAAGGTTAGTCGAAAAGCCAGAAACTAATCTCGTTTAGAAAGGTAGTTCTGTCTGCAAATTTCTCTAATGATATAAAAGTGTT